>CM046387.1:19739512-19851693 GCA_025413485.1 Ficus microcarpa
CCCCATGCCTTCGACGTGTTCTCGAATCTTCTGGCCACCAAAGTCTTCGTGAACGGGTCAGCAAGATTGTCCTCCGATGCGATTTTGCAAACCGTCACATTTCCACTCTCAACAAAGCCTCTGATAATGTGATATTTTCTGTCAATGTGCTTACTCCTCTTATGATGCCTAGGATCCTTGGTATTAGCTACTGCTGCACTGTTGTCACAGTAGAGCACCATAGCTTTATCCATACCAGGAACGACCTCAAGGTCACTAAGGAACCTGCGGAGCCAAACCGCTTCCTTTGATGCCTCACTGGCTGCCACATACTCGGCTTCCATGGTCGAGTCAGCAATACAAGATTGCTTAACACTCCTCCACACAACGGCACCACCTCCAAGGGTGAAGACAGATCCTGAAGTCGATTTCCTTGAATCCTGATCTGATTGAAAATCAGAATCAGTATATCCTATAGGAACAAGGTCCTGACCGGAATACACTAGCATATAATCCCTCGTTCTCCGTAGATACTTGAGTATATGCTTGACCGCAGCCCAATGGTTCGGTCCCGGATTCGACTGATATCGACTTACCATACCAACCGCAAAACAAATGTCAGGCCTAGTGCATAACATAGCGTACATAAGACTACCTACTGCTGATGCATAAGGTACATTTTTCATACGCTCCCTTTCTTCCGATGTCTTGGGACAGTCATCTTTAGAAAGTTTGATTCCAATCCTGAAAGGTTGAGCACCTTTCTTGGAATCCTTCATAGAAAACCTCTCAAGTACTTTATCAATGTATAAAGCTTGGGAGAGTGCTATCGTTTTGTTCTTTCTATCTCTAAAGAGTTGAATACCAAGAACATAACTAGCTTCTCCTAAGTCCTTCATGTCAAACTGTTTGGCTAACCAAACTTTGACAGATGATAGTATTGCCACATCGTTTCCAATAAGCAATATATCATCCACATAGAGTACAAGGAACACCACTTTCTCGTTCTTGATACATTTATAAACACATGGTTCATCAATGTTTTGTTTGAATCCATAAGTTTTGATCGCTTGATCAAACCTAATATTCCAAGAACGAGATGCTTGCTTTAATCCATAAATGGATTTAAGCAACTTGCATACTTTGTCTTCTTGGCCTTTTGCCTTGAATCCGTCTGGTTGTATCATATAGATATCTTCCTCAAGAGAGCCATTTAAGAAAGCTGTCTTGACATCCATTTGCCAGATCTCATAATCGAGAGCAGCCGCAATGGATAAAAGAATGCGGATTGACTTAAGCATTGCTACAGGCGAGAAGGTTTCTTCATAGTCGATTCCTTCTTTCTGCGTATAGCCCTTCGCTACAAGTCTTGCCTTGAAAGTTTCCACTTTCCCATCCACACCTCTCTTCCTCTTGTATACCCACTTACACCCAATCGGTTTTATGCCTTGGGGTAAGTCTACAAGTTTCCAGACTCCGTTGGAATCCATAGATTCCATCTCGGCGTTCATAGCCTTTTGCCAAAGACTAGAATCAACATCCTCCATAGCTTCCTTGTACGTAGCCGGATCATCAATATGTTCTATGGATTCTGCTTCATAAACTTCACCACTGAACATGTACCTTTCAGGTTCCCTGATAATCCTCCCACTACGACGAAGCTCCTGTGGTTGTTGATTCTTTAGTGATTTTTCCGCAGGGTTTTCTGTGACTTTAGGAACATCCAAACCCGAAGTCATCTCCTCAAGCACTACTTTGCTACGAGGTTTAAAGTCTTCCATGTAACTTTCCTCAAGGAATGTTGCATGTGTTGAAACAAAGACTTTATTTTGCTTTGGATTATAGAACAGACCACCTTTTGTCCCTTTTGGATAGCCAACAAACAAGCACACTTCTGATCGTGACTCCAATTTCTTCGCTTCCTTATCCAGGACGTGTGCCGGACAACCCCAAATTCGAATATGATTCAAATTAGGTTTCCTACTCGTCCATAACTCATAAGGAGTTTTAGGAACCGATTTGGAGGGAACGTTATCAGAAGATAGCATGCAGTTTGTATGGCGTGCCCCCAAAATGATAAAGGTAAAGTGGAATAACTCATCATAGACCGGACCATATCCAATAGGGTCCTATTCCTTCTCTCAGCTACACCATTCTGTTGAGGAGTACCAGGTGCAGTCAACTGGGATTGTATCCCATTCTCTATCAAATATCCTAAGAACTCATCCGATAGGTATTCCCCACCTCGATCCGATCGAAGTGTCTTAATGGACTTGCCTAATTGTTTCTCCGCTTCAGCCCGAAACTCTTTGAACTTGTCAAAGGCTTCGCTTTTGCGGGTCATTAAATAGACATATCCATACCTTGAGTAATCATCAATAAAAGTGATATAATACTCATACCCACCACGTGCTTCTATGTTCATGGGACCACAAACATCTGTATGCACAAGTTCTAAAAGTTTCTCGGCACGACCATCCTTGGCAGCAAAGTGCCGTTTAGTCATCTTGCCCTCCAAACAGGATTCGCATTGTGGCCAAGGTTCAACCTCGTACAAGTCGAGGCATTCATCTTTTACCATCCTTTGAATTCTGTTAAGGCTTATGTGACCAAGTCGTAAATGCCAAAGATATGATTTGTTAGAGTGAGAAGACTTATGTCTTTTAGAGTTCTTTTCCAATTCTGTATCAAGCAGTGAGTGCATCTTAGGTTTGATAAAATAAAGATTTCCATGCATCCATCCATTACAGATAAGAGAATTGTTTTTCCTAATAACAACTTTATTATTAAAAGAAACTGAATAAGAATCTTTAATTAAACAAGCTACCGAAATTAGGTTCCTCTTAAAATTAGGAACATAAAAACAATGTCTCAAAACAATAAACCTAAATTCATCAAAATAAAGATGCACTTCTCCCACTGCTTCAGCTCGCACCAACGTCCCATCGCCGGTTCTTAACGTAAAGTCCTCCTCATGCAGACTTCTCGTTACCTTGAACCCCTGTAGAGAAATACAAACATGGTTAGTAGCTCCAGAATCTATAACCCAATTGTCCTTAGATTCTTCCACTAAACAACCCTCAAGATACAGGACATTGAAATTACCTTTCTGCTTTTGCAAAGCCAGGAAATCTCGGCAATCCTTCTTGAAATGTCCTTTCTTCCCACAGTGAAAGCACTTAACCTTTTTGGGGTCCACCTTTTGCTTCTTAGTCTTGGTAGACTTCTTAGAAGCAGGTGCATTCACCGCAGGCTTATTCCCCTTGTTCTTCCCTTTTTCCTTCTTCCTTTTGGGATTAGGAACAGACGAACTAGGTTCAGCCAAATTTGCCTCAGCCTTAGATCCAGAACCCTTAAAAATGTTCTCAAAGGCTTGCAACTCTTTCATCAATTCCGTTAAAGACATCTCCTTCCGGTTAAGGTTGTAGGATGCCTGAAACAAATCGAAATCCTTGGATAAGGTTTGAAAAACCATAACCAGTTGAGTTGCAGCATCGATCTCAGCCCCATTTGCCTGAGCTTCAGACAAATAAGCCATGACTGTCATCATGTGCTCCTTGATGGGAGTTCCAACCTTCTGCCTGCAGTTCATGAGACCTTTGATAGCATCGGTCTTAGCCTGGATAGTTTGTTCACCAAACATTTCCTCCAGGTTATCCATGATCTGCCTAGCAGTTTGATGTTCCTCATGCTGTTTCTGGAGCACGTTAGACATGCTCGCCCGAATATAGCACATGGCACTAAGGTTGGAATTGTCCCAGCGCTCAAGCGCTACAAAATCCCTATCAGGAGCATCGATCGTAGGCGTAGGTGGTCGAGGTTGGGTTAGGACAAAACTGTGTTTCTCAAAGTTTAGGACGATTAGCAAGTTCCTTTTCCAGTCATTAAAATTCTCGCCAGTTAATTTGTTTTGCGTAAGTATCACAGATAAAGGGCTTGACATTTTGATCTATAATAAGAAAACATGTAATAAGTATGAGCAAACATCCTATCAGTTTATAAAATATGATTTTGTAATGAAACAAAAAGATCTATATGCAATCTAAATGTTCATGTGTAAAACCCTTAAAACACATACCTTACAACGACAATTCCTAGCTACCGCTTTCTAAGCTACCGAGGGGTAGTCATAGAATAACTAGCCAAGAACACGGATCCCTTCCGATTAATACATATTCATCCATGGAACAAACTCCATTAAATATATATTAACTATCGTTTATTTGGCCACTAATTTACATAACAGAGCCTCGAGGGAGGGTTAATAAATAAAGTAGTATGAGTGTGTAACCATCGTTTCCAATTTTGAATCCATATTTTACATCCGCCACCGAGGGGTGATCTAAACATAAAATATGCCCAAAATTGTTATCCTTTCGGAAATCCAAATCAGTGTGCGCTCTAGGTAAGATACCTATCCGAAGGGAATTCTCGGATCGAAACCGAGTAGTAGGCACTACCATGCGTAACTATTGGACCAACGATGGAGGCCGTAGGTCTTAGTGTGTAAAACCTTCTCCCACTCAATCTTTTAAATTAGGGTTTTTGTTTTTTATGCATAAACAATATTTATTGAGTGGCACTCCCTAGTCTATATGGCATGTTATCAATACATCATGAAATAGTATTACATATTCATATAGCAAGTCATCATCCATGGTTTGCAAAATATGTAAATAGCCGTGGATCATGATTCCATCCTAGAGAAAAGAAAATTGCAAAATTTACAAAAATTAACCGAAACATATATCGGCCTTCATTTGTAGATCCATGCCGTGTATCCTTCTTCAATGTGTCTTCCTTCTCCAATGTCACATCTTTTTAAATTTAAAATTAAATTTAAATTTCAAAAAAGATTATATGTGATTTTTAATTTTAATCAAAATTACAAAATATCAAAATTTAAATTAAAAATCCGGTTTATTAAATTTTAAAATTTAAATTTTGAAATTTCCAAATTTAAAATTTGAAATTTCCAAATTTCAAATTTAAATCACAAAATTTTAAAATTCATAATAATATCCATTAAATTTAAATTTAAATTTTCAATTTTGATTTCCAAATTATCAAAATCACATATCATTGGAAATTAAATTTTCAAAAGATTCTTGTGATTTTTTTTTTTTAATACAAAAAAAATTTTTTAATTAAAAAAAATTTCCAAAAATAAAAAAAATCACATCCTTTGAAAATTTCCATACCTTCGTTCATCTTCAATCTCCTTGAATCCATTGTAGCCCGAATTTTACAAAAAAATTCCTATGCCGTTTCCGGCTTACAAAATTTCTAGGAATTGAAAGAACGACCTAGCGGTGATTATAGACCGCATCTATTACACTTGAAAAACCTAGATACAAATTCTAACCTCTATGGAATCATGACCGGCAAAATTGAACAAGCATCATATATTATCAAAATAATATAAAGCATTCATCCATACATCCATTCATAATATATTTAACATACTCAAAATAAAACCTAGAGTGCCAACTCTCTAAAATATTTCATTAATGCATGGAGAGAAATTTATTTGATCAAATAATTTATATTATATGCATGATCATGAGTTGGCTCTGATACCAGTTGTTGGAAAAATCGGATCCGGTATTGGAGTTACGGCGCAGCGGAAGTTTTAAAAATTTTATGCCGTTTCCGGAAAAGAAGCTCATGATGCATATAACAATAAATTAATTCATGATCAAGCGTACCTTATTTCTTGGATTCCGGAATTGCTAGAGCGTTTGACCAACGTGTCTTCTCTACTATTCTCGAGTTCCACGTCTCAAAGTGTGTGTGGGCACACGTTCTATGAATCCAAGCGACCGGTATTTCTTTCCGAAGTCTAGATCCCTCCTTCTCAATTCCGATGATCCTCGTTGAGAATTTGATCCAACTTCTTTCTTCAAAACTACAAAACAGAAACCGGTTAACCTCCTATGAAAATAATCACTCGGTTTAACCTTTCTCGCAGTTTTGATTCAATGGAATTTTCTTTCTTTTTCTCTCTCACAAGAAAGCCGAATTTTTGATGTGGAAGAAAAAAAATTTTTTTTTTTTATTAAAAAAACGTTTTTCCCTTTTAAAATTATCAAAAATTGTTTTTCAAGAACTCCTAGCCTTTATATAGTATTACAATCCTTTTCAAAATTTATCTCCTACTTGAAAAATAATTAATAATTATTTTCCGGATAAATCTTGAACCAAAAGATCATACAACTTTAGGGCTAGATTCATTGAACCTAAAAACAAATTTCAAGAGGAAATCCCTTTTAAAATTCGGCCACAAAGTGAGAGAAATCTTGATTGGTGGTTTAAATTTTAAATCAAGAATCTAGACTAGTCAAAAGATCCTAGTCCTATCTAGATTCAAACTTCTTTTAAACCTTTTCGAATTTAAATAGGATTCACATATTTGAATAAATATTTTCCATAAACATTATCCATATTAATTAATTTAAATTAATGAAATATTTCAAATTTTCTTTCCTCACAAAAACCATGCACCTCTTTAATTAGGAAAGAAAAATTCATGAAATAATCTCCATTATTTAAACCAATTAATAATTAAATGTTAGGAATATATTTAAATAATTTTGAAACAAAATTTTCTTCCCTCCATACAATTAAAAAACGTGCACCACTTTTAATTAGGAGAGAAAAATTTTGTTT
Source organism: Ficus microcarpa (assembly GCA_025413485.1). Classification (NCBI taxonomy): domain Eukaryota; kingdom Viridiplantae; phylum Streptophyta; class Magnoliopsida; order Rosales; family Moraceae; genus Ficus; species Ficus microcarpa. The sequence goes on from CM046387.1 coordinate 19,746,161, forward strand.
TCCAAAATTCAAATACAATCTTATTTTCAAAATTCAAATTAACCAATCACATGTTGACAAATCATTTGTCTACAAATTTCACATGTCCAATCCTTTCTGGATTGCATGTTAGAGAGTACCATGTCTTAATAGACATTACAAAATTCCATTTACAATTTACCGATCTCATTAGGAACAAATCCCGAGACGCTTCGTGGAACTATATGAGCTAATAGAGGGACCCGATGGAAATATGTAAAGAGGCTCCTATAATTGTGAAAAATTAATCCCAGATTAATTATCCATCAATTATCAACTTCAAAACTATTCCACTAAAAGTTTGAAGCTGAACTCCTGTTTACATACCGTATTACGAAAGCTCTCTCACGTAGTGCTTCTTCCATGATTTATTCATCGCTTGCTTAATCCCCATATGTTATCCATGATTGAATTAAGGACTTTTTCCGTTTTACCTTTTCAATCATTTTAACTTAAAGTTCAATTATTCTCCATTGAAAGAACCACCAATTGTAAAACCATACAATTGGAAAACCACCAGAGAACACAAAGTAAACCGATGGCCAAGATCTTGTTATACTATCTTTCAATCCCCGAATAATACCTTTAAGTAGATAACATTTACTATCATTAAGATAGCTATGGATTCCGTATCTATGAATCTTGATTTCTCCATCCATAAGTCATGCACCCAAAACACAAGTATGTTGACCATGAATTAACAGTGTCTCACCTTTAGTGCATCAAAGTACATAAGTCATGGATGCGAACTCAAGTAATCATTTCAGGATTAAGATTAATGCAGGATGATAATCAAAGTATCATTGATTCTTATAAACGGAATTATTAAACCGAATCAATTAACACTTTAGGTCCAGTCCAATGTCATACCTCAATACTGGTATACATTAAAGTTTCTACTCGGAACCTATCCGATGGTCAAGACAAACCATCCCTCCAAGGAAGTAGACAACCTTTACAATCTTATCATGAATAAGATCCCCAAATCTTATTCCGTTGATTGCGGACTATTTATTTAGACTGTTATCAAATTACCACGTCTTCTATGCATACCCCGTATACATATGGTAATTCGATATATTACCAACAGCCTAGGAGTATTTTATGTTTGCTCAAAATAATTATACAATCAACAAATGAAAGTAAATAGGACACAACTTATTAAATATGAATAATTTCCTCTTATTAATATCAAAATGTCATATTTACAGAAAATCCCTAAGATTTTCTATCCTTAGGGCACCTATAGATCCCAACACTTTCCACCCTCATTTTTTTACATAATGATTCATCTAACGGTGCACTTAGTCTGAGAAGTGAAGCTATGTGGACCGGTGTACTTGAGATGGATGTATCCTTTTGAAAGGTACATGAAGGTTTTGAAGGGTTATGTCAAGAACCGAAATAGGCCGGAAGGATGTATAGTAGAAAGCTACATAGCGGAGGAAGCGGTCAAATTTTGCTCCGAGTTTTTGTCCACCGCGGAAGCGATTGGGTTGCCAAAGACTACAAACATTGAATCGAAAGGACTATCCATCGGCATTCCATCATCGGTAAATCGAGGTGAATGGGAGAAAGCTTGTCTCTATACCTTACATAATAGGGTTGAAGTGGAGCCTTTTATTGAGGTTCACCTACAGGAATTAAGAGATAGAAATCCAAGAAGAGGCAGAAATGAAAAGTTGTTACAAGATGAACACAATCGGACGTTTCATATGTGGATTCGAAGACATGTCTTTCAGAAGGGCGGCTTTTTGGAATACTTAATGAAACTCGTTAAAGGTCCGTCGATGGTAGTTACACGGTATACATCATACTTCGTCAACGGTTATACATTCTACACTCGCGAAAGAGATAAGAAGCATCCTGTTCAAAATAGTGGTGTTAGTATCCGAGCTAAGTCCATGCATATTTCATACGCAAAGGACAGAAATCCAGTCTATGCAGCCATGACCAACTTTGGTTTCATTGAAGATATTTGGAAACTTGATTACTGTGGTTTTCATGTAGCACTCTTTAAGTGTAAGTGGGCTAACAATAATTTTGTTAGGATTGACAGTGATGGAATCACAGTGGTGGACTTCCGACGATTGGGATACAAAAATGATCCATTTATTATGGCATCACAAGCAATCCAGGTATTTTACACAACGGATCCCAGCAATGTAGAGTTATCTTTAGTTATGCCGATGAAGCCAAAATTGATCCATGATGGTCAACAAGATGATAAGGAAGATTGCTCCGACATTTCAGCTTTTACTCAGGGATTGCCACCGGTTGAGGAGATTGACGAATTCGATGATGATGTTTCTCACTTGCTTCGATCAGATATTGAATGGACACGTGTTGAGGAAACAAAGAGAAAAAAGAATAAAACTTGAACGTTAATTTGTACAACATTACTATTTTATTTTAATTCAAACTCTGATGTATATATATATATATATTATTAGATTATTTGCTCTACATGTGATATATATTGAACATGGATCAATACTATAAGATGGGTCGGTTCAACACTCGAGAAACGAAAATATTCCAAATTTACATGACTGTTTTACAGCAAACCGTCGTGTAATCAGCAATAATCATATATAATACCTCGAAAAATTTATTATTTTTAAAATTTCAGTAACTTGAAAAATTTCGGGTTATTACACGACGGTACTTGGACCGTCGTGTAATACGCAGAAAATTTTGAAAATTTTCAAATTTTTAAATTTGAACGTTTACACGACGATCCACGGACCATCGTTTAAGCAATTAAACGACGGTTCGTGGACCGTCGTGTAATCCTATATTACACGACAGTTTTTAAAACCGTCGTGTAATAACTCGAAATTTTTAAATTTTTGCCATATTTCGTTTAAAATTTTGAATTTCATGCTTCGAAATCCGCGCGAAAACCCATTATTTAAACACAACCCTTTCTTAACCCCCGCCTAGCCGCCCACCCTCTATAGAAATTTCTCCAAAATTTCTCAAAATTTCTCCAAACTTCTTCAACTCCAAACTTTGCCCACCCTACGCCAAGTCCAGTCAAGCGCCGCCGCCATCTCTCTGCAAATTTCGATTGAAGCCCCGCCACCACCGTTGCAGCCGCCAGTCGTGTAAGCCGTGGGTTTTCTCTTCTTCAAAGGAAATCAAGGTGCCATTTCTCCAAGTTCAATTCCTTGTTTTGTTATAAAACAACTAACACACAATGCTTACATTTGTATTCTTCTTTGCCTCTTAACACATATTTGTCACACATTTTTTTTTTTTTTTTGTGAATGCCTTTGAAACTCTACACAGATTTATGAACCCGGATTTTGTCCGGCCACAACATGCTCGACGAAATGTCGAAATGAGTTTTTTTTTTTAAATCATATAGAAGTTGCTAAATATTCATAGCATAATTATAACAAAATAGTCTCAAGTCACCTATCATGAAAAATTTTTAATACACACGCGAGAGTGGCGCCCTGGCTGGGCGCCTGGCGCCCTAGGCCGAGGGGGCACTTAGCGCCCGTGTGGGGGCACCTGGCACGGCTCCCCAGGGTGCCTGGCGCCCGTGGGTTATTTAAAAAAAAAATTTTTCTCACAAAAATTTTAATAAAATTTTTATAATTTTATCGATAAGTTTGTGTACATGTTTCGTTATTATATAAAATTCATGTAATGTGTTTTCATGAAAGAAAGTTTGTTTTCATTATATTGGTCTGACATGTTCAAAAAAAAAAAAATTTTGTGTTGTAATAAATATAGGTGATTTTTGGAATAAAATACAATGGAACAATCTAAAAAAGGATGAACACGAAGGAAAAACTCGTTGTTAGATCCAACTAGCGATGGAAAGCAAAGGGCAACTTTAATGAAACGTGTCCATATAGCAAGGAAAAGAGGTGAACGAATTGTAGTGTCATTTGACGAGAAAGGACAACCGGAAAGGAAGCACGGGGATGAATTGATGAGCTGGATTGGTGTGCTCGCTCGAGAGCACGTTCCGATATGGATACAAGATTGGAGATCCCGTGATTTAGACAGATTGCAAGAAATAATTTGGAAAGAAACTGTTACTTCTTTCACCGTGGATGAAAGCTTTCGGACTGCTTGTTTAAAATCATGTGGTGAAGCTGCAAGGAATTTTCAAAATGATCTTTACAAGACGTTCGTCGAAGAATATATATCCGAAGAAAGTGTGTGGACACGGCCTCAAAAGGTTATTGACAACTACCCGAGTATAGAAGAAGAAGATTGGGCGAAATTCGTTCAGTATAGAACATCTGCACAATTCCAACAACTTTCGGATCATGGCAGCGAAATAAGGACGCACAACGAATACTCATCGAGAGCAGGCCGAGACGGATATAGAAAGCTCGACCAGGAAAAGGTATGTCAAAAAATTTTGTTTCTTCTAAATCGTATGCTGATTCTAGAACATTATATTCTCATGGATACTAACGATGTTATATTACAGTTTAAGAAGACTGGGCAATGGGAGAAAAGAGATGCTTTGTGGTTGGATCAATAGACAGGTGTAGATGGGGAGTTGAAAGATCCAGCATGTAAAAATATAAGTGAGTTGATAGTAAGTTTACTAACTAACAATGAATTATTTATCACTACTGTACTTACAACCCTTGTGCGAAATCAATGAGTTATGTTAATTATCTTGTAGATGGAGTACAACACACAGGAAAGCTAAGGCACTTTCGAATCAGTTGGCACTAATGATGTATTGTGACACGCATTATCTAGACCCGAACACAAAGGACGTATCCGTGGCCAATCAAAGTTCGTAAAGTCATCTCAGTACTTCAACATGGGTCGAAGTTCGAGCAAAGATAATGAAGTACTATCAATGAGACGTGAAATAGAAGAATTAAAGGCATTGGTTCGTGGTGTATGTGCGAACAAAAATATGGAGCCGTCATTTGATCCCAACAATGTGCCAACCGTGGACCAACACAATAGCTTTAAGGCTAGTTGTTCTGCCCAAGAAAAACAACATGGAGTGTCTGATCCGACAACCGTGCCAGTCGACAGTCAGGAGTGTAAGCTATATATCTTCGACGAAGTTCAGGGTAGACAGTTGCTTGTTGCATTTGGAAGAGCATGGCTGGGGAGCCTTCCCACCGATACAGTGCATGGAAATCCATTGGGGGAAAGGAACATGCGAGTGTCAATCGTCGTGTCAAAATTAAAAAAAGCAGCATTACCTATACCGATGGACGAGGCAACCACTGTGGAGGATGCTGTTAATGGGTTTGTTGCTTAGTCTAAAACATTAGTTGAGCTCAACACGAGTATGAACAAGGCAAGTTGAGGGCCTAGTCACGTTCCTGACCCAGCAGCTACGAGAAAAAAATGCCAAAAACAAGTTGAAAAGAAAACGATCGACTCTCGAACTGAGGTACAATAGGTTGTGCAACAACAACAACCTTTGTTTGAATTTAATAAAATGAACAGGGCAATGATGCCTTTGGCTTATTATGTACATAATTCCATGCGTCAAGGTAATCAGATAGAGGTCCCAATACCGTATACGATCATGGGTTTTCAAATGCATGTCTTTCGGAGCTTCGACGATATTTATGAGTTCATTAATTTACAAGAAATCAGTGCGAATTGTATATTAGTCTACATGAGGTATGACATTCTATCTCTGAATTTATTATTTCTGGATATTATTCCATATTGTCAGGTATAATAACAATTTTGTTACATATATGCAGTTATTTGGAGGAAATATGTAGGATTAATGGGCAAGTTGAGAAGTTTGTTTTTGTGTCTCCAACCTTGATCTCACCAGTGCGAGTTGATGCTGAAGATGCTGGCATGAAAGAGCGAGCTAGCAATCTTCTAAACTTTTTGCAGGACGCACCAAAAGGACGGTTTTATCTTGTGCCACATAACAGAGGCAGACTTGGGTTTTGGGAGTCATTGACCCATGGGAGGACCTCGTCCTTTATTTTGATCTTCTTCGAGAGAAGAAACGAGATGATTTTACTGAACTCATAAACATGTAAGGCAATTTTAGTATGTTAATTTTTTTGTTAATCTTAATTATATACATATTAATTAGTTTGACCTTTACCAATTTGCTAGGGCCCTAATGGATTGGAAGATTATGGTCGACGAAGGAATTAGAAGGAGACAAGATTGTAAAACGAAAATCTCGAATCAGCCTTGTCCTCTCCAAGAAGGAAGTGTTGAATGTGGTTATTTCATTTTAGGTTTTATGAGGGAAATAGTGTTGAATGGAATTGACGAACTTGAAAGTAAAGAATTTTTCACTTATAAGGATTTGGATTTAATTAGGGGTGAATGGTGCGGTCATGTAATGCAATTTGTTAATTATGTCATGTAATGTTGTAATATATAATAATTGGTGTATATTTTTTCTTTGAAGCCTGTTGTTAATATCTTGGATCATCTCTTGAATAGAAGGGGAAAAAAAAATTTTAACAGAAAAATAAGACTTTACACGACGGTTCAGGGGAACCGTCGTGTAAAGTTCGCTTTACACCACGGTTCCCGTAGAACCGTCGTGTAAAGTCCGCTTTACACTATGGTTCTCGGTAGAACCGTCGTGTAAAGTCCCATTTACACCACGGTTAGAACTGTCTTGTAAAGTCCACTTTGCACGACGGTTCTACCGAGAACCGTCGTATAAAGTCTGCTTTACACCAGGATTCTCGTATTTTATAAACATTACACGACGATTGCTAATCGTCGTGTAATATTGAGATACCACGACGGTTCTAAGAATCTTCCACGACAGTGGATTGCACAACGGTTTTAGAAACGTCGTGAAAAGTTTACACAACGGTAAAAAACCGTCGTGTAAACCAGGATTTTTACTAGTGTGGATTACTCACTTTACGATCCCCTAATGTTAATTATTATTTTTAAATTCCTTTTATATACCATAAAATTATTTCCCTAAGAATTCTTTTTTCCCTTCATATTGATACAAATATTATGGAGGCCAAAGTCTAGAAAATAACTAAAAAAAAAACATGCCCATACAAAGCTATATTATTTTGTTATGACATTTGTTTTCAATTATTATCCATAACTAAAAAAAGGAAGAGATTGTGATAGAGATTTTTGAGAGTCACTGTCAATAGAATTCATTTTTAAACCTCAAAGATTGAATCTGATGGTGTGCATAACGAGGGTGCATATACCCATTGAACATGGACACAGTGTGGTTTTAAATTTAATAGAAGAGTTCTGAACTACAATGGTTGCAAGGAACAAGATCCAACAAATTGATGGGATTCAAGTTAAGTAGTACTATAACTTAATTAATGAAATCATTGGGCTAGATCTAGACTGCCAACAGTCCTGTAATACCTAGATTTTTCATGTAGCTAATTTCTTTTAAGAAATTAGATTCTATGCCATGAAGGTTATTATGAAAAAGCTCGATTTAGAGCTTTTGTTTTATTCTGTGAATTCTTATGAGTCAGTAAGACTCAAAATAGAATGTTGAAGTTAGCAAACGGCCTTTTTGGTTGAAAAAGGCGAAAACGTACGTAAATTTATGAAAGTCAAAGGTTTGATCAAAAAGTCAACTTTGACCAAGAAAGTCAATGTTTGACCAAGATTGGTCAAAGAGTTGACTTCACAGTATTATGAGACGCAGTATGGGAAAATACTGTAAAACTCGACGTTATGGGAAAGAAAGCTCAAATGAGTTTTAAAACCACCCTAGAAAATCAAGCACACCTAGTAAGGATCAAGGGCAATAAGGACTAGAAAAATAAGAAAAGAATTTTATACGGTCCATTATACACAGATGAATTTTGGACTGTGCAGTGAGGAAAAGCCAAACAGGGCTTAAAATGGATAATAGCATCCTATCCTCAATTTATGAGATCTTAAATGGATTATTTAAGCTTAGAAAGCAAGCAAGAAGGTTCTAGAAAGAGTTGACATGGCCGGCCACTTCAAGGGCAAAAATGTCAAAATTTTCACTTTTAGGACAAAAGTGTAAATTTTGGAAAATTGATGATGTAAGCAAGATGATGTCATCAAAATGATGTCATAATGATGCAATAACTTTCCTTGCAAGACAAGTAAAGGGCCGGCCACCTAGGGGGTAAAATTGAAAAGATTTTATCCTTAGGGGCAAAATTGGAATTTTTGGAAAATGGTGATGTAAGCATAGTGATGTCATCAAGATAATGTCATTAAGATGAGATAAACTTGGCTTGGGCTCCAAGCAAGCAACCGGCCACCTAGGGGGCATAAATGCAAGAATTTTCAATTTTGGGGTCAAAGTGTAAATTTTGGAAATTTAGTGATGTGAGTGATGAGGTAAGCCATGATGTAAGTCATGATGTCATCCTAACCTTGCTCTCCAAGTAATGGCCGGCCACCTTGTGGAACAAGGTTTAACATTTTTAAAGTTTTGGGGTCAAAATCTAATTTTTGGAAGTTTAACTTTTGCCTATAAATAGGGGTGGCATTTAATCATTTAAATCAGAAAATTTGGCCAACCGCTTGCTATTTTTCTGCACCCCAAAACTGAGAGAGAGAGGAGGAGAGAAATCAAGAGAGAACCAAGAGAAAAAGTTGAAAAAAAAAAAAGCCAAGGAAGGCTAGCTAGGGGTGCTCGGTTTCAAGCTAGAAACCAAGAGGAAAATCTGGAAATTTTGACCCATTTTTCTCGGCAGTGGCCGTGCATGGGAGAGGAAGAAAAGGGAGAGAAATTTCGGTGAAAAAATTGGTGGTGTGGCCGGGTATGGAGAGGAAACACCAACCAAGAAACCAAAAGGAGTTTTGGGGCCCCTAGGTGTGTGCATGTTCGGTTTGTATGTGTAGAAAATAGGAGATAAAAGTTTGAAGGAATTGGGGTCTAGAGGCTTTGGTTTTGGCTGCAAGAAATCACAAAGTTTGGTGAAAAATTTTGGTGCCCATTTGGAGGGCAAAGCCGAGTGATTGGAGAGCCAAAGGGGGGGAGATTTTCGGGTTCATATACCCTAACCCATTCCTAGGGTTAGCTAAGGTAAAACTCCCTCAAACCCTAGTGTTTTTCCATGCAATTTTGATGGGATATTTATGTGTATGTTTTCTTGTGTATGGCTGAAAATTGGAACCCCATTTGGAGGGGAAGTCCGGCTATGATGGCAGCCAAGGGGAGTAAGGAAAGTTTAGGATCCAAGCTTGTAAACCAACTTTCAAATCCTAGAGGTAAACCCTATGACCCTAAGCTTTTGGTTTGAGCTTTAATTTGGAAATTTAAGTGTATTTCCAAGCTATGGTTTATAAGAGCATAAGCTCAAGTTTTATGTTAAATGCCCTAGACTAGGTGTGGTGCTTGATTAGGGTGTTGTTAAGGGTGGTTTGGTTATGGCTTTGTTTATGCTTTGTGTGCATTATGTTTATGCTTGCTTGCATGCTAGGATTGCATGGTTAGATGGTTGGTATGTGCCCTATTTTTGTACAGCCGGTTATGGCTTGTTGCTAGGTTGTTAGAGCTAGCCATGGTTTGGCACGGAATGGTATGAATGTATGTATGTGATGCAACCTTAGAACCATGCAAACCTAGGACTAAGGTAGTTCGGGTTTTGGTTTGCATGGGCACGTTCGAATTACATGTTGATGCATGTGGGACGTTAGAAAACGCTGCATGTGTGCTATATAGGCTCCCGCGTGTTCGGTTGAGTTAGTTTCCACGAAATAGGACGTAAAATTAATGTAAACAGGAAAGTTTTAGGATTTTTCGTCAGCTACAACTTTTGTGAAGACAAGTTTTTCAAATTCTGAACGGATCTTTAAACTGACACTATTTTATGAAATGTGTGCAGGGAACCGAAAATTCCTGCACAGGATTTTCTAAAATTAGTTCGGGAAAAACTGTTTTTCTTCTTAAAAGCACTATTTTGATCATGGAAACTGTTCCAAAGACAGTTTTCAACCTCAAATGATTTTATAAAGCCCTAATTCAAGAATATGGATTTTTACAAGTTGATCTACAAGTTTTCCAAGTTAAGGAAACAAAGAGTTTTCAAGCTAAGATTGGTAAGTAAAGCGATTACGCATGGTAACCGGGGAGGATACCTGAGTTACTGGGTCAAGCCCAAGGCCCAAAGGTTGACCCGTCGAGGGTTAACCGTAGTTGACCATAGTTGACCATAGTTGACTTTAGTTGAGTAACAATCGGATTTAGTTTGACCTTAAAGGTTACCCAAGATAACCCTAAAAGGATACTCTTTTAAGCTAAGTTGTTGGGTTAAGGAAAGTAACCCAATGGTTTACGATATAAGAAGAAGCCCAAGGTTGGAAGATAACCTAACACTTATGGTATGTTGTGGGCTTAGTAGATAAAGTTATCCAATGTAACCTCGTAAATGAGATTTCATGTTTAGCAATAGGGTTACTTGATGTAACCAAGTAGGTCATTATGCACAAAGGGACATACAACCAGGCTTAGATAAGCATGTTGGTTAGGTCACCAACATTTCACGAGTTTAATCAAGATTGTGTCCTTCATCAAGCAGGAGGAAACCTGCAGTTGTACCGAATGAAGAACAGCATTAATTGGGACAATAAGTTAAGAGCATAGGATGGAAGGTAAGTATAACTCCGCCTACAATATGAACAACATGTTTTGTTGCATGATGTGTGTTTATGATGCAGTATGTTTATGTTATGGTATGTTATGGTATGTTATGGCATGAAGTGGTATGCTATGCAACGATGCTATGTTACGATGTAGTATGTGATAAGTCATGACATGTTAAGGTATGTTGAAGTAGGTCATGATATGATGTAGTAAGTTATGTTACGATGCTATGATACGATGTTTACGCTGTGAATGAGGTATGTTTTATGTTTGATATTGTGACATCACGAAGCATGTTCACCAATATTAAATAATGAGGTAAGACCAGTTAAGATGTTGTGTCGTACTGTCTTGCCCCAAAGGCGAGTTAATCAGTATATACCATGGTTTGAGTTGGATTGAACTGGCTACCTCCACTACTTCATGTTAAACGATTTGTTTCATGGTTTGAGTCGGAATGGACTGGCTGTCTTCAACCACTCCATGGTTATGTACCATAGTACATGCACGCGAGATTTATAAGAAAATAGAATTAAGGTTAAGTTAATTTGCGAAACCATAATTGATTCATAAGAGGTCATAATCGGTTCATGCATTTTTATACTTTTATTTGTATGCGGATTGAATATTGTGCTTACTGGGCTATTAGCTCATTACTTACGTTCATGCTGTAGGTAAGCTACCTACTGGCAATACCTGATGCAAGACTGTGGAAAGATGGCGCTGTGTATTGTGAATGTGGGATGGACACCACCACGGATTTCCATAAAATGTGGTTGAAAGGAAAAGGTTTTTACTTTGTATTTTAAGTAAATACAGTAAAGTTTAAGTAAGTATGGCAAGCGAGTTGTCTCGTATTGTACCGATCCGCGTTAGGTCGGGTTTGGTCCACGATTTATGTTTATGTATGATAGCTTTTGAATGAGATTTGAAAGCTCGTACTCGGGTGAGTACATATGATTAAGTTAAGTTTATGTATGAGGATGATTTTATGTTTAAGTTCACGTTAAGGTTTTATGTTTTAAGTACGCAATGTGTTTAAGTCACGATTTTAAAATGAAGTTCAAGTTTTAAAGTTTAAAAAAAAAAAAATTTACTCTAGAAATTATGTGAGTTTAAGTTAAGTAAGTATGGTGACGACCTGACATTCGCGTGGTCGGTCCTACGTGGGTGGTCGGGGCGTGACAGGTTGGTATCAGAGCGAAGGTTTTCTTGCCATCCAATTTCACAGTTCTGCCGCTAGAGCCACAGTTTTGTAAGTTGTTTTCTTACTCTGTGTTATGTATAGTTATAAGATTAGTACAAAGATATGTACCTGGTGTTAAACCCAGGTTAGATTGTTAGGATCGAAAGGGATAGTAAGGCTTCGTTGGCATTTCAAGGAATAGAGGAGGAGCTCCGACTCCACACCTTCGACAAGACCCAAGAAATGGTTTCACATAATGGAGATTCTTTTCCAATTATGTGCTGCAAGGACGTATTTCTAATCTACGTTATGTTGCTAGCCAACGACAAGACGAGGAGGCCCGAGCACGGTGCCTTAGCATGGAAACTTGAGATGAGGCTCCTAAATGTTATTTTTATAACACTCAGGACCGCCTATGTTCGGCAGTGTCACGATTCCACGATATACCAAGATGCGTATACGGGACGATATCTCAGCTATATTGCAGCTTGGCTCGTTTATCCAAATAACTCTATGGGTTTTACGGCTAGTGGATCAGAGTTGCGCAGCGAAAGTATGGTGGATACGCTACTTTTACGATATGATATGAAGAGATTGCGAGAAATCTCTAATAGGATATGATAGGTTACGATACGATAAGTTAAGTTATGAAAGTAAGAATGGGAGTTAGAATTAGAAACGAGAAGTTGGTTTGTCGCAGGTACGACCGAACCAAATTTTTGTAAGAGCCTAATCTTGCAACGATAGTGCCTAAGTTGCAAAAATAGTTGCTAGATTAGCAATAAGAAATAGGATTGATACTATAGAAGCTAAGTTTCACGTTTATGGAAATTATACCCTAGTGAGGGAAATTATGTGATGATGGGAAGTTTAGACATTCCTAAGAATTACGATTATGTAGTGGTAGTATGAAAGACAAGTTTGAAACGAAGAGAGAAGCTTCTACTATTCAAGAAGTAGTTGGATATTTTAAGTATACCTTTCAATGCATCACTTGAACGATATTATGGTTTTTCCATTATGAACTTTGAAAAGTTTCAAAGAAAATATTTTTATAAGAAATGCTCAAACTATGATCTCATGTTAATAGAACCCCTTCATGTTAAGTAAGACGGCCAAATCCTTGAGGAAGGAATTCCAAGAAAGGGGCCATTATGTTATGTTATGTTATAGGCCAAAAACCTTAAGGATAGAGTTCCAAGAAAGGGGCCACTATGAAAGGTAAAGGGTTCTAATAGCAAAGGATCAAGTTTCAAGAAAGAAACTATGTTCAAGAAGTAGTATTGAGTATATAATACGATATGTTTTCCAAGTAAGGAAGAAATATGTGCTACGATATAATTTCCAAGCATGGAAAAATTTTATGATATGCTTTTCAAGCATGAAAAAGTTACATGTAGCATGTTTTCAAAATATAGCAAGTTATATGATATACTTGCTCAACTTTTTACGTAAATAGTTCCTGTGATGCAGTAAGAAAAGAAAGTATGTAAGTATGATAGTATGATAGTATGCAGTATGATCAGTATGACAAGTATGAAAGAAAAGTATGTATGATAAGTACGTAAGTATGATGAAAGTAAGCACGAAAGTATGAAAGTATGAGGATATGAAGTATGAATTATGAGGTTATAGCAGTAAGATTATGGTTCTGTATAAGAGACATGATCCCATTAAAGTGTTAAAATGGGAACATGAATGAACCATTATGAATCTATGGTGGATTTTGAGAAAAGTCACCTAGAAATATCCGAATTTTCAAGGACGAAAATTTTTAAGGATAGTAGATTATAATACCTAGATTTTTCATGTCGCTAATTTCTTTTAAGAAATTAGATTCTATGCCATGAAGGTTATTATGAAAAAGCTCGATTTAGAGTTTTTGTTTTATTCTGTGAATTCTTATGGGTCAGTAAGACTTAAAATAGAATGTTGAAGTTAGCAAACGGCCTTTTTGGTTGAAAAAGGCGAAAACGTACGTAAATTTATGAAAGTCAAAGGTTTGACCAAAAAGTCAACTTTGACCAAGAAGTCAAAGTTTGACCAAGATTGGTCAAAGAGTTGACTTCACAGTATTATGAGACGCAGTATGGGAAAATACTGTAAAACTCGACGTTATAGGCAAGAAAGCTCAAATGAGTTTTAAAACCACCCTAGAAAATCAAGCGCACCTAGTAAGGATCAAGGGCAATAAGGACTAGAAAAATAAGAAAAGAATTTTATACGGTCCATTATACACAGATGAATTTTGGACTGTGCAGTGAGGAAAAGCCAAACATGGCTTAAAATGGATAATAGCATCCTATCCTTAATTTATGAGATCTTAAATGGATTATTTAAGCTTAGAAAGCAAGCAAGAAGGTTCTAGAAGGAGTTGACATGGCCGGCCACTTCATGGGCAAAAATGTCAAAATTTTCATTTTTTGGGGCAAAAGTGTAAATTTTGAAAAATTGATGATGTAAGCAAGATGATGTCATAATGATGCAATAACTTGCCTTGCAAGACAAGTAAAGGGCCGGCCACCTAGGGGTAAAATTGTAAAGATTTTATCCTTAGGGGCAAAATTGGAATTTTTGGAAAATGGTGATGTAAGCATAGTGATGTCATCAAGATAATGTCATCAAGATGAGATAAACTTTGCTTGGGCTCCAAGCAAGCAACCGGCCACCTAGGGGGCATAAATGCAAGAATTTTCACTTTTGGGGTCAAAGTGCAAATTTTGAAAATTTGGTGATGTAAGCGATGAGGTAAACCATGATGTAAGCCATGACGTCATCCTAGCCTTGCTCTCCAAGTAATGGCCGGCCACCTTGTGGAACAAGGTTTAATATTTTCAAAGTTTTGGGGTCAAAATCTAATTTTTGGAAGTTTAACTTTTGCCTATAAATAGGGGTGGCATTTAATCATTTAAATCAAAAAATTTGGCCAACCTCTTGCCATTTTTCTACACCCCAAAACTGAGAGAGAGAGGAGGAGAGAAATCAAGAGAGAATCAAGAGAAAAAGTTGAAAAAAAAGCCAAGGGAGGCTAGGTAGGGGTGCTCGATTTCAAGCTGGAAACCAAGAGGAAAATCTGGAAATTTTGACCCATTTTTCTGGGTAGTGGCCGTGCATGGGAGAGGAAGAAAAGGGAGAGAAATTTAGGTGAAAAAATTGGTGGTGTGGCCGAGTATGGAGAGGAAACACCAACCAAGAAACCAAAAGGAGTTTTGGTGCCCCTAGGTGTGTGCATGTTCGGTTTGTATGTGCAGAAAATAGGAGAGAAAAGTTTGAAGGAATTGGGGTCTAGAGGCTTTGGTTTTGGCTGCAAGAAATCACAAAGTTCGGTGAAAAATTTTGGTGCCCATTTGGAGGGCAAAGCCAAGTGATTGGAGAGCCAAAGGGAGGGAGATTTTCGGGTTCATATACCCTAACCCATTCCTAGGGTTAGCTAAGGTAAAACTCCCTCAAACCCTAGTGTTTTTCCATGCAATTTCGATGGGATATTTATGTGTATGTTTTCTTGTGTATGGCTGAAAATTGGAACCCCATTTGAAGGGGAAGTCCGGCTATGATGGCAGCCAAGGGGAGTAAGGAAAGTTTGGGATCCAAGCTTGTGAACCAACTTTCAAATCCTAGAGGTAAACCCTATGACCCTAAGCTTTTGGTTTGAGCTTTAATTTGGAAATTTAAGTGTATTTCCAAGCTATGGTTTGTAAGAGCATAAGCTCAAGTTTTATGTTAAATGCCCTAGACTAGGTGTGGTGCTTGATTAGGGTGTTGTTAAGGGTGGTTTGGTTATGGCTTTGTTTATGCTTTGTGTGCATTATGTTTATGCTTGCTTGCATGCTAGGATTGTATGGTTAGATAGTTGGTATGTGCCCTGTTTTTGTACAGCCGGTTGTGGCTTCTTGCTAGGTTGTTAGAGCTAGCCATGGTTTGGCATGGAATGGTATGAATGTATGTATGTGATGCAACCTTAGAACCATGCAAACCTAGGACTAAGGTAGTTCGGGTTTTGGTTTGCATGGGCACGTTCGAATTACATATTGATGCATGTGGGACGTTAGAAAACGCTGCATGTGTGCTATATAGGCTCCCGTGTGTTCGGTTGAGTTAGTTTCCACGAAATAGGACGTAAAATTAATGTAAACAGGAAAGTTTTAGGATTTTTCGTCAGTTACAACTTTTGTGAAGACAAGTTTTTCAAATTCCGAATGGATCTTTAAACTGACATTGTTTTATGAAAGGTGTGCAGGGAACCGAAAATTCCTGCACAGGATTTTCTAAAATTAGTTCGGGAAAAACTGTTTTTTTTTCTTAAAAGCATTGTTTTGATCATGGAAACTGTTCCAAAGACAGTTTTCAACCTCAAATGATTTTATAAAGCCCTAATCCAAGAATATGGATTTTTACAAGTTGATCTACAAGTTTTCCAAGTTAAGGAAACATAGAGTTTTCAAGCTAAGATTGGTAAGTAAAACGATTACGCATGGTAACCGGGGAGGATACCCGAGTTACTGGGTCAAGCCCAAGGCCCAAAGGTTGACCCGTCGAGGGTTGACCATAGTTGACCGTGGTTGACCATAGTTGACCATAGTTGACTTTGGTTGAGTAACAATCGGATTTAGTTTGACCTTAAGGGTTACCCAAGATAACCCTAAAGGATACTCTTTTAATCTAAGTTGTTGGGTTAAGGAAAGTAACCCAATGGTTTACGATATAAGAAAAAGCCCAAGGTTGGAAGATAATCTAACCCTTATGGTATGTTGTGGGCTTAGTAAATAAGGTTATCAAATGTAATCTCGTAAGTGAGATTTCATGTTTAGCAATAGGGTTACTTGATGTAACCAAGTAGGTCATTATGCACAAAGGGACATACAACCAGGCTTAGATAAGCATGTTGGTTAGGTCGCCAACATTTCACGAGTTTAATCAAGATTGTGTCCTTCATCAAGCAGGAGGAAACCTGCAGCTGTACCGAATGAGGAACAGCATTAGTTGGGACAATAAGTTAAGTGCGTAGGACGGAAGATAAGTACAACTCCGTCTACAGCATGAACAACATGTTTTGTTGCATGATGTGTGTTTATGATGCAGTATGTTTATGTTATGGTATGTTATGGCATGAAGTGATATGTTATGCGACGATGCTATGTTACGATGTAGTATGTGATAAGTCATAACATGTTAAGGTATGTTGAAGTAGGTCATGATATGATGTAGTAAGTTATGTTACGATGCTATGATACGATGTTTACGCTATGAATGAGGTATGTTTTATGTTTGATATTGTGACATCACGAAGCATGTTCACCAATATTAAATAACGAGGTAAGACCAGTTAAGATGTTGTGTCGTATTGTCTTGCCCCAAAGGCGAGTTAATCGGTATATTCCTTGGTTTGAGTTGGATTGGATTGGCTGCCTCCACTACTCCATGTTAAACGATTTGTTTCATGGTTTGAGTCGGAATGGACTGGCTGTCCTCAACCACTCCATGGTTATGTACCATAGTACACGCACGCGAGATTTATAAGAAAATAGAATTAAGGTTAAGTTAATTTGCAAAACCATAATTGATTCATAAGAGGTCATAATCGGTTCATGCATTTTTATACTTTCATTTGCATGCGGATTGAATATTGTGCTTACTGGGCTATTAGCTCATTACTTACATTCATGCTGTAGGTAAGCTATCTACTGGTAATACCTGATGCAAGACTGTGGAAAGATGGTGCTGCGGACTGTGAAATGTGGGATGGACACTACCACGGATTTCCATAAAATGTGGTTGAAAGGAAAAGGTGTTTACTTTGTATTTTAAGTAAATACAGTAAAGTTTAAGTTAAGTATGGCAAGCGAGTTGCCTCGTATTGTATCGATCCGCATTAGGTCGGGTTTGGTCCACGATTTATGTTTATGTATGATAGCTTTTGAATGAGATTTGAAAGCTCGTACTCGGGTGAGTACATATGATTAAGTTAAGTTTATGTATGAGGATGAGTTTATGTTTAAGTTCACGTTAAGGTTTTATGTTTTAAGTACGCAATGTGTTTAAGTCATGATTTTAAAATAAAGTTCAAGTTTTAAAGTTTAAAAAAAAAAAAAATTTACTCCAGAAATTAGGTGAGTTTAAGTTAAGTAAGTATGGTGACGACCCGACATTCGCGTGGTCGGTCCTACGTGGGTGGTCGGGGCGTGACAAGTTTGAGGAACAGAAACTCTAACGCCGATGTCGTGCGTGGTTGAGTAATTTCTCTGATGGCCAAGAGGGTGATTGTTGTTGCTACCGGAGATCTGTGGTCAAGCGTCGTCAGAGAAGAGGAAGAAGAAATCGGTGTTTGAGTTTTTCCTTTTTGTCCTTTTTCTTCACTAACTCTATTGTAGTATGAGTTTGCCTTCTCCAGCTTTTCCCCCTTTTTTTTTTCTTTTTCCTTCCTTTTTCTTCACTTACTCGATCATACTATGGAATAGTATCTACAAATAATCATATGCACTGTCAATATCCACACATTTGGATTCAATCTTTATGGTTTAAAAAGGTACTCTAACGATAGTGACTCTCAAAGAATCACTACTACAATCTCCCCCCTAAAAAAAATCTAATGCCTATACAAAGCTATAATTTTTTTAAATCTTTTTTAACTTTTTGAAAACGTACTTTAGTTGCAGAATTTTAAAATTATTTTCATTATAAAATACAAATTATTCACTCTATAATTTTTTTAGTATAATTTAATAATTACGATAAACTGAGAAGGCATCTTAGAAATTTGAAATTATCGAACAATAGTAAATTAAAAATAAATAAATCTTTTTTTATGTTCTTTTATTATTTAAGTTATTTATTTTACTGTAGTTCATAAAATTTTTTTTATTTTATTGTATTCTAATTTAAAATGTCAATCATGTCGGAAGAAAAAATAGTGGTTGTGAAAATAGGTAATCTATGCCTCCGTTTTGTAGAACGGTTTGAGTTAAGATTTTTAAGTTGAGTTAAAAATAAGTTAAGTTAAGAGTTAGTAAAAAGTTTGAGTTGAAAAGTTTAACTTGAGTTAAGTGTTTGGATGTAAAAAGTTTGAGTTAAAAAGTTTAACTTGAAAAGGTGTGTTTGGAACTTAGGTTCCAATTCCAAATTTTCATATCAGTTTTTGTCTTTTTCTGACAAGTTAAAAAAAAAATTATAACTAGTTTATGAAAAGTCAGCCAACTCCAGTTTAAAAATTTCATCTCCAACTAAGTTACTAAATAGAGGCTAACATGTCATTGTAGGTTGTAAAAGGAAAAATGGAAAAAACAATTATAAACTAAAATAAAAACACACATCAACAAAGAAATGCTATTGCCAGGTGGCGGTATTGGGAAACCATGAAATGTTATTGCCCAGTACATGGTAATTATCGATTAAAAAATTAAAAAGAAAAAAAGAAATCTCTTTTCCCTCTCACTCAGAGTTCACGTGAGAACCTCATTGTTCCCTCCGCCCAAAATCTCAACTGAACACAAAGCCATACCAAACAAAACCAATCTCTCCTCTTTCACACACACTCCTTCCCTTCATACTATTCTCTTTCTTTCTCTCTTTCCAAACATCAATGGTGGTTTCTCTCTCCACCATCTTGCGCCTCCTTGCCCCCCCCACCCTCTTTCTACCTCTCCACCAAAGACGGCGGCACTTTCTTCCCAGCTCTCTTTCGTCTCCTCCCTTCACCTCAAGCACTACCATTCCCCCAAACCGCTCAGATTTTCTACCGTGAAATCTGGCACAATCTCCGCCACCATCACCATCAATGACAAGCTTCTGGAGTCCACCCTCTCCTACCTCGACTCCACCAGTGATGTCTAGACTATCACCATCTCGGACCTCACCAAGGGAAAGAAGGACATCCTCTTTGCCATCCCAGGCACCTTCACCCCTACTTGCTCGTAGAAAAACCTCCCCGGATCCGTGGAGAAGTATGCGAAGCTGAGATCCAAGGGTGTTGACACCATTGCCTGTATCTCAGTCAACGACGCCTTCGTCCTAAAGGTGTGGAAGGAGGATTTGAAGATCGGAGATAAGGTGTTGATCTTGTCTAATGGGAACGATGATTTCACCAGAGCGGTCGGGCGAGAAAGGAAGGAGAAGTCAGGCAATGGGTACACAGTGCTCGTCGAAACCAAGGACAGTTTCACATGGGTTGGGCGCACAGCAAACCAAGTTTGTTTTACTGTGCAACGGTTCAATGTATAGTTGGAACCAAACTTGGGCACCAAATGCCTTTAGTTAAGTTTGAACTCAAAAAACTGATTTCAAACTGTTGAACCAAACAACCCCTATATTGTTTCATTTTACAGATAATTAGGAAAACAAAAACTATTTCTTCAATTTTATATGAATTAAATAATTAATGAAGCTATCATGATTCTAATGCACAGGCTATAAGTATGGTATAAGTCAATTCATAGTTAATACGTCCGATAAGTTAATTCACACGTGTGAAGCACGTGAAGTCCAACTAGTTTTTGTTAAAAAGTGTTTATCATACTGCCCATAAGAAAGAAAGAGCAAACAAAAAAAAATTAATCAAATATTTTTAATAGGGTGTTGTTGTGGTAGAGTCTCTTCCAGAGTAATTACCGGTAGAACTCTTTTTTGAATCGTTAAGATTTAATCGAACAGTTGAAATGTTATTGATGTACCATATTTACTATATACCTTACCTCATACTATCCTTCTCACCCCAAGTCTTCTCTGTCGTTGGTGACCTTCTCGTCATTGCTGGTGACTGACTTCGGCGAGAACCCCTATGCCGGCAACGCACCCCTTGTAATACCTAGTTTTTCGATATTATTATTCCTTTCAAAGGAATTAAATGTATTCCATGAAAGTAATTGTGAAAAAGCTCGATTAAAAGTTTTTATTAAATTTTGTGATTTCTTATGAGTTTATAAGACTCAAAAATGATTGCTTAGACAAGTATGTGACCTTTTGAGCCAAAAGGGAAGAAAAATTTTATGATTTTATGTTGGTCAAAGTTTGATTGAAAAAGTCAAAGTTGACAAAGAAAGTCAAAGGTTGACCAAGAACGGTCAAAGGTTTGACTGTGCAGTATTATGATGAGCAGTATGGAAAATATACTGCGAAAACCGTCTTTACGGAAAAGACAACATGAATAGGATTTAAAACCACCATAGAAAAATCAAGCACACCAAGTAGGAAGTTAAGAGCAAAAAGGGTTTTAAGAAATAAGAAAAATTTTATACTGTCCATTTTTACACAGATAAATTTTGGATTGCAGTATAGTATAACAGTACTGTGTATTAGTGATGCATAGTATTGGAAATATCTATGTTGGCATAAAAATAGACTATATATTAAGGAAAAAGCCAAACAAGGCCTAAATGGTGACATCACCTAATCCCAAATTATGACATCATTTATTGAATTAAAGAAAAGATGGAAAGAAATTGGGATGGTTCTAGACCATGATGTGGCCGGCCACCTAAGGCCCTCTCTGTGCAAATTTTTGTTTCTTCAAGGACTTTTTGGTAATTTAGAGAAGTTTCAAAACACCTATAAATAGGTGAGAGGTGTTGACCATTTTATTAACAAAATTTGAGAAAGTTAGCTAAACCATGCCCAATTTTCTCTTCTAAAAACCGAACATAAGGAAGGAAAGGAAGAAGAGAGAAAAATTAAAAACTCAAAGGGGAAACCTTAGGGGGGTAGTCGGATTTTAGCTAGAGCCAAGCAAAAGTTTGGAAAAAATTTTTGGTACCCATTGGAGCAAGGCCGGTTATGGGAGGAGACCATGGGGGAGGAGGAAGTTTAGACCAAACCCTAACCAATCCTTGTGTTGAATCAAGGTAAATCTCCCTTAGCCCTAAGCTTTTTAATTGAGCTTCAATTTGAAATTTAAGTGTATTTTAAGTTAAATTTGTAAGAGTATAAGCTCAATTTAATTTTATGCCCTAGTTTAGAAAAATTTAGATTTGGTGCTTGATTTAGGTGTAGGGTTGTTTGTTTTGCTAAGTTATGCATGATCTTATGCTTTGAATGCATGAACTTAGGGTTTACATGTTTAATGCTTGATATGGTTGTATGTCCCCAAGTATGTGAATATTGTAGAATGTGCATGTTAGGTTGATAGAAATGAATGGAATGGTTTGTTCAACCTAGAAACCATGCAAACCCTAGGTGATGCAATTTCATTCATAGTATGCATGAATATGATCGGGTCACATGAATGTTAGGTTGGTACGTTAGAAAATGCTGCATGTCTATTTTCTAGGCTCCAGCGTGTTTGGTTGAGTTAGATTACGCGAAATAGGATGTAAAACGAACCTAAGCCGAAAAACTGCCAATTCGGGTAAAACTAGCCAGTTTTCTGGAAATCAGGTTTTGAGACCTTTAGATGCCGAATTGGGAAAAATATAAAACATGAAAGTTGTAGATAAGAGTTTTTCCTAGGGGACAACATAAACCGTTTTCCAAAATAAGGCTCTAAAAGCCTCGGTTTTTACAAAAATCCGAGCCTGACCGTGCCCAGACTTCATGCACGACCAGGTGGGTTCAACAGGAGATAAGAGCAAGTTAGAGTCCGAACTGGGTTTTGTGTAAAACATGAAAGTTGTAGAATTTTTCGAGATCTAAAACTTTCATGAAGACAAATTTTTTTAATTCAACCCAGATTTTTAAATAGAATCAGATTTCTAAAAACTGTGCAAGAAACAAAAAATTCCTGCACAGGAATTTCTAAAACAATGCAGGAAAAGGGTATTATTGTACCAACACTGATGATTTGACTGTGAAAACTATTCCAACGGCAGTTTTCAACCTTTAATAAATTTTATAAAGTCCCACTCTAAGAACCACGAATTTTTATAAGTTAATCGAAGAATTTTTGGATTTAAATGACCAAGTTTTTCAAGAGAAAAGGATAATGGATTTTTAAAGCCAAATTGTCTTAAAGTTTGGTAACAAAATGATGACGGACGGTAACTGGGAAGGATACTCGAGTTACTGGACTTGGCCCAAAGTCCAAATTTGATCCATAGGATGTTGACTTTAGTTGACCAAGTTTGACCCATAGAATGTTGACTTTAGTTGACCAGATTTGATCACCTCAAGGGTTACCCAATATAACCCAATAGGATACCAAGATTGATAATGGACTAAGACCTAGGGTTACTTGTAATAACCCAATGGATTATTTGTAATAACCCAATGGATTATGGACTAAGAATGTTAAGGCATAGGCCCAAGGTTAGGATGGTAACCTAACCCTACTTGTATGTATGTGGGCTTAGTACCTAAGGTTACTTTATGTAACCTCATAAGTTAATCCATATTTGGTTAGCCTTGAACTCCAGGCTTACTTATTGTAACCAAATAAGATATCTTGTGTATAAGGGACATATAACTAAGGCTATGTATGAATGTTGGTTAGGTCACCAACATTTTACGGTTATAAATCCTTACCTATGTCCTTTATTATAGCAGGAGGTAACCTGCTGCTGTTCCTGACGTAGAGCAACATAACCCCGGACATAGTAGATGAGGTAAATACAACTACGACTACAGCATAGGCTTTCGTTGTGATACTTACCTAAGTATGTTTGATATATGCTATGAAGTATGTCTGACGTATACGATGAAGTATATTTGATGTATGCTATGATGTGTGCTGTGATATATGCTAGAACTATGTGATGCTAGGATATGATTTAAAGTATGTTAAGTTTATAATGTAAGTTATATTAAAATGATGGTATGGCTAAGACATGATTTATGTATGAGTGACATCATGAGGCATGCTCACTAATTTTTATGATAAGAACAAGATCAAGAATGGCTTGATGAAAAGTAAGCAAGATGGCAAACAAGTTGCCTGTGTCGTACCGACCCGCTTGTAGGTCGGGTTGGACTATAGTTTGAGTTGGAAATGGATTGGCCGCCCCAACCACTCCATAGTTACGCGCCCGGTACGGACACTTATGATAAGGGGCCCATAAGCAAGATAAGTTATGAAAGTAAGTTAAGAATGAATAAGAAAGCATAATAAGAGCATAATCGGTTCATGCATATGTTATGCTATCATATATTAAGTTATAACATGATATGCTATGCTATGATATATTAAGTCATAAGATGTTACGATATGTTATGTTTGTATTGTGTCGCGGTGTATAGTAGTTGTACTTACTGAGCGAAAGCTCATTATCTTACGTCTATGCTGTAGGTAAGCAACCTACGGACAACCTCTGATACAAGATGGAGGAGCGTGGCAAGGCAACTGTGAAATGTGGGAATGTTAGCTGCTACGCGTTTTGTCCTTTCATGTATATTATTTGATATTAGAACATCTTTATTTAATTATCATTATCCGCTCGTATGCGCCGTATAAAAAAAATTTCCGTTATTTCCGCTAAATAAGTAAGTACGTCACGTTAAGTATGTATGTATGTACGGTAACGGCTTGTGCTAGGCGGGTCGTTACACCCTTTGCCTCCCCACCCCAGGCCCTAGCCCAAGCTGCCCCTTACCCAGCCCTGGCCCCACATATCCTAGTACCCCCTGTCGGCCCCCAGCCTACCCAAGACCCCCTCCCCAAGACCCCCTTCCCTACCTCCCCCCACCCCTCCGGCCCCCCTCAGCATCCCCCAATAAGGACCCCCCTACACCCTCTCTCTTCTGGACCCACGGCTCCCCTACCCGCGAACTCCCTCATACCCCCGATGTGACCGACTTCCCCCGACAAGAGAAGAAAGAGAGAGAGGAGAGAAAAGAGAGAGGGGTGGGGAGTCCCTGTAAGGGTGGAAGATGTAGAGGGGGTCCCCGTAAGGGGAGCTAGGGGGCCAGGGGCAGGGAGAGAGGAGAAAGAGAGAGGGGGCCGGGGAGGCCAGAGTGAGAGGGCCACCGGGCTGGGGGGAAGAGGGTGCCAAGGAGTGTGGGGGCCGAAGCTGGGTGGGGGCTGGCTTAGTGAGGGCGTGGCCTGGGTGTGGGGGCTGGGGGGGACCTGGGGTGTGAGTGGGGACCGGGGGTGGGGGGCTTGCCAAGCTTGGGGTGGGGAGGGCCAGTGGGGTATTGCTGAGGATAGGGTGGGGGCCGGCCGGGCTGGGCCTAGGGTGGGGGGCCGGTCGGGTATGGTCGCTGGCGTCGGGGGGTCGCTGGCAACAGGGTGTAGGTCATCGGTGATGGAAAAGATTAAGGTAGAAAGGGGTAAGATAAGGTAAAGTATATGGTAATTATGATACACCAATAACATTTCAACCGTTCGATTAAATTTTAATGGTTCAAAAAAGAGCTATATCAATAGTTACTCTGGGAAAGACTCTACCACAGCCTTTCCTTTTTTAATATGATTGAACATATTCTAGTAGTAATTTAGTATCTAACTCTATTTATTAAATGTAAATTTCGAATCTTCTTACCTCAAATTCAAAAATATAAATAAAATAACAAGATATCCTTTCTAATATTTTATAGGGAAAATCTGTAGTAGAACCTTTCCCAGAAACTACCAGTAAAGCTTCTTTTTGAACTGTTAAGATATAATCAAGCGGTTGAGATGTTATTGATGTATCATAATTATCATATATCTTACTTCATATTACTCCTTCCCACCCCAAGTATTCCTCGTCGCTACTGGCAATTTGTCGTTCCTGACGCTAGCGACCCCCCAATGACAGTGACCCCACCCTATGTCCCTCCCTCCCCCGGCCCCCTAAACCCAAGGCTCCCCCACCCACCACCACCCACCAGACGCCCCCCGGCTATAACGACCCAACTTTTCAGACGTTAACTCTCTTAATTATTCTTATTTAATTTAATCTTAATATTTATTTATGTTTGGTTCTAAAAATACAGATTGTTTTTTATAAACTATATTCGTATTATAAAAATTAAATTTACTAAAAATTTTAACTGAAGAAAATGGAAACTTCTAAATGATAAATATCCTAATCAAATTCGTATTTAGATAATATTTTTAAAACTATAATTTCATGTGAATTGAAAAGAAAGAGTCTAAAGTCTTTTTCCCGTAAAGTGTTCATACTAGTTTAGTAGTACTAAAACATTATAATATAGTAATAAATATAGCCGATACAAAATCATTTAGGAAGTCTAAATGCGGAAATTAAATTCGTGGTGGTATCCCAGTCCCTTCCTTCATCGCCTCCGCACAGCTTCGTCTGTCCATAAGAACATCTAAGTAATGAGCTGCTTATCCGTGTTACCTACAACACGAACACACATACATATGAGCTTTCACTCAGCAAGTATAAACAATATCTCATAAAATATTTTATAAAGTCATATCATCACACGTAACATCAAGAATGTTCGAAAGTGCATGTGATCATATGTGTTCATTTATGCTTTATTATATACATGTTTTGTCTACTTAATGACCCCTATGTCGTACCCATATGCGCGCAACTAATGGGGAGTTGGCGGAGCGACTCTCCAACAGCCTCCACGGTTATATGTTATAACTTTCATTCTTATCATATTCTCTCACTAATTGGAGGTTGGTAGGACACTTAATCCTATTTTTTATTTGCTTTATTCTCATTAATCGTGACAATATGTAGATTTACATGTCACTATACATCTATCATTATGGCATAATTATCTGTGAGGCATGCCAATTGTTGATGTCATAATCTGCTCTGATCACAAAGTACCATTCCCGATGGTACCTCGGTAACATGGGAGCAGAAGTATCCGTTCGTCCGCACAAAATGAAGGTAACTCGACCCGATCCGACCAGAGCAGGTCCTCGGGGAACACAGCTATCCGACCAGATTTTGCCTCCTCCCCGAGCTGAACCGTGTACTCGGGCCAGGATGTACTCTGAGCACCTTACCCCAGAAAATATACCCATCTTAGGCAGTGGTTTCCCGAGACCTCACCCCTACCACCTAACCTCTAATACAAGTCACGTCACTATACCCATCAACAGCAGAATTCGTCCACCTACTTCTACACCATGTCACATCGCCACCCACCACCACCTCTTTTACAGGGGCTACCCTCGCTGGCACCGGTGGCGCGTTGCCCTAGTGTCCCCTGCACCCAGCCAGGGACACGTGGCCTCAATCCATTGGACTCATAGCCTTTGCAAGCCTAAGGCCTACTCACCCACCAGGTACCCTAGGTAGCCTGTCATGACCCGACTTACCGCCTCCCAGATCCACGCGGTGTCCGACTGCGCGAACCTGTGGTTGGGTTCGAGTCGCGACATTATTTAAACTTACTTACTTGTCTTGAAAAAAAATAAGTACCCAAATTTTAGAGTAAATTTTTTTTTTCTTCTTTTCTAAAAATCATTACTAGAAAACTCTTATTGCGAAAATTATAAAACTTTAACACAAGTTAAACTGAACTTAAAAACTGTTTTTCTTTTTATAAAACCTTACTGCTTAAAGTGTACTCACTCGAGTACCTAGCCTTCACCTACGAGGAAAGCTAGCATACATACATAATCTGAAAGAGGCAACTCGTGCCATAACTTACTGAAACTGAAAACTAAACATACATACATACTGAAAACAAAGTGATAACACATTTTCTTTTAAACGCATTTCAGAAACCCCGTAGCAGTCCATACCCACATTTCACATTCTGTTGTGCCATCTATCCACAGCTTGTAGCAGGAAGTGCCGGTAGGAACCTTACCTACAGCATGAACGTAAGCAATGAGCTAAAAAGCTCAGTAAGCACAACATCCTATCCGCATGCAATCTAAATGCACGACAACGTGAACCAATTATGATTTATTATTAAAAATCATTTATGGTTTCTCTACTGAATTTATCTTATCTTATCTTGCTACTATAACATGTGTGTATGTACTTCGGTACGTAACCATGGAGTGATTGAAGGCGGTCCGACCATACCAACTTAAACCATGAAGCACAAAGCTTAACATGGAGTAGTGGAGGCAGCCCTTCCATATCAAATCAAACCATGGAACGTGCCGTTTTAACTTACCACAGAGGCAACGTTAGTACAACACAACATGTCCTACTTAACTTAACTCTTACTTACCATGTGACTTATTTTTAGTGGACATGCTTCGTGATGCCACACAATCTAACATAAAACATACTATATGCTTGACATAACATGAACATACATAACATGCATACATAACATGCATACATAACATAACATACTTCACATAACATAACATGAACTTATACATAACATGCATACATAACATGAACATACTGCTTATCCTAACATGAAACTTAGTGCATACTTAACATACATGGACTTACTGCATAGCATACTACATATCATGACATCCTATTCATGTAACTAACATGTGTTCATGCCGTAGGCGGATTTGTACTTACCTTTCCGTCATACGTTCTTACTTAACTGTCCCTTCCTAGTGCTGTTCCATTCCTGGTACAGCTGCAGGTTCTGCCTGCTTGACAAGGACAGGCTCTACTTAAACTCGTGAAAATGTTGGAAAACTAACCAATATGTCTACATGGCATTGATTGTATGTCCCCTTAAGTGCAAAACTTATAACTTGGTTACACTTGATAACCTGGCGTGCTAAGCCAAACTAACCTCTAAGGGTTACTTATCTACAACTGCACTATCAGGTTATATTTGATAACCCTTTAGTTGAGCTTAAACCGTATCCCTTGGGGTCACTTTGGATAACCCGTAAGGATAAACTAGACTCATACTATTAGTCAACCAAAAGTCAACCAAGGTCAACTTTGGTCAACTATAGTCAACTCTGGTCAACCTTCTATGGTCAACCTCTCGGGTCTCGGGCTTGACCTGGCAACTCGGGCGTAACTCCCGATTACCATTCGTGAACTAACGTTGACTATTAACTTTGCTTAAAAATCTTATTTCCTTTCTTGGAAAACACTTAGGGAAATAAATCCCAAAATTCACATTTTGTGTAAAAATTCTTAACTTAAGTCATAAAATCCAAATTCATGAATTTATGCTTTGTAAAATCATTTTAGGTTGAAAACCGTCTTTGGAACGATTTTCATAGCCAAAACACTTGTTTAAGATAGAAAATCAATTTTCTAGAATCACTTGATAAAACTTGTGGTGCAGGGATTTCGGATTCCCTGAGCACCCGTCGTAAAACAATTTTTGTTTCAAAATGAGTATGTTATCTGAAAAAGTTTTCTTCACGAAAGTTCTAGCCCTCGAAAAAAGCTAAAACTTTCGTGTTTTATGAAAATCCTAATTCGGCCTAGTTTCGTACCAGTTTTGAGTTAAAACTGGCTGACCCGAAACGAAACTGGGTCTGGGGGACTTAAATGCTTAGCCACGGGTTTTGTCATTTTTGAAGGCTATTGGCGCCTTATTTTGAAAAACGGCTCACGTGTTCCCCTAGGAAAAGTTGTTTCGGACAACTTTCATGTTTTACATTTCCCCAAATTCGGCCTCTAAAGGCCTGTTATTTTTCGTTTACGAAAACTGGGCAGTCATGAAACCGAACCTGCCAGTTTTCGGTTTAAATTGTTTTTACGCGTCCTACTTCGGAAGCTAACTCAACCGATCACTCGGGAGCCTAAATCAATCACATGCAACATTAACTAATGTCCCACATGCTTTGGACATGTCACCCCCTTGTGGCTATACAAACCAATTCCGAAACTTAACCTAGGTTTGCATTGCATTCTAGGGCTTGCATCACATGGATTCGGCATCAACAAACCAAACCGAAATAAAATCTAACACCCTAGCATATGAGCCATACTTGCCTGCACCTAGGGCAGGGACATAATCAACCATTCAACCATGCAAACCAAGCAATCAAGCAAGCATAAATCATAGCACATACAAACATAAATCATGCATACTAACTAACATACTAATCACCCTAATCAAGTCTCATACCCTAGCATAAGCATTAACCGAAAACTAATGAGCTTAAGCTCTTACATAACCAAGCTTAAATACACATTAAATTCCCCAAACTTAATGCTTGAATCATAACTTAGGGTTAGGGTTTACCTCTTGGAGATTTTCGGAGATGGTTCCACCTAATGGGAGCCGAACTCCCTTAGCATGCTTGGCTGTCCTCCTTGCAGCCGAAATCTCCCACCATCAAAGGGCTCCATTTTTCAGCCATGAAACACACCAACATACACATAACTAACCATGTAATCTTGCATGGAATTTCACTTAAAATTGAGGGAATTTACCTCAACTTACCCTTGGCTTAGTTTGGGTTCTAGGATCCGAAAATCACCTCACTGTTGGCTGCCCACTGCACACGGTTTTGAGCTCCAAAATTCACCAAAAATTTGCACCCTCTTTGGTGATTCACTGCTGCCCAGCCGAGCCCTTGACTGCCCCAAAACCCATGAAATTTTGGCTCCATCTTGCTGCACACTCATGGCCGACCAAGCACACCCACCAAGCACAAAAATCCTCCTTGGCTCATGGTTGCTTTCTCTTCTCCCTCAAGCTCGGCTACACCATGGTTGGACCTAAGATGTTTTCCTCTCTTTCTTCCTCTCTTCCCACGGCTGCAGCTCACAAAATCTGGAAAAATTCCAGATTTTGGCTTGGTTTCCATGCACTAAACCCGTGCACACCAAGGATGGCTCACACAAGATTTTTTTCCAACTTTTGGCTTGGTTCTTCTCTCCCTCTTGCTCACGGTTTTTCTGCAGAAAAATTGGCCATAGTATGGCTGTGTTTCTCTATTTTTTTTCTGTACTCCAAATGGGTCTATTTATAGACTTTTTTTCAAACTTTTTGGAATTCTATTTTGACCCCAAAAGTTACAATTTTTCTTGTTTTTCTCCCCCATGGTGGATGGCTGGAAGCAGGTCAACAGCAGCTCATCAACAGCTGGAAATGGTGATGTCATGGCTGAGCTCATGGCTTACCTCACAACTTTTCTAAAATTACATTTTTGCCCTCAAAAATGGAAATTCTTGCAAAAATACCCTCTAGGTGTCCGATTGTTCTAAAAATCAACACACCCATCCTATTTTATGATATTATCATCTTGGTAACTTTATACGCTCATATCGTCAAATTTTCAAAATTTACACTTTTGCCCCAAAAGTGTAAATTTTTGCATTTAGGCCCCTAAACTTCAAAATGGCCATAATGCTTACTTTTCATGAAAATATCAATCTTTTCATGATTTTATGTGATTTTCTCATACTCGAATCACATATTTTCCAAATTTGCATTTTTGCCCCGAAAGACAAAATCTTTGCATTTTTACCCCCAAAGGTGGTTGGTTCTTAATTTCTTCTTGCAAGGCAATTCAATACCTTATTGTGACATCATCTAACGACGTCACTTTGCTTACTTCATATATTTTCTAAAATTTACACTTTTGCCCCAAAAGTGAAAATTTTGACATTTTTGCCCTTTGACTTGGATTAATCCTCTTGGGTGATCTCTTGTCTAAAAATGCCATTCTGGCCTTAACTAATGCTAGGGATGCTTGATTTCTAGGGTATTTCTACTATCTATTTGGGCTATCTCGCCCATACTAACATATTTTACAGTATTTCCGCATACTGTATCATTTTTCACTGTCGAGTCAACTGTTGACCACTTTTGGTCAAACTTTGACTTTCTTGGTCAAAGTTGACTTTTTCGGTCAAACTTTGACTTTTTCGGAAAAACGTCCCTTATCGCCCCTTTCGACTAGAAAAGGCGTTTTCTAACCTTAAAAATCTGCTCTGAGTCTTATTGAACCATAAGACTCCGTAAAACGTGTGAAAAACCCTTAACTGAGTTTTTCCGTAAACATATCACATATGCTCATAATTCTTTTAAAAGAGGAAAAATGGCAGCATGAAATTCTAGGTATCACATAGCCGATCCAGTCGGGTTGCCCCGAGCGCCCTAACCCGTGGGAGGCACCTATAAATAGAGGATGAATCCATAAATTTAGGTATGGTCATTTTTCCTTACCAAAGCTCTGCCTCTCCCTTCGCTCATTAGTTCCCCAACTGACTTAAGCATCGGAGTGCCCACGACAGACACCACACCGGTGTCCCAATCATTCTGAGGTGCTTCCTTTTTATAGGTGACCGGAGGCAGAGCGACTGGCCTGTCCTGACCAGACAACCCGACCACATTGGGTGTTGCTGCTGGAGGCATTTTCGGCATCAACATTTTGTGCTAGAAGGAGGGTACTCGCATTTCCAGTAATCACAATCTCATCCCACGTGCTCCCCGAGCGCCCGACTACTCAAGAAATGGACGAGCGAACCAACTAGGACATCCAGGATGACAATACCGCTTCAACAGGTTCCCAGAGTACCCGGCGACCCCCACGTCTGAAAGGCACCTGAGCACAGCGCAAGCCCACGCAGACAGAAATTCTAGCTGGGAATGTCCAAAGTTTGACTCAGACCGTGCAGGTGCTCATGGAGGCTTTTCGAGAGTCGCAAAATATCCAGCTACCCCAAGCAGGGCAAGAGGCCGCTGAGTTAACGCCGACCAGGCCACTCCAGTCGGCAAGCCGACCATAAAACCCGTCACCCGCGATTAACCGAAGGAGTGACCGATCCAACTGGGAGAGTCTTGGGCGACAATAGCAGAACAAAGAAGAAGAACCAGGCAGGGTGCACTCGAGGAGCTATCAAACCCAGGCCACTCGCTTGGGAGCGGTCGCGCCACCGACCATAGCAAGAGACCACTTAGACGACCACGAAAGAGAGGCCGTGAACGTGCGAGGGAGCACAACTTTTGTCTTCGATCGCCTGGGAAGACAAGGGATATACCGCCGCCTAGGCCGAAAACGCTCTATGGACAAGCTGGTGAAGGAGGAGAACCGCGACTGGAGTAGGCTGGATCACCTCCAGTGGCAGCTCGACCAACTCGTGGGCCAGCAATACGGGCTGGAGTAGATCAGACTCTTTTATTTATTTATTTATTTTATAATACAATCTGACTTGTACTTTTTTATTTTAAACTAACCTTTAAAAAGTGAAAAAAAAAATTTACATAAAATATACCCGGATGAGTGGCAACACATATGTATTTACTATTAAATAATATTTGTTTTGGTGAAACTATCAAATAATATTAATATTAAGATTAATATTTACTATAAATTATATATATATATATATTGAATTACTCCTTAGAAAGAACAAGTTTAAAAAAACAAAAATAACTTCGTTAAAAATCTCCTAAAAAAAAGTTTGGGTAACTGCCTACACAACACTACACCACACAATGGTTGTTTTCAGATAATTAATTACTTATTTTTAATTTAAACGAGTTATGCTGCTATTCTTAATAATAATAATAAATAAATAAATAAAAGAAAAAAAAACACTTCAAAAAAAAAAAAAAACAAAACAAAACAAAAACTGTAATATTTGCAGTTTTGGATTGGTACTTAAACGGAGGCAAACGAAAAATTTGGAGTTGGCGCTTAAATGGGTTTTGACAAAAAAAGTTATTGGCGCTTTATTTTCATTTTAAACTTTACATTACTTCTGATTAAATATTAACTGCACACACATACCTCTCACTCCCAATAACACATAATTTCTTGTTTCTCTTCCTTATCTCTTTTATCTCTGCTTCACACAAGAATCTCACCACAACTTGTTGCTCATAGGTAATTTATTTCTCGTGTCAAATTTGTTTGCTTTCAAATTTGGGTTTTGTTGCAATGATTTTGCAATTCCAAAACAGAGCTTCGTCAACAATCATACTCTAGATCGGAATCGAACACCCTCATTTTTGCCCTGTAGTGACACCAAAACAAAGCCTCCATTACGTTTTAATCAAAAAGGTTTTATAACACTTTTTTCCTTTGAATGTTTGTTAACTCTCCTCTGTCCACATCTATTGGTTTTTGCTTTTTCACCTACCTAAACTCACACAATCAATGGCCGAATTCACTCAGTAACTCGCTCAACTCAGACCGTCACTGGTGGTTGCCGATCACCACATCCTCCTCCAACGTCCGATCATCAGACTTTCAGGCCATGGAACTTATTGCCAAGTCCAAGAAGCTCCTATCTTATGACGATCGTATCTCACCCTCTGGCTTTGCTTTCTCTTTTATCACATATCGTCTAACCTTTTCAAATAACCTTTTCAAATTTCACCAACAACAAAATCGTGATGTCTAATGGAGTTTTGCACATCTTTGCTCAGGTCCATCTGCAGTAAAATTGCAAAGCTGCAACCATGGAAGGACATATGCCATCATTGTATATCAGTTTTTTACAAAGAAACAACATACACTAGTAAAAATTATGGATAACACGAGGGTTATTAACCATTGTCTAAAGTTTACATAATGGTTAGACAACCATCGTGGAAGTAACCACGACGGTTAATAAATCATCATGGTACCTTAATATTCCATGACGGTTCACACCGTCGTCGAATCAAGAAATACAGGAAGCAAACCCTACAAAATTAAGAACTTTACACGACGGTTTTGAAGCAAAACCGTCATGTAATGCAATCATTATACGATGATTTTGGCGTAATTGGGCTTAAATTAAAAAACAATTTGGCGCTTTTTGGTGATTTCCCACGGGTGACCTAACCTGTGTGTTTTCCAATATATGATCCAGAATATGATTGACAAAATATTAGTTATATTGTATGAAAGTAAAAATATGTACCATATATTACATTACAAGTTTACATATCATAATTAATGAATTGCATTACATATCTAGACCATTCTCCCCTAATCAAATCCAAATCATTAGAAGTAAAAAATTCTTTACTTTCAAGTACGTTAATTCCATTCCACACTATGTCTTTCATTAAACCTAAAACAAAATAACCATATTCAACATTTCTCTCTTGGAGAGGACAAGGACGGTCCGAGATTTTTGTTTTATAGTGTCGTCTCTTTCTAATCCCTTCTCCAGTTGTAAGCTTTCAATCCATTAGGGTCCTAGCAAGTTCGTAAAATTCAAAATAATTAAAATACATATAATTAAGATTAAATCAAAAATTAACATATGAAAATTGACTTACATATTCATTAGATTAGTAAAACCGTCTCGTTTCTTCTCTCGAAAAGGATCAAAATAAAGGACTAGATCCTCCCATGGGTCAATGACTCCCAAGACCCAATGTCTCCGTCTGTTATGTGGCACAAGATAAAGTTGTCCTTTTGGTGCGTCACATAAAAAGGCGACAAGAGCATTAGCTCACTCTCTCAAGCCAGCATCTAGAGTATCTACTCTAACCGGTGACATCAAGGTTGGAGACACAAACACAAACTTCTCAGCTCGCCCGTTAATAGCGCATAGTTCCTCTAAATATCTGCATAAGTATATCAAAATTGTTACTTTGGATGACATATAGAAGAATTTCCAGAGAAAAATAAAATAAAATTTAGAGATAGAATCACATTCTTGATGTTTACTAATATGCAATTCGCATTGATTTCTTGTAAATTAATGAACTCATAAATATCATCAAAATTCAGAAATACAGGCATGTCAAAATCTGTGATTGTGTATGGTATTGAGATCTCTATCTGATTACCTTCACGTATGGAACTATGCATATAATAAGCCAAAGACCTCATCTCCATGTTCATTTTATTAAAGCCAAACAAAGTTTTGTGTTGTTGCGCATCTTGTTGTATCTCAGTTCAAGAGTTGATCAGTTTTTTTTCTAAGCTTTTTTTGGCGTTTGTTTCCCTCAGCTGCTTGGTTAGGAACGTGACTAGGCCCTCAACTCGCCTTGTTCATAATCGTATCGAGCTTAACTAATGTTTTGGCTAAGCTAAAAACCCATTAACAGCCTTTTCCATAATTGTTACCTCGTACGTCGGAATAGGTAATGCTGTTTTTTATAATTTTGTCATATTGATTGATACTCACACTTTCCCTTCACCCAGTGAAATCGCATGGACTATATCGGTGGGAGGGCTCTCCAGCCATGCTCTTCCAAATGCAACAAGCAACTGTCCACCATGAAATTCATCGAAAATAGAGAGCTTACACTCCTCATGTCGACCAGCATGGTTAGCGGATCAGACACTCTAGGTTGTTTTTCTTGGATAGGAGCAACTAGCCTTAAAGCTATTGTGTTGGTCAACGGTTGGCACATTCTCTTGCTCAAACGACGACTCCACATCTTTCTTCGCACATAGACCACACACCAAAGCCTTTAATTCTTTTATTTCATATCTCATTGACAGTACTTCATTATCTCCATTCAAACTTTGATTTTGGTTGGAGCAATGAGACTGCTTTACGAACTTTGATTGCCCATGGATACGTCCTGGGTGTTGGGTCTGGATAATGCTTGCATCAATATATCAGTAGTGCCAACTGATTCAAAAGTGCCTTGGCTCTCCTGTGTGTTGTATTTCACCTACGGGATAATTAAAAGAACACATTATAAATAAAAGTGTTATAAGTGGCTCTAGTGATAAAGAATTTATTGTTAATTACTAAACTTATCATCAACTCACTAACTTTTTTATATGATGGATCCTTCAACTCTCCATCTGAGCCTGTCTATGAATCTAGCCACAACCCATCTCTTTTTTCCAATTTCCCAATCTCCTTAAACTATAATTTAACATCGTTAGTATACATGAATAATTAAATAAATAATTTGCCTATGATTTATTGCAAACAAAAATGACATACCTTTTTCTAGTCAAGCTTTCTATATCCGTCTCGGCCTCCTCTTGATGTGTATTCGTTATTAGTTCTTATTTCACTTCCACAATCCGAAAATTGTTGGAATTGTGAGGATGTTCTATACTGAATGAATTTCATCAAATCCTCTTCTTCTATATTAGGGTCGTTGTTAATAACTTTTTCAAGCCGTGTCTACACACTATCTTTTGTTATAAAGTCCTCGACAAACATCTTGTAAAGATCATGTCGAAAATTCCTTACAGCTTCACCACATGATTTTAAGCAAGTACTCTGAAAGTAATCATCCACGGTGAAAGAAGTAATAGTTTCTTTCCAAATTATTTATTTTAATCTGTCTAAATCACGGGATCTCTAATCTTGTATCCATATTGGAACGTGCTCTTGAGCACACCAATCCAGCTTATCAATTCATCACTGTGCTTCCCTTCGAGTTGTTCTTTCTCGTCAAAGGTAACTTCAATTCATTCATCTCTTTTCCTTGCCATCTGGACATGTTTCATTAAAGTTGCCCTTCGTTTGCTATCGACATTTGGATTAAAT
Organism: Ficus microcarpa; assembly: GCA_025413485.1. Classification (NCBI taxonomy): domain Eukaryota; kingdom Viridiplantae; phylum Streptophyta; class Magnoliopsida; order Rosales; family Moraceae; genus Ficus; species Ficus microcarpa. The sequence goes on from CM046387.1 coordinate 19,783,071, forward strand.
GGTTTCTTCATGCTCATCCCTTTTTGCGTTCTTTAACTCTATTTTGTGTCATTTTTTATTCTAACACTCACCTATATTTGTTGCAAGACAAATACAAAAACAAGTATAGCAGACAAGTATAATCAAATCAAATTCACATTCACTACCAATAACGTTAACAAAACCAAGCACAATATACGACAAACTTAAAATGACAAAAAATTACACAAATGATTCATGTACTAATGTCACCAATAAAAAAAACTGAGCAAACTATGTCATTATCCAAATAAAAATTCATTTTGACATTTCATCGAGCATGTCGTGTGCGCAAAAATACCGCATTGAAAATTATGTGTAAAGTGTCAAAACCGTGCACAAAAGATTCGTGTACAAAGAGCAACAATTCAAAAACCGAGCACACTATACTAGAATCAAATTCCATATGATTATCCAAAAATAAATCCATTTTGACATTTCATCGAGCATGTGATGTGCGGAAAAAAAACCGTGTTGAAAATTGTGTGTAAAGTGCCAAAACGTGCACAAAAGATTCATGTACAAAAAGCAACAATTCAAAAACCGAGCACACTATACTAAAATCAAATTCCATATGATTATCCAAAATAAAAATCTATTTTGATATTTTATCGAGCATGTGTTGTGCAGAAGAAAACCGTGTTGAAAATTGTGGGTAAAGGCCAAAACCATACATAAAAGATTCGTTTCTAAAAAACAACAATAAAAAAAAAATGAGCAAACAATACTACAAATTACAATCCAAGCAAGTTATTAAAGCATTGTGTGTTCGTAATTTTGTTAGAAAATAAGAAATTAAGTAATATGGAAGTCACCTTGCTTTTCTTTAAAGAAAAATAGTCACGACCTTGATGGGAACACGGGGAGAGAGTAGAGGTGGTGACGGCAGTGGCGGAAAAAGGAGAGAGATGTTAGGGTAGCAGTGAGGCAACGGTTTGGGAAAAAAGGAGAGAGTTGAAGGCGGCGGCGGCGGCAGCGGCGGAGTGACCAAAGATTAAGAAAGAGGGGAAGGCGGCGGCGGCGCGATGAGCGCGCGGGCAAATGGGATAGTGGGTAGGAGAAAACTTTGAGTTGTCTAGAGTGTTGAAGATGAAAATGATGATAAATGAAGAGGAAAATGATGATAACTAAGGTTTACATGACTGTTTTGTCAAAACCACCGTGTAATCTTCCGAAAATTTTGAAATTTTGAAATTTCCAAAAACGGTTATGTTGTAACCGTCATGTAATCCACTGGATTACACAATGGTTCAGAAAAACCGTCCTGTAATCCACCATTTACATGACGGTTTTGTCGAACCGTCGTGTAATCGTGTTTAAGACGACGGTTTGTGTAAAATCGTCATGTATTTTCCATCGTCTAAGTCAACTTTTATAGTAGTGATACCATTTCCAAATTATCTACTGAAGCTGAGTATAGGAGTTTATCTCACTTGGCTGCAGAAATTAGTTGGATACAGTCACTACTGACAAAACTTATGGTATCAAGTTCAAAGACTCCTATAGTCTAGTGTGATAATCTCAGTACCGATTGCTACAAACCCAATGCTTCATCATGCTAGAACGAAGCACATTGAGATTGACTTGTATTTTGTGAGGGAAAAGGTGCTATAGAAGAAGATTTTAGTGCGTCATGTTCCATCAGTGGATAAAGTTGTTGATGTGTTTACTAAAGCCTTCTCAAGTTCAAGGTTTATGGAGATGAGAACCAAACTTAGAATTGAAGATTTATCCACTCTAAGTTTGAGGGGGCCTGTTAAGGAATAGAATTGTAATGATTGTGTTTGGTGTCTGATTGTATATGATTAGAGATACCTCATAGTGTACACGTGTTATTTGTAGAGAGGTTGAGTTAGTTATTCTTGTTATAGAAACTGTTAACATTCTAAAACAAGAACAATATTAAGGAATATCAGTGATGTTTAACATCACTCACTAATAGAGGATGAGTCCCACAACATAGGACCCACTAATAGGGCTTACTTCTCTATTAGTGTGTTGTTGAACATCACTGATATTCTAAAGCATTTTTCCTCAAATAATCTTTGTAATTAATTAAATTCCTAATATTAAATTTAATTAATTAATTTTACTTAAAAAATCTATTAAAGTTTTCCTATCTCAAATTAAATTAATTAATTCCTTTATATTTTAGGCCATTTGCGTCTTATGTATTTTGTTTTTTGTGAAATGAAATCTCTCTTTTCAAAAAAAAATTATTTTTTAAATTAATTAAATTAATTTTTTTCTACAATTGAATTAATTAGTTTTCATGATAATTCACTTTTCATTATTTTGGTATGTAAATAAATAAATTATTGTTTAATTAATATTTATGATATTTCTCCGGTATAAGCTTATTCTGACTGTATCGGACTTTGGTGGTCTATGTGGTTCTTGCATAGCAAGAACCCGTGTCTTATATATATTTGGCTGTTTCTTTGGTTCAGGACTGAAACGGGACTTTTCCGTCCTTTTAATTATGTGGTTGATACCGCAGAGTGACACCACGTTTTCTGTGATATGGATTGGGGTTTCCGTCTATGACATACTATCTATGGTTACTTGAGAATCATCTTACCAATATGACCCGAGGCCTAATTCCTTACGGTTTAGCGGGAAATTCACCGTTTTGGCCTTGCAGTAAAATTTCATGACGAACATTTTAACTTGAAAACGAGACTTATCTTGTAAAACTTTATTATTATTTTTTTGAAAGGATCTTGTAAATGAAAACTTTTTCCGTTTGTCATGTCCTAATTATATGTGTCTTAGTGTAAAATTTTCTCATTTCAAAAAATGTCAGAAATATTTTTGTCTTAGAGGCGTCTTCTCAAAAACATTTCTTCACAAACGTCGTAGTTCTCGATGAGTCCTATAACTTTTGTTTTTTAGTAGAAAACTAATACGTCCTCTAAAATGCTCGTTTTTTGAAACCTTAGCGTGAATAGTGTATTTTTTAAAAAATTTCACCATTCACGGTATGATTTTTAAATTGCACAAAACTGTACGTTAGTGTCGTTTGTTGAAAAAGTGGTCAACAATAAATTTTTTAGATTTTGAGGAGATCCACAACTTTCGGATAGAGGCCCAATTCGAGCCCTATCCTATCCGTTTTATTTTTTTCATAGGGCTTTATACTTCAGATTGAATCAACTTATGACTTTACTCTGCCAAAATTTTCCCATACATTACATTTATGGAGTGGTTTTGTTTGCTCGAACAAGCTGTGTTGTTTTCTCTTTTATTATTAAAAACATGTGGGATGGATAGATAATGAGGGTATTAAAAGGGTATCAAACTTATTGCGATGTCTTGGTATACCCACTCATTCTTATCTCCACTGTTACACGTATTACAAAAAGTTATTTAACAAAATATAAAGTTGTTAGACTGGAAAATTTTTCCTACCACATGCCATTTTTATCACTTGAGCTATGATTTTTTTCCTGATGAAATATTCACTCAAAATTTTTCATTCCATGCGAATTTTTACTTTTAGCCACGACAACTTTCATACAAAAGAATCGAATTTTCTTTAGTAGTGAATGTTTTGATCGTTGTTCTGTGTTATAATCTGGTTTAGCCTTTACCTCATGTAAATTTTACGTCTCTATATTAAGGCTTTTAGTTCTTAGAGCACGTTTACTTATAAGAAATTCTAAAAATAGGAAATTAATTCCATGAGAAAGGAAATTAAATTATACAGAATTAAATTTTAAAATTAGATTAAAGTGTTTACTAATCTATCAAAAAATCTATTTATTTGAGGAATTAAATTCGCATTATGCTGTTTACTTTCTAAAAAATTAAAAAGATTGGCAATATAATTACTAGTTACGAAATCGTCCTTAAATGAAAAAAAAAATAGAATAAGGGTATATTTGGTATATATTTAGTTATTTCCTATTTTTAAGAGGAAGGAATTTAATTTCGTAGGTAGTAGGTATGAGACAAGTTCTCTCTTATTAAGGAAATTAATTCCTTATTTTTAGGTGGGATACACGTCATTTAATTCCCAAATACAAAAGTAAATACTATAATTTAAAATCAGGAATTTAATTATTTTTTTTTTCAAATTAGATTACTCATTAGTAAACACGTCCTTAGTTCAAATTGTAATTAGCTTATTCCATTGAAATTTATGAATTGCTCTAGATTAGAGAAAGAAACTGAACAACTAAAGATAGAATAGTCAAAGCTTCTCAACTCACAAAAGGCATGAAATGAAAATTACAAAGCAAGACACAAGAAAATCTATTAAACTAAGAACATTTATTGACTGGAATGCAAATTACATGGCCAAAGTCACAACATTCTCTACGTCCACGACATGCATCTTATTGAGCAAAAAGAACCTGCAGATACAAAAGAAAAAGCGATTCCATGCAAATTACGCTGCCGACATAATGCAAGATCTGTTTTAGCCTCTTCTCACACCGTTTCTAATTTTGATTAGAAACCAATTTGGCGTCATGTTAGATCCAAGAATCACGCCTATTACCGCACCGCATCCATATCCAACCACTACTTCTTTCCAACCAAAACCAAACCATGATTTTGCAGATTTGAGGTCATAGTAAGTAGAAGTTGGAATCCCCAAACCTTCACACTTCTTTGATAACTGAAAGCCACACAGTCCTAGGTTTCCCTCAAAAGAAGAACTTGAAAATGTTTCCATTTGTCCTCCTTCCGGAATTGGGCCTGTAAGATGGTTTTGGGACAGATTTAAATACGCAAGAAATGTAAGCCTTGTCATTTGCTGTGGTATTCTGCCTGAGAAATTGTTGTTAGAAAGATCCAAGGACTCGAGCTCAGTCAGATTTCCAAAGGTTGAAGGAATATGGCCTGTGAAACTGTTTGTGGACAAGTTCAGCACAATTAACACTCGAAGATTTTCTAGAGTGTTCGGAAGACTTCCATGGAATCTGTTGTTGGAGAAATCAATGGATGTGAAGGTAGTTAAAATCTTCTCATACTTCATCATCGAACCCTTATTCGTCACAGTCAGCGAATCATGATAATATCCAGACTTGTGTTGCATGTATAGCGGTGACTTCTTTGACTCCGTTACTTCAATCATGGAAGTCCAATTCTGGAAATATTCTGATGGCAAAATTCCACTGAAATTATTGAAGGAGAGATCAATGACCCGAAGCTTGACAAAACCCAAGTACTTCTGAGAATCCCATATCGGGCCATAGAATTTATTAGATCTCAGCACCAGGACTTTCAACTCTTCCAAATTCGCCAACATAAAAGGAAACGTATCCCTGATCTTGTTATATCCAAGATTTAAAACTTCCAGTTTTTTACAAGTAACTAGAGATCTCGGAACCCTTCCATGGAATCTGTTGTGGCTCAAGTCTAATGAGATTAAAGAGCATCCATCTCTGAAGATCTCCGCAGGTAACTTTCCTCGAAGATTGTTGTGTTGCAAATTCAGTACTTGGAGAGAACTACTGAAGTTAAGCAAGCAAAATGGGATTGTGTGGGAGAAATGGTTTTTGGACAGATCAAGGACTTCAAGTTCACTTGACTTGCAAATGGATGGATGAATTCTTCCAGTAAAGTTATTTTCTGAGATGAACAAGAACTTTATGGACAATGATGGGACAAAAAGTGAACCTTGGAATCTGTTAGACTCTAGATTTAGATATTTCAGTGCTTTCCATGGAAGAACTAGAGTAGATTGTTCCCAACCACTAATAAAGTTGTGAGAAAGGTTTAATAGAGATAATGTCTCTATTCCAACTCTAGAAAACCATTTGGGTACTTGCCCCTTGATTTTGTTGCTGGAAAGATCTAATTGCACTATTTCTTGTTGTTCCTTCAAAAATTCTGGAAATTCAACTATATTGCAATTTGAAATAAATACCAATTGTAATTTTGGGGGATGAGTTCTTGCCTTTATTGCAGATAGAGGATTACATGAAAGACCAAGGAACGACAGCTCAGTGAAGTTGCCCAACTCTGCTACACCGCTGAAGTTATTGGAACGGAGATCTAGCCATCTCAGGCCTTCAAACTTGGAAATTGACTTTGGAAATTGCCCACTTAAAGAGTTTCCACTCATGGACAAGTAGTATAACTGGGATAAAGAGATATTGTGGATATCAAATGAGCCTGTAAACTGATTGTTGTCCATCCGTAGCTCCCGCAAAGAAGGTATCACAGGCAATGATGAAGGAATGATTCCATCAATCCTGTTATCCGACAGATCCAAATATGCCATCTGTTTGAGTTGTCCAAGTGAGGACGGAATTCCACCGCTAAAATTATTGTATGAAAGATACAATTCATTAAGCTGTGTAAGGTTCCCAAGTGAGGAAGGAATTTCACCGGTAAAATGGTTATTGGAAAAATCAAGAACATGTAGCCTTACGAGGTTCTCAAGTGTAAATGAAAATTGACCTGTGAAACTGTTGAAGGACAAGTCGAGATTTGTGAGTCGGGAAAGGTTCCCAAAGGAAGATGGAACTTTCCCTGAAAAGGAACAAAGACCAAGATTCAAAACGGTCAAGCTAGACACAAGTTTACCAATGGAATCTGGCAGAGAACCAGTGAGTTTTCCATTTAAGGAAATGTCAATTACTTGTATCTCAGGCAATAGGAAGAGATTCTTTGGAAATCTCCCTTGCAAACTGCAATTTCTAAGTGAGAGAGATGCCAATGAAGTTAAATTTGCAAGAGACTCAAGCCGTGATGACGAGAGGTCCACCGTGTCCAGGTGAAGTTCCCTCAAATTTGTCAAGTTTTGGACAACTTTTTCCAAGTCGTTTATCATAAGAGAGCCATCAGAAAGATCAAGTGAAACCAATTTGGACAACAACGAGAATTCAAGTGGAATATTACCCGAAAACCTGGAGTAAGAGAGGTTGAGATGAGTTAACCTTGAAAGCTGGCCAAACTCCGAGGGAATCAAGCACAAGGAGAAGTTGTTGGAAGCCAAATTGAGCTGCTGAAGATGAAGCAAGCTGAAAAGACTGCTGTTAGAGCGTAAAGGCCCCTCAAGCCAGCTGTTGCTGAGGTCTAGCCAGACCACGTGACCAGTTCCCATGTCGCACGTGACACCATCCCAATCACAGCAATCATGACCAGCTTTCCAAGTCTCCGTTTTTGGATACGATGCATTATCATCACGATCAACAGAAAAGCTAGGAGAACTTTTGAGTGTAAACTCTTTCTTTAGTTTCAACAGAATGGACATTTGATCAGGCAGGCATCGAAATGCATGAGCAGTAGAGATGTTGAGAGTATGGGACAGAAAAAAGAAACAAGACATGAAGTGAAACATTAGGTGGACATTCTGTTCCCTCAACTTCCTCATGATTGTATCAAACGTAAGAGTATCTAGAGAAAGGGTCTAAGAGAACAGGTTTGCGTGAATGGCTAGGCATAGGCTTCGTGAATATATACACGCATTATGGCGGGCTCGTAACGTTTAACATTTCTATTGGCTGTTTGCAAAGCTAAGTCTAGCTGCATTCCAAAGATATAAAAGGTGATGAACCAAAAATTTCTTTTTTATTGATGACCATAGATATTCGTCTTCATTAAAAAAAATAAAGTAATTAAACCAATGGGCGCTTTCCTTTGACTAAGCATTGTTGCTAAGGTTTGGATTGTAGAATATGGATTTGAATTGAATTTTTTTTTAGTGAAGCGTTTGAATTAATGGAGTTAAAATATATAAAAACTTAAAATGTGCTTAGAAAATAAATATCAATATAGAACTTGTTCGTTCATTTTGAAATTCTATATAATTTTTTTTTAATTATGTCATGTGGACTTGTATATACAAAGTCGTGGACTTCTAAAGTTTGAGTTATAAAACTATGAATAGTAATTGTAAATAGTGAAATTGAGAGAAAAAGATAAATTAAATTGTAATTTTAGGATTCAAACCTTAGCACCGAACGGGGCTAAGAAGTCTTCACAGCAGTCTCCATGCATATTCATAAGATTGCACATGGCTTACGTTGTCTGTAGGGCCACCAGCGAATGAAAATAGTTTCCGAAAAGTGAAAAATTTGCTAGAAAGAAGCAGATAGTTTCGGTAAACATAACATATAAAAAGTAAAGGAAGATTAGGCTTTCTTCCTTAATTAACAACCAAAAACTGTTTTAAGAATTTACTCGAAACTACAATGAAAACAGTTGTCTTTTGAAAAACATCCAGCAGAAAGAAAGCTTATCTATTGTTAGTACGATAATAATGACGATGTTATAATAAGCTTTAGTACAATATTTAGTCATGTTGAGGTAAGTGGGCGATTGACTAGTTTAACATGTTATTAACTAGTTTAACATGCAAACCTAATCAGTCAATTTATTTAGTAACTATTTTTGTTTGCGTTGTTGAACTATTATTAACACTTTAGTATATCATCCCGTTTTCTTTCTTTCCTTCCTTTTCTTTTCTTTTTTATTTCCAAAAAAAAGAGTTTGTTTATTATCTTGAATAAATTAGTCTAGTTTATCTTTTATTAGTTGATTCTGTCTATGGATCCATTATTTAATCATTCATGGGCAATTGGCAATACTTTCATCTACTGCTCTTTATTTTTTTAGCATTCTTGATACAACTCATTAAGTATTAGTCTATGGAAAAAAAATGGCTTCTAAATTCAATTGTTGGTGGAATTCTAAGTCTGCTGTCGACTAAGAATTTGATCTTGGTTTAGGCAGAAAATAGACCACAAATTAAAGATTTGTTTTTACGTCCAAAGTCCGGTAGAAAATATATTAATTTTTACGAGACAATATAGTATTTTACCGAAAATGAGACAATATGATATATTATGAGATAATTTGATGAATAATAACCACTTGCGACTACTTTTGCTTCAATTTTATATCATATTTAGTGTATCCACCATCGTATAGGAAGGAATATTGTTGGATGAAGATTCTTCAATATGTCATAATCCTTGTATCCCTATCACACGTAACAACAAGCTTTCTTCTACTTGAGTTCAAGTTGTTCGACAAACTTGTGAATTTTCTAAAGGCTGGTGCATGTTATTGCTAATAAAGGACAAATTTTGAATAGGATGTCAACTCACAAGAATTGCGTTTAATTTAAGTTAATTATTGAAATGGTTAACTCTGAAAATTATTTGAATGACCAATTAAAAGGAAAGACGAAATAGTAATTAAAATGAGAGTAAACAAGACACAAACAAGATTCTAGGACCCAATTTCACCTAACCAATCCACTAAGCCATCATTTTTCTCCTTAATCTATCATCCCTTTTTCTTTCTTTCTTTCTTTTTTTTTTTTTTTTTTTTTAATTTCCAAAATAGAGTTGGTTTATTATCTTGAATAAATTAGTCTAGTTTATCTTTTATTAGTTGATTCTGTTTATGGATCCGTTGTTTAATCATTCATGGGCGATTGGCAATAATTTCATCACCTGCTCTTTTTTATGACATTCATGATACGACTCATTAAGTCTTAGTCTATGGAAAAAAAAATGGCTTCTAAATTCAATTGTTGGTGGAATTCTAAGGCTGCTGTCGACTATTACGAATTCAATCGTGGTTTAGTTAGGCAGAAAATAGACCATAAATTAAATGTTTGCTTTTACGTCCAAAGTCCGTTAGAAAGGTAATAAGAAAGTATGGTAGAACAAAAAACTAGAAGGAATACAAAATGCCATTCAAGTCTTCACGCGACCGACCTTTTTGTAAGATGAGGATGAAAGATAGTTGGTCCACATATTAATATTCCCCCTCTTTTAAAATTTCAAAAAAAAAAAAAAAAGTAGTAATATTCCCGTTTACTACTAATAAAGTTAAAGTATAAAATATCTTGATTTTTACGAGACAATTTAATATTTTACCGAAAATGAGACAATATGATATATTATGAGGATAATTTGACGAATAATAACCACGTTCAACTATTTTTGCTTCAATTTTATATCATATTTTGTGTATCCAACATCGAATGGGAAGGAGTATTGTTCGACCAAGATCCTTCAATATGTCACAATCCTTGTATCCCTATCACACGTAACAACAAGCTTTCTTCTACTTGAGTTCAAGTTGTTCAACAAACTTGTGAATTTTCTAAACGCTGGTACACGTTATTGCTAATAAAGGACAAAGTTTGAATAGGATGTTGACTCATGAGAACTCTGTTTAATTAAAGTTAATTATTGAAATGGTTAACTCTGGAAAATATTTCAATGACCAATTAAAAAGAAAGACGAAATAGTAATTAAAATGAGAGTAAATGCAAACAAGATTCTAGGAACTCAATTTCACCAAACCAGTCCTCTAAGCTATCATTTTTCTCCTTAATCTATCATCCCTTTTTCTTTCTTCTTTCTTTCTCTTTTATTTTTTTATTTCCAAAATAGAGTTGGTTTATTATCTTGAATAAATAATTCTAGTTTATCTATGATTAGTTGATTCTGCTTATGGATCCGTTATTTAATCATTCATGGGCGACTGGCAATAATTTCATCATCCGCTCTTTTTTTTTTTTTTTTTTTTTGACATTCATGACACGACTCATTAAGTTTTAGTCTATGGAAAAAATGGCTTCTAAATTTAGTTGTTGGTGGAATTCTAAGTCTTCTGTCAACTATTAAGAATTCGATTGTGGTTTAGTTAGGCAGAACATAGACCATAAATTAAAGATTTGTCTTTACGTCCAAGGTCCGGTAGAAAGGTAATAAGAAATTACGGTAGAACAAAAAATTAGAAGGAATATAAAATGCCATTCAAGTCTGTACGCGACTGCTCTTTTTCCAAGATGAGGATGAAAGGTTGGTCCACATATTAATATTCCCCTTCTTTTAAAATTCAAAAAAAATAAATAAATAAAGGTAGTAATATTCCCGTTTATTTCTAATAAAGTTAAAGTAAAAAATATATTAATTTTTACGAGACAATATAGTATTTTACCGAAAATGAGAGAATATGATATAGTATGAGGATAATTTAACGAATAATAACCACATTCAACTACTTTTGCTTCCATTTTATATCATATTTTGTGTATCCAACATCGAATGGGAAGGAGTATTGTTCGACCAAGATCCTTCAATATGTCACAATCCTTGTATCCCTATCACACGTAACAACAAGCTTTCTTCTACGTAAGTGCAATTTGTTCAACAAACTTGTGAATTTTCTAAACGCAGGTGCATGTTATTGCTAATAAATAACAAAGTTTAAATAGGATGTTGACTCACGAAAATTGCATTTAATTTATATTAATTATTGAAATGGTTAATTTTGAAAAATATTTGAATGACTAATTAAAAAAAAAAAGACAAAATACTTATTAAAATGAGAGTAAACAAGATGCAAACAAGATTCTAGGGACCCAATTTCACTGAACCAATGCACTAAGCTATCATTTTTCTCCTTAATCTATTTGCCTCGTTAAGTGATAGTAGGAATTTCTCTAATCTATCTACAAGTCTGACAAGTGAGCTTTTACTCACTTATTTAATGTCCTGAAATTGGATAATTTGTAAAATCTTCAAGTTTTTAGGTTGGTTTAATGTGTTTGTGAGTGTTTTAGATAAACAAAGAAAAATTGGATCATTAGGAAGAAAAGGAGATGAAAATCAAGTTTTTAGCCCGCAACAAAAGCGCAGGCTTGCCTCTAAGGGCACGCACTGCCCACTCAACCAAGTCAGAAGGCGGTGCACACCAATGCACCTCACTAGGCTCCACACACGACAACGAGCGCCCGCTAGGTGCGGTCCTCGAATTCCAAGCACATGGCCACATGCTCTCAAGCGTTATCTCGTGCGCTAGGCGCAGCCGTCCTTCTCTCGGCCTGAAGCCCCCACGAACTCTAAAGAGGAGCTGTGTGTGAAAAAGAAAACTTCTAGGTTTTGAGGGTTTTTCTTGGAGATTCAAGGAAATTGAAGACTTGGGAGCTTGTTCTTCAACTAGTTCTTCTTCTTTCTACTCTCTTCTTTCTTTGTACCTCTTGAACTTGCATTTACTCTTTGATTTCGGGTTTGAATATGGATTTGATGTTTGTTTCAAATTTGGTTATGGATTTGAGAACTTTGATGTCTAGCTAAACTTTATGATAAATTTAGTGCTTGTTGATTTAATCCCATTCTGAATTGTTTGTGTTTCTCTATGCTTTTTCTTTTCTTTTTTTTTTTCTAATTTTATTTACCATTAAATTAGAGTTTTTAGATGTGTCAAATTGGGCTTGGGAAAGTAAATTTCAAATGTTGGGAATTGGAAAATACAACCCATAGTAATATTAAGTTCGGGAGGCTAATATGACTTGGGTAATCACAAGTAGGGTTGCGTAATGAGTGCTTAATTAGTTGAGTTAACAGGAATATTAATTTGATTAAATTTTGCATATTATTTTACTCAACACTCGGGAGAGGGAGTGAAATTAAAATTTGTCGCCTACGATTAATGATTTAAATGAATTTGATTAACAAGCCTTGAATTGGATAAGCAAAGTTAAGTCAAGTGAAATCAAAACCCCCTAGCCTTACACACCATCGAGTTCCCTTCAATCCATATTTTCGATTGCTTAATCTTAATTTACTTTAATTGCTTAATTTAGTTGCTTGTTTCAATTCTCTTTAATTTTGATAGCTTAGATAAAATTGAGTCATTTTAATTGTGATACTTAGTTAGTTTTTTTAATTTCAATATCTGTGGGACGATAGTCGATATTTTGTCATTTTATTACTTGTGGTGATTTGTTCACTTGCGAGCACATATGAAGATAAACACGCAACAAGTTTTTTAACAATTCCTTCCCAGTTGTTGAGTCCATTAATAGATACATTATATTCATATGATTATCAATTAATAACGATTCATTAAGCTTTGGTTTTCCTCTAGTGACTGCACAAATCTAGCACGTACATATTCCTATCTAACTAGTAATCATGTCACTCTATGCATGATCTAGCACCTAAATCCCTTTCCCAAATTCATCACGGCCTCCTAACCATTAAAATAGTGACCAATAATTTAGAAGCATTAAACACTCATAGAATAATCAACTTAATAAAAATTAGACAATAAAAAATTTGAATTAAAAGCAAAGTTTTAATTAGGCTAACATTGTAGCCCTAGAATCAACACACTCCTCCATAAATAAAAATATAGGCATAAACATAAGGGTGTTTGGTGTATGAGTTTGAGTTAAGATTTTTAAGTTTAAATAGTAATTTTTATTGACTTTTTCAAAAAAGGTAAAAAACTTTTTCAGAAAAAAACAAAAATTAAATTTAAATCCATGAGTTTGAGTTAGAATGCCAAACTCACCCATAAATAAATATTCAAACATTCTCAAATCACAAAAAAAAAAAAATAATAATAATAATAATAATAATAATAATGAGAAAGAAAAACCCATGAATATATTACAAACCTCCAAGCTTCTTTTCCAAATCTTCTCTCCTTCTCCTTTAATCTTTAAAATGTCCTCTCCCTTGAATTTCTGTGAGGAAAAAAAAAAAAAAAAAGATCCGAAAAAAATAAATAAATCCTAACATCCACCCCTCTATCTTTTTTCTTTTTTTCTTTTTCCTCATTTTTTTTTCTCTCTCTCCTCCTTACAGCTGCAAAGCCCGAGTCTCTCTGCCACTGCCTTTTTCTTTCCCTTCTTTTCTTTTTCGTTTTCGTGTTCTTTTTTTTTTTAATTTTTCTTTTCCCATTCTTTCCGTACGGCAGTAGACTGATACGATGCAACAGCTGATGATGCCATCAGACACGAGTCAGAACGGAGAAATAGAAAAGTTTGTGGCGTGGCAGACGTTGGCTGGGTGTGGCGTGCGGGTGTACCAGATGGTACTCTTTCAAAAAATTTGAAGACATTTTAATCACAAAAAATTAAATTAAAAAAATTATGGGACATATCATAATTTCCTAAAAAAAAAAATTAACAACTAAATAAACAATTTACTCTATTTTTATTTTGGACCAATTTTGTAAATATTTATAAAACAGTGCTATAAGGGCATTTTTTGTGAAAGTCATATTCATGAAAGATTCTTATAATAATCTAAAACTTTCATGTTTTGACCAAAAGTTAGTTTTGCCTTTTAACTTGTTCATTTCTTCAAGAACCCACGGCTAAATGCTGATTCTAAGGAACATTGTTTCAGTTTTACTCGTTTTCAAAAGTCGGCCAAAAACTCTATCTTAACATTATTTCTAGGCACAGTGGTTTACATGAAACTTTTCTTAACATTATTTCTAGGCACAGTGGTTTACATGAAACTTTTAGATATCAGGATCCAAAAGTTTGTTGTTTTCGAACTTGAGTGATTTACACCCCTCTCCTTGATGAAGGGGACGCCCACTCCCTTCATTAGAAGTAGGCGTGCGAGTGTTTACCCAAATGGGAAGTACGCGGCGACACATGACGTTGGCAGGCGCAACGTGTAGTCTTCGTATTGCATCCTCCTATGTAGTTTCGTCCAACTAATAAATAAATTATTTTCCATAATTCACATAATTAGTTTTCATCAATCTAACAAAAATCAATTATTGTGTAGTATTTATTTTATCCTATAAATTAAATATCCCCCGCCCCCCCCCCCCCCCCCCCCCCGCGCGGAAGCTAATATTGTCATCATACCTAGTTTCGGGCAAGATGATGTCGAGGGATTTAATTAAAATAATCCCATAATTAGTAATAAATCATGAGAATATTCAAAAATAAAATAAAAGGAAAAATAATGTATAAAATGCATAGCATTCTGAAATTCACCCACACTTTTGCAAATTCCAATTTTTGTCACTTTTGGTAAAATTAGTCAAACCTTTTATGCTAGGTTGTATTTTGACCAAAAATTCTACCATTTTTAATTTACAAAAATTTGCCAAGTTGCTTATTAGCAAAATTAGTGAGTATTTTGAAATACTAAGCTTTTGAGCGAAAATAAATTTAGATAATCAATCTTCGGTATCACTAGGGTTTGGCAACCTCAAACATACAAACGAAAAAGCAAAAACAAAAAAAGTAATGGAACATACATCCAAGCCTAGTCTAGATAGAGAGTTTATGTTATATATAACTTGAAAAAATATATAACTAGAAATGAAAGTACATATAAATACCGCAATGGCCTTGAAAGCAATCCCTCTAAGTGGCGCTACTCTTGGCTCCTCATGGGAAAGGAGGTTTGAAATAATAAAACATGAGTTACGAGCTCAACAGGATATGAGGACTCATTAAAAATAAATAAATTTAAGTATGGAAACGAGTATATCATAATAGATTAACAAAACAAGAATAACACAATAACGAAATTCCATTATGAAATAATATACTCACAGTGCTAAGCCAAATAAATTTCACCACCAAAGTGGACCAATCAGTTACAATATGCCATCTAGGTGTCTAATCACAGCATCATAGCAAATACCATCTGCTATTATCTAACTGAACAGAGTTAGTAGATTCATTTAACATACTTGGGCAATCTCGGACCAAATCTTAAAACACCTCATTTGAGTCTCTCAAAATAATGTATTTACATATGTATATATATACATATCATTTTGACCAAAAACCATTTATACATATATATAGGCTCCACTCAACTCATATTTCATAAAATCATTTTATTTTCAAAAAAATGATTTTAAAAGGCGAGATTTATAGAATGACAACGGCAAACACTTTAACAAAATTAGGGATAACGTATCCTACCTCTTTGGCAAATAAATCTACCGATAACTTCACTTCACGCAAATCGAGACTCCTCGCTCTGATCACTAAATCCTTAAATTCAACAACACAAATAATTTAATTATCTGTCACAACACAAGTCCTAATGAAACTATACAGCAAGCCTAATTAGTGTGCTTTTTTGATATTGTATTAGAACAATATTTTTTGGTAATTATTTCAAAAATTGTCATTTTATCCCAAAACCATATACAAATTTAGGTTTCAGCTCAACACAGCATAATCAGAAGTTAGAATATTAAAACAGGGGCAAAACAGGTCTAAATAGGGGACATGCAGATATATTGCCTTTGTCCAGTTGTAACGCCCCCTAGTGGGACATCACAGTTTACTATCTTTAACAACTAGTATTTACGGAAAATTGGAGATTTTTTTTAAGGGTTGAAAACATTGAATACCAAAATGTTAAAAACTTGTCTCACACTCAAATCAATTAGAAGAAAAATAAACTTTTTTGGAAATCATGATGGCGGAAACATCGTCTTAGAAGAAACTTAAAAAAGCCTTAAAACATCCTAACTAAACATTGAGAAATAAATAAACCCATCAATCAAAACTTTAAACTTATGAAACTCTTAAGATAAATGTAGGTTCATTCAAAATAGGAAAGTTTTGATATTAACCCACTCAGCTATCACGCACGCTTCGACGCCAAGCCTCCTCCATTCCTATGCCTTAGCTTTACCTTTATTTGCAATATGCGAACGAACTATAATAAGTGAATGCTTAGTAAGTACATATATATTCTCACAAAACATTTACTTTAAAACTTTGATGCAAATATAGATCTCAGGACTTCAAATGTAAAATAGAATATAATCACAAAAGCGGTGATTAAACATATCTTAAAACAAATAAGTATTTTATCAGCGTTACATTATGAAACTTTCTTTACAAAACTTTTTTATAAAATTGTTTTTATCTTTTGTGCACTATGTTGGGCCCAAAGCGATGTACCAATGCGCGCTATGACAATAAAAGTGAGTTAGCTAGACTCAACATCCACTGAGGCATCTATGAAATTGTAACTATGATGGGCATTAGCTTAGCACCCCTATGAAGTGCTAGTGGCTTGGTACTAAAAACTATGATTTGGAACAAGTTCCCGTACATGCCTCCTAATTATCTTTTATTTTTGATAACTCTTATATAGTCATAAACATATTATTTTGTAAACAATGAGATATATTTGAAAATATATATATATATATATATGTTGTATCGTAAAACATAGCTTTTAACACAAAACCCCAATGAAAGTTTCGTAAAACAGAGTAAAACACAATTTCTTACCATTGACACAAATAAAACAATATTTAATTTTGAACAAACATGAAACAAGTGAGAGATGTACTTGTCTTATTCTTGAACTTTCTATACTTACTCATAATCCTTCAGTGATGCGACTTCGAGTCCTTTTGGTGTGCGTAAAACTTTCAAAGTTTTCATTTGTTATAAAAATATAACATAATTTTGGTTTCATGGATATCTATAAGGATTTATCACATCACATTCCCAACCTATATCGTCATAAAAATCATTACATAACTCATACTTTGCATGTATCATTCATATAACATCATAGCATCACATTAAACATGTCGTTGTGCAATGAAAGATTCGATGACCATTACAAGAAAAATCATATAAAACCACATTCATAACGAAATTTATTGATTTTAGTGGCATCACAAACTAGACTCCTAGAGCTTTCCAACGGTATATCATACAACTGATTTCATTATCGTTAAGGCATTTAAAAATATATTACGATACAGAACTCAAAGTCTCATGGTTGTACCTCTTGCTGTTTCGTCGACCTCTACGGGACAATTGATAATGAATTCTATATAAATCAAAATTTTACAATTCGTATTTCTAATTAAAATAGATATCTAGAACTTTCTTTTGACATCTTACCCGTCATGTTTTGAGTTCGATAATGTGACAAAAACTATGATACAAACTAATTATAAAAATCCCATTTTTCAGAAAAAATCCAGCACTCAGCATAACTTTAAAAATTCATAAATAATTCTAAAAATCTCCATTTAAGCAATTCATGTATCAAAATGAAGCTTGGGATCTTTAGTTTATAAATAAAATTCTGATTTAATCAAAATCGTAACAAAACTTATGTAGTTTTACATGAAGATCAAAACAGTCCAAAACTTTATTTTCATATGTTCATTGTCATCAAGAAATTACAAAATCCATCAAATACAACATGAAAATCCTATCATGAAAAATCATGTGTATATATGTGTGCGTATATGAGGAGAAAAATAACATGTGATGAATCATAAATCATCCCATCATGAAAATCAACCAAGAAAAATCGTAAACAAGTTTGATATAATTATTTGAATTTGCTAACCAATCAAGATAATGGATTCTATAAAAAAAATATTTATATATGAGTAGTAAATCCTACCTTGAATAGATGTGAATGGGTAAGAGAAAACTCAAGAGTCAAAAAGAGGAGAAGTAGAAAAGAAAAGTAGAGGAGGAGAGAGTCTTTTCCAAAAAGAGAAATTAGAAAGATGTGAGAATGAGTCTTGTGGGAGGTTGGAGACTTGTATTTTATTTATAATGATTTCTAAGGTTAAATACGGTTTTCATCTCTAATTAGGCTTTAAATTTTGAGCTTAGAAGGCTTAAAAACTTGGTATGTTTTTATAATATTTGAAAAGTTTTGGTTAAAACTGAAATTTCCACTGCAATTTGAATTTTAAATATATGGTGGTACTGTAGTCATAACATTTTACTCTAATATTGGAATTGAGTGATTCAAGAGGCTATGGAAAGATGACAAAAAGCTCTACAAATTTAAGTTTATAAAGCCAGTCAAATTTGGTGTTTTGAAGGTCCAAATTATATTGGAAGATGATATTATTTTTAAGGAATTCTTATTTTGGAAAAAGAAACATACTAAAGTAATCAATACTAATTCTATTAATATTAAACATCAATAACATATGCTAATCCTTATAAATATATGTGTAGCATGGATAAGCACAAAATTTTATGATTAAAAATACCTCTAATTACGTAATTTCGTATTTTTCACAATACTATTACCTAATACCTTATCCACACCGAGATTTCTCTTTGCAATCACCTATAAGGAAACTCAATAAAACATTAATAGCATTATAAATCACAAGTAATAACTTAATTCCACTTAGTCTTTCCTTGTGATTAGGCTATTCGTATGTAGGAAATAACCTAAAATGTTAACGTTAACTTAAAGGTGTTACAATCCTTCCTACCTCAGAATAACTCTGAGTACTTAGCTCTTATGTCTTCCTCACATTCCCATGTTGCCTCCTTGACCCTATGGTTACGCCATAATACTTTAACCAAGGCTATCTCCTTGTTATTCTTAGTTCGCGAACTTCTCTATCTAAGATCTCAATCGCACCCTTAAGTTAACGTTAACATTTTAGGTTATTTCCAACATACTAATAACCTAATCACAATGAAAGACTAAGTGAAATTAAGTCATTAATTGTAATTTATAATGCT
This sequence comes from Ficus microcarpa, assembly GCA_025413485.1. NCBI lineage: Eukaryota > Viridiplantae > Streptophyta > Magnoliopsida > Rosales > Moraceae > Ficus > Ficus microcarpa. The sequence continues at coordinate 19,802,332 of CM046387.1, forward strand.
ATTAATGTTTTATTGAGTTTCTTTACAGATGATTGCAAAAAGAAATCTTGGTGTGTAGAAGGTATTAGATTATAGTATTGTGATAAATACAAAATTACGTAATTAGAGGTAATTTTTATCATAAAATTTTGTGATCATCCATGCTATCCATATATTTATAGTGATTAGTATGTGTTATTGTTGTGTAATATGTATATGATTAGTATTGATAACTTTAGTATGTTTCTTTTGCCAAAACAAAGATTCCGTTAAAGTAGTGTCATCTTCCAATATAATTTTGACCTTCAAAATGTCCAAATTTGATGGCTTTGTGAATATAAATTTGTAGATCTTTTCATTATCTTTCCATAGCAGCTTAAATCACTCAACTCCGATATGAGAGTAAAAAGTTATTATTAAAATACCATTGTATGTTCAAAATTCAAATTCCAACAGGAATTTCAGTTTTAGCCCAAACTTTTCAATTATAATAAAACACCCTACCAAGTTAAGCTCGAACTTTGAAGCCTAATTGGAGATAGAAACCCTATGTAACCCTAGACATCATTATAAATAAGAGATTAAACTAACAACCTCTCAAAATAACGGGTAATTATGACAGTCATCAGTCTCTACAAGAAAAATGATAAGTTGTACAGTCCCACATCACTTAAAAATTGAAATATACAATGTTTTATAAATAAAGAGACCACATTCTAATAGTATGAGACCTTTTGGGGTGATCCAAAGAAGAAAATTGTACGGGCACGAGGTTTAAAGCGGACAATATCATACCAAAGGGAGGCATAAGTCATTATAAATGGTATCAAAGCCTATACCCAACAAGAAGTATGATAGTTGGGCCCCAAAAGGAATGGTGGTTATGATTGTCATAAATTGCTACAAGGAAAAAGGTAAGATGTGCAGTCCCACATCGCTTGAGAATGGATATGTGTGATGGTTTATAAGTAAAGTGACCACCTCCTAATAGTATGAGGCATTGTGAGATTAAGCCCAATAATAAAATCGTGCAACCAAGAGACCCAAAGCAAACAATATCATATCAAAGAGAAACATGAGTTGTTACAACAGTTGACCAAACAAGGACAAATTGTCATGTCCAATTATGAACTCGTCTAGTTGACTGGACACGCCATCCAATTGACTGGAATGTCGTGGAACCGAGAGTTCCTAACTCGACCTGACCTGCAAAACCCAACCAAAATCCATTTCGACCAATTCCTAGATATTCAAAACAATAAATAAACAATTCCCATAGCCTAAATCACTAGAAACAATAACAATTATCAGTCTAGTATCGGTATGGTACCGTTTGAGGCTCTCTATGGTAGACCATGCAGATCACCATTTTGTTGGCTCAGGCCTGAAGACCAAATTTCTACTGGACCTGATGATATTCTAGACAATAACAAGAAGATCTCTATCATCCAACAACGTTTGCGAACAACTCAAATTCGTCAGAAGAGTTATGCTAATATGCAACATAGACCTCTAGAGTTTGAAGAGGGTGATTTTGTTATTTTAAGAGTTTCTCTATGCAAAGGTATTCTACATTTTGGAATCAAGGTAAAGTTATCTCCGAGGTGTATTGGACAATTTCAGATCGTGCAACGTGCGGTGTCAGCTCTACCACAGGAGTTGTCATATGTGCATGATGTGTTTCACATCTCGATGCTTCGCAAGTGCTAGCCTGATCCGAATGCCGTCATCCAGTGGTATGATGGGCCAATCCAAGAAGACGCATCTTACAAGAAAGTCTCTATTCAGATTCTTGATTGGAAGGTGAAGAGCTTGCATCATTGTGAGATTCCGTTAGTTAAGGTATTGTGGCAACACCATGGTGTCGAAGAAGTGACTTAGGAGTTAGAATCTAAGATGCAAGAGCATTACCCTCACCTGTTTTGTGAATGGAAGCATGTTTAAATTTCAAGGACTAAGTTTCTTATAGGAGGGTAGAGTTGTAATACATTTTAGAATAAATTATGCTTAATTAAGCTAAATGGGATTAATTAGTGTGCTAAATTGTGTTTACAAATAATTATTTTGCATTTAAAAGTTCATAATTTAAATTTTGAAAATATTTTTCAGAAACTATATATTTGTCCCTAAACTTTTATGAAATTATATTTCTGCCTCCGTTTTCCCCATCCGCTTAACCAAATCGGACATGTCTACAGCACTAACCTTTTGCCATCCAACACGGTGAAGCTCCAAAATTTATCCTAAAACAAAAATCTCTGCAAAACCGTCCAAGCTTCAGAAAATGAAAGAAGAGAAAATTCTATAAAAACCTCACCACCCTCCCTTTTCTCATTTCCTCTGAAATTTCCCTCACGCGCACTCTGTCTCTCTCTCTCTCACCCACTCAGTCTCTCTCTCGCTCTCACTCCCCCTCTGTCCTTTGTTCACTCTCTTTTGTTCAAGAACAGCCACTAAAGCCTGGAGAATGTGGCTCCAGAGGTTAGAAATCAATCCTAAGTCCATTCAATTCGATTTAATTCAAAATAATATCTAGGTTTCAGTGATTTAGATTTCCATTTCAAACATTATGATAACAATGAGAAAATGAATTTGAATTCTTCAATAAAAGTTGGATTTTGTTAAATCTGAGTTATGTTCTCGTTATTTAGGCTCTGGAATTTTTTTTTTTTTTTTTTTTCTGTTTTCAGTATCTGGGAACTGTTGGAATTGAATTTGAGCTCAGTTGCACATCGGGTCGAATTGGGAACTCTCAGTTCCATGACAGTCCAGCCAACTGGATGAGTTCAGACCTGGACAGAACAATCTGTCCTTGGCCGATCGTCCGGACGTGCTTGATCAGTCAACCACAGAAAACCTACACTTCCCCTATTTTGAGCCTTTTGCCCTGTTTTAATATTTTAACCCCTGTTAACACTATTTTGGATTGAAACCTCAATCTGTATATAGTTTTGGGATAAAATGACAATTTGGGAATAATTATTGAAAAATGTTATTTTAACAAAGTATCAGAAAAGACACTAATTTGGCCTAATGTTTATTTTAATTAGGACTTGTGTTGTGATGGGTAATTAAATTGTTTGTGTCGTTGAATTTAAAGATTTGGTAACTGGAGCCAAAAGCCTTGGTATGTGTGAAATGAAGTTATCAGTAGATTTATTTACCAAAGAGGTAGGATAAATTATCCCCTTATTTTGTTAAAGTGTTTGTTTTTGTTAATTTATAAATCTCTCATTTCAAAATCATTGTTGAAAATAAATTGGTTTTATAAAATATGATTTGAATGGAGTGTATATATATGTACAATGTGTTTTTGGTCAAAACAATATACATGTATATACACTATTTTGAGAGATTCAAGTGAGGTGCTTTGAGACTTGGCATGAAAACTCCCAAGGGTGTTAGATGAATATTCAAACTTTGTCCAGTTAGATACTAGCAGATGATAGTTTTGCTATGACGCCATGATTAGATAACACAGATGGTATCCTGTAATCGGTAGGTCCACTTTGATGGTGAATTAAGTTATGGCTTAGCACTGTGAGTATATTATTTTATTTTATTATTTTGTCATTGCATTATTCTTGTTTTGTTAGTTCATTAAGATATCCATGTCTCCCTATTTAAGTTAATTATTTTGAATGAGTCATTGTATCCTATTGAGCTTATAGCTCATGTTTTATTATTTTAACTCCCCACCCAAAAAGAGCTAAGAGTAGTGCAGATTAGAGCGATTGCTTTAAGGCCACTATAATTCAGCGATGATTTATCTGTACTTTCATTTGCAGTTATTTATTTTTCTAAGGCATGTATAACTAAACTCTTTGTGTGGACTGAGTTTGGACGTTTGTTCTTTACTTTTATGTTTTTGCTTTTTTTTTTTTTGTTTGTATGTTGGGGTTTACCAAACCCTAGTGGTACCAAAGGTTGATTTTCTAAACCTATTCATACTGAAAACTTAGTATTTTCAAATTCCCACTATTTTTATTAAAAAGGTACTTGTTAGATTTTTACAATTTAAAAATGGTAAACTTTAGGTCAATATACAACTTGACAGAAAAAGTTATATGGAAACTTTAGGTCAAGTTTGATGGAAACCGCGACCTGTTGTTTAGCGAAGCAAGAACCTTGGTATGCTGAAGACGCCACAAACGATTATGGAAGTCCGTTTGATAAATCGATTTGAATGCCACAAGGAAATCCTTGATGAGTTCGGATAAGTTTCTTCAAGAACTCAAGAAGAATAACTCACAATATGAATAAACATCGAAATCTTCTATATGCATAATCTGAGAAGTCAGCCCTTATATAGCTGAATTTATACTTGTAAAATTCCTAATCTACCCCTAAAGAAAAACATAACAAAATTAAAAAAACATTAAAAAAAATCAGATTTACCAAAATAAATTCAGAATTAAAAATATACTTAAATTCAAATTTTGAACTAAAACTTTAAAACTCAAATAGGATTATAAAGAAATCAAATCTTGATCAGATCTTATAAACTTCTTGAATTTTGTTTTCAATCTTGAACTTCTTGAAGCTTGAAATCATTATCTTGACTTAATTCTTTGTTGGGAAAAAACGTCTACATCTGCTAGAGTCCTCCTTGCACGTTTATTCACATCATTCCCCCCTCTTGAGAAGGATTTGTCCTCAAATCATCACCTTCTCGGCGCAGCAACTTAAAACGCCTTTGTGCCGGAAATCTTTCTTTCTTTAATTGTAACCACCGCCAATCTCCAAGTTCAAAAACCAGCCTGTGAAATCCTTTGTGAGCTTGCTTTATGTGCTATTCTGTTCTCCCCCCTATGTTGATCCGTTTTAAAATCAACACTCGCTTAACCTCGTCATTTGTTGCATAGAAATTACTTTGTTTTCTCTTTGTTTTAACCTCCTTGGCTGAATTCTTCTTCATGTTTTCATCTTCACTCTCACATTGCATAGCCTCACTAATCTTTTCACTCTCTTTCTTTTGATCTCTCAATTTCTTTTGTTCACTCCATTGTTGCAACCTCACTTGATCCTCATAGACCTGTTTTGGTGTCATCGGAACTAGAGTGATTGTTCGTTGATTGTGTATGAATGAGTACTTGTTGGTGAAGCTGTTATGATGCACTCGTCGATTAGATTGCTATGGTCGGCCTAATAACAAATGTCCCACTTGCATCGAAACTACGTCACATAAAACTTCATCTTCTTATTTCCCAATTCAGAATGAGACCAACACCTGTTTATTCACCCTAACCTCACCATTATCATTGAGCCATTGCAATTTATATGGCCGGGGATGTTTAATTAATGGTAGTCCCAATTTTTCAACCAAAGTAGTGCTAGCAACATTAGTACAACTACCTCCATCAATAATCACACTACATACCTTGTTTTGCACGTGGCATCTAGAATGAAAGATGTTGTCTCGCTGCACCTCATCAATTTCGTTGACTTGCACACTTAGAGCTCTTCTTGCAACCAATAGGTCACCTTGGATAGCATATTCCTCATCATCCACGTCCTCCAATGGTGGCATCGAGTCGAGTTCTGACTCATTGTCGGTTTTAATCTCACCATTATCCCGTATCACCATAATTCTTTTGTTCGGACATTGACTTGCTATGTGACCCTTGTTTTGACATTTAAAACACTTAACGTCACGATTTCAAAAAGTGGAAGGGTCGGGTTTACCTTGAGATCCGTGGCTGGTTGTGTCTTGTCTTGGCTCGGATATAAGTTTTGCAGCTGGTTTCTCATCTTCATTCATATAACTCGGTTTCCATGGTAAAGAACCCAAACTATGGGATGCACATGTACTATCCCTCTTCAGTTGCCTCTCAACCTTGATTGCCATAGGCACCAAATCCTCCAATTCCACATAATGGTGCAGCTCGATGGTGTTAGCAATCTCTTGGTTTAATCCATTCAAAAATCTGGCCATAGTCGCCTCCCGATCCTCCTCCACGTTGGCTCTATCATCGCCATCTCCATCTCTTTATAATATTCATCAATACTCTTATTGCCTTGATGGAGACCTTGCAGCTTCAAGTAGAGATCCTGGTAGTAGTGACTCGGCACAAATCGTCGTCTCATCACTCTCTTCATCTCATCCCAAGTTTCTATAGGACGTTCTCCGCTCTGTCTCCTATTGATGCACAATTGATCCCACCACACAATAGCATAATCAGTAAATTCAATTGCGGCAAGTTTTACCTTCTTCAGTTCGGAGTAATTGTGGCAATCGAAAACCAGCTCTATCTTTTTTTCCCACTCGAGGTGTAACGCCCCACCTAGCGTAGGCCGTTACCTTACTTACTAACATACATTCATAATATAACTTAAACACATTGATTGAAAACACAGCGGAAAATTTTTTTTTTTTTTTTTTTATAGCATTGTCAAAACACTATAAACATAAAGTAATACTGTTTTTGCGTACTAATATATTAATTACCAGTTAATATAAAATATTTCATAATTTACATAAAAACCACAAAACACGTAGCGATACCCATAATCCACTCATTCACAGTCCCTTGGCTCGCTACTCCACCTTGCATCTTTTTCAGATAGCTGGTTCCTTACCTACAGGATAAACTTAAAACCGTGAGCTAAAGCTCAGTAAGTACAACTCTTAAGCCGTAAAGAAAATATAGCATAAACAGGAAATACACATAGCAAGTATTGACCACGTTATGCTTTCTTATCTCTACTCATTATGGGCCCTTACCTCGTGTGTTCGTAACCGGCGCGCGACTATGAATTGGTTGGGGCGGCCAAACCTTATCCAACTCAATCCACAGTCCAACCCAACCTGGCGTGGGTGGTACGACACATCGCTTATTAACTTACTTATTCTTACCATAAGTGAGCATACATTCTGTTGTCACCTTTTTAATTCTATTATTTATGCCCTAGCATAATAATCATTTACATAACATAATTTATAAGGCATACATGTTATCTAACACATAGCACAGAACACATCATGAAAATCTAGTAATATATACTAGTAGCTTATGCTGTAGACGGTGTTGTACTTACCGTCTATCCGTGTGCTGCTTGTCTTACTCCTCTTCGAGCTTTAATTGCAGAATCCCTCCTGCTCGATCGAAGGACGTACATGAGATTTCTTATCTAGTTCATGTGGGTTTTTCGGTGATATGTCCCCCTAAAGATAAACCATGCATACATAGAGGTTGACTACCTTAGTAGTCTTATAGATCATACATCTTGATCTAAAAAGATACGTTGGATATCCATTTCATACACTTAGCCCATTCATAAACATGTCGGGTTAGATTAACATCAACCCTTGGGCTTTGATCAACAATTTATGGGTCAACCAAGGTTAACCCTTGTGATCTCTAACGTGAATCCCTATTCGGCTTACTTGAGGATTGTGGGATCTAAGTCCCGATAACTCGGGTATAGATTCCCGGTTATCATACGTCCTAACATTTCTTTGAACACTTAGCCAAAAATCCATTTTCTTTGAAAATCTTAACTTAGAAACCATTTTCTTTAAAAACCTTAACTTGTAACTTTTTCTTCATAAAAACACTTAGCTTTAAAATCTTAATCTTATCAACTTTTTTTGTAAAAATTCATAAATCCTGCCTTATAATTTCATAAAACATTTGGGGGTCGGAAACTGCTTTTGGGGCAGTTTCCTTACTTGAAACATCGTGATTAGCTCGAAAAACGTTTTTCCTAAAGGGTTCTATAAAATCTTGCACAGAAACTCTTGGATTCCTGCGCAGTTTTGACATTTCAGTTTATAGTTAAAAATAGCTTTTGAATTAGAAAATGTTTTCTTCATGAAAGTTCTAGCCCTCGAAGAGTTCTAAAACTTTTGTGTTTTGAGAAATTTCTGATTCTGTACCGATTGGTACCAGTTTTTAATCGAAAACGAGTTTAACTTTGAAAACCGAGTCTTACAGACCATCTACGGGTTTCCTTGTAAAAGAAGGCTGTTGGAGCCTTATTTTGGAAAACTGGCCGCGTTGGCCGCTAGGAAACAACCTAGTCTACAACTTTCGTGTTTTAACTTTTTGCCCATTCGGCCTCTAAAGGCCTGTAATTTGTGTTTTACCGAAACAGCTCCCTGGAACCCGAGAGCTAGTTTTGGTTCTTACATTTATTGTTACGTCCTAAATCGCGGGTTCTAACTCGACCGCCCACATCGGGAGATAATCAACAAACATGCAGCGCATTCTAATGTCCCTTAACCCTATCATACAGCCCATGTGATCCTTGCAACCCAAAAATCCGAACTCCTAATCCTAGGGTTGCATATCCACTAGCTTAGCATACATCACACCAACCATGCATTTTGGTTCATAAAAACATAACATACATGCATAAAACTACTTAATCTAATTTGGGGACATATTACCTACATCAAACCCTAACATGCCAATCTAGCACATCAAGCATATAGCATAAATTATGAGCATAAAAATAAACCAAACCACACCTAGAATCAACCTAACCAAACACATAGCACACAAGCACATCTAAGGCAGCCATCAAAACACACATAGGAGCTTATGCTCTTACACAAATTTTGCATGAAATACACGTAAATCACATGCTTAAAAACTCATTTAAACTTGTGAAAAAGCTTTTAAAAATTTTACCTACCAAGAGGTGACTTTCGGCTTAGGGTTTGGATGACCCGAAAAAAAACTGCTTGCACTACTTGGTTCAAGGGCTCGGCTGCTCACTCCAAGTGCTCCAAAAATCAAATTTTTGGCTCCTTTAGGGTCTCCTCTCCTTGCTCGGACGCTCAAGAGAGTTTAGCCCCAAATCTGAAATTTTTTCCTCTCTTTTCTCCCACAAACCCGAGGGCTGCTCCAAGGTGATTCAAGCTCTAAAACTTTGATCAAAACTCACTCTCTTGCTCACTAATCAAACCCGAAACTCAAACCCTAATTTCTACCCCAAAATTTTGGTTTTCCCTTGTGTTTCCCCTGCTCCAAACCCACGGCAACAAGGGCTGTTTGGGCTGCAGAAAATTTTTTCCTTTCTTCCACTCGGTTTCCTAGCTACCCGAAGCAAGATAGATTGCTTGAACTTGAAAAATTTTTCTGATCACTCACCCTTTCTCTCTCGGATTTTGAGCTGAGATTTTGCAAGAGTTTTGTTGCATTTTCTCATTAAAATGAATAGAGGAACTCACCCCCTTTTTATAGACAACTTGGTGAACTTTTGAGAATAGGATTTTGGCCCCAAAATTTGCAAAATTTTGGCCTTGTGGCATGCAAGGTGTCCGGAGTTTTGGAGGTGCAAGACAACTCATGGTGAGTTGGCAAAGGCTAGGTGTCCTCTTGTGATTGGTCCAACACATCTCACATGCAATAAAATATTATTTCTTTTTGAGATATCTTGAGATTTTAAGGCTTTGTTTGGTAGAAAACTTTGAAACTTTGATTGTAAAAATTTAAATTCCAATACTGTAATAATTATTTTACAGTTTGGATTTTTCATAATTACAGTCAAAAAAATCGGATTGAAGATCTTTTCTCAAATCCTTCTGCCTCGTGACTTACTGTGGCGTGCTTGATTTTTCTAAGGTGGTTTTAGTTTCTAACAGTCATAAAAATTAGTTCCTGCATTATTTTTCATAAAACGCAAATCTTAAAATTCCTTCGTCATAATTTCGGCCATTTTGGTCCAACTTTGACTTTTCGGTCAACAGTTGACTCTTTCGGTCAAAATTTTGACTTTTGTGGAATTGAGTCGATTTCACTCCTTATTGTTCAAAAAGGCTATTTGCTTCTTCGAACAGTCATTTTTGAGTTTTATTAAGCTATAAAAACTCATAACACACATTAGAGCTCTGAAACAAGCTTTTTCATGAAATTGCATGTACTATTTACATTCAATTCATTACAGGAGTTAGTTACATGAAAAACTAGATCTCACACGAGGTATGCTTTGGGATCACTTTTTCCTTGAAACGTAGGAATTTTCATCTTGATACTTCCCAAGTTATTGTCAACCAAAGTCCTTGCTTCTCTATCCCTACCGTATCTCCTACGGCTGCCCATTGACATCCTATCAAATTCCTCCTCTAAATCGTCCCCTTCAAATTCGCCTAAATCCTCAACTTCCCGTTGGTGCAATCGGTGCCTTCTTAGAGCGTTCGGAGCAAACGGTAGCTGTCCCCGTTGTGTTCCTTCTTCTATCCTGTCCAACCTGTCATGTATATGCTCCAACTCCACCCTCATCATCCGTCTCATCTCCCCCAATAACGCTTGCATTTGCAGGTTTGAAAGATTGGTTGGTGAAAGCTCTTCGTTTGTGTTCTTCTCTTGATCTTGCGACATGATTGAAATCTGCAAACAATGTTAGAATAGTATAACGAAAAGGACCTCACCACACTCGCTCACATGTTTCACTCGAAGAATTAATTTGCTCAAATCCACTCGTGTTTCACTCAAGTTAATTGGCTTTTACCCTCTAATATGCTCACCACTCTTGCCTTTGTTTCACTCGTATTCTTCTTTTAGTTCTTTTAAAACTAATCGAACAAGAATAGCAAGAATTCAAGCAACGAATCAAAACAACAAGCAAACCAAACAGGTCAAATTTGTCATGGTTTTTTTATTTATTTTTTTTTTCAGACGTGGGTTATGACAAAATAGGGTTCCAGGACGTAAGAAAGAGAATTAACAAAATTTTGTTTTGTTTTTTTTTCGGATTTTTTTAAAAATTTGCTTCTTTTCTTTGATTTTACACGAAAAAGCAGAAAATAATAGGAAACAAGAATGTCAAATTATATAACCACCAGATTCTATTTCAGGTATCTTTTTTTTTATAGGATTTGTAAACCTTATCGGAATTGGATTAGGGTTTCTAATTCCTAAAAGAACTTAAACTCAAAGCAAGTAATCTAACTCTTAATCAAACACTAATATCACTTATTTAAGGAGAGAAAACCAGATTTTCTTTTTCTTTTTTACTCAGAAATTTTTTTTTTTAGTGCAGTAGAGAAAAAAAAAATTTTTCTAAGACGAATTTTTTTTTTGAACGAATTTTTTTTTTAATATAAGAACGAATTCTAAGAAAAGAAAAGTGAGATAAGAATAGCCAAATCGGAGGAACTTAGCTCTGATACCAACTGATACAAACCATGTCAATAACGTGACGAAACCCAATACCAAATCTGGAAATAATAACCCAAGATCTTTCAAGTTTGATGGAAACCGCGACCCATTGCTTAGCGAAGCAAGAACCTTGGTATGGTGAAGACGCCACAATCGGTTATGGAAGTTCGTTTGATAAGTCGATTTGAACGCCACAAGGAAATCCTTGATAAGTTCGGATAAGTTTCTTCAAGAACTCAAAAAGAATAACTCATAATATGAATAAACATCAAAATCTTCTATATGCATAATCTGAGAAGTCAGCCCTTATATAGCTGAATTTACACTTGTAAAATTCCTAATCTACCCCTATGGATAAACATAACAAAAAGAAACAATAAAAAAATCAGATTTACCAAAATAAATTCGGAATTAAAAATATACCTAAATTCAAATTTTGAACTAAAACTTCAAAACTCAAATAGGATTACAAAGAAATCAAATCTTGATCAGATCTTATAAACTTCTTGAATTTTGTTTTCAATCTTGAACTTCTTGAAGCTTGAAATCATTATCTTGACTTGATTCTTTGTTGGGAAAAAACGTCTACATCTGCTAAAGTCCTCCTTGCACGTTTATTCACATCAGAGTTTATCTACCACCCCATTGCCTATAGCTGGTGAAACGGTTCTCTTATGTCGCCAAAGGAGAAGAAGCCATTAAAGACAGAATATGATTTTCTTTCTTTCTTTTTTTTTTTTTTTTGGGTAGAAAATATAATATCAGTGGAAACAAGAACAAGGCAAACTGCCAAGAAAAGCCGAATCTTTGGGCAAAACCAAGGCTAACAAACTAAAAAAACATAAAAATTCGGAAGATGGTATGGCTAATTTCAATTTTTGAGGTTGTCATTTTGACGAATATTCATTATATGGGGATGGAACAATACAGACATATGTTTGCTTGAGTGTGTTTGGAGCTTAACCTATTACTTGTCTTAAGAGGGGCTCGGTTAGATGTCTAGTAGATGAATTTTTACAATATTCAGTAATTGCATGCTTGCTGCTTCTTCTTCTTCTTTTTTTTTTTTTTTTAACTGTCCGTTAAGAAATTTCCACGATTTTGGCATGTCGTAGACTTTTTGTCTCTACGTCTTCCTCAGAGCAGAGTTTCCAACTTCCCCTGTTCTCAAATTCTACATATGAGTAACTCAATTCTCTCTCTACTAGAAGGAAAATGGCGAGGAAGATCAGTTTGCTGAATATTTGCATCACAGTTTGCCTCGTCTCATGTTCCTTCTATGTTTCGCACACGTTTAATATCTCCGTCATTGCTTCTTCCAATGTTATAATGAGATGTATCCCTGACCAGAGCTCTATTTTACTGTAACTCAAACAAGAGTTTTCACCCAGAGGTCCCGCCAAGTCTTCTCCAAAAATGAGAACCTGGAAGAAGGGCAGTGACTGTTGCTTTTGGGACGGTGTCATCTGCGATGAAACCTCAAGTGATCTTGTTGTCGACCTAAACCTCAGCAAAAGCTCGCTTCAAGGGCCTTTGCGTTCTAACAGCAGCCTTTTCAGATTGGTTCGACTCCAAAAACTCGACCTCGCTTTCAACGACTTCAGCTCAAGCCAAATTCCCTCCAGGCTGGGACAACTTTCAAGCTTAACTTATCTTAATCTCTGCGGTTCCAACGTTTCAGGGGCGGTTCCATCTTCCATTTGGAACCTTTCCCAACTCACTCATCTAGATCTCTCATTCAACGACTTGTAGCCCGAATTTTACAAAAAAATTCCTATGCCGTTTCCGGCTTACAAAAATTCTAGGAATTGAAAGAACAACCTAGCGGTGATAATACACCGCATCTATTACACTTGAAAAACCTAGATACAAATTCTAACCTCTATGGAATCATGACCGGCAAAATTGAACAAGCATCATATATTATCAAAATAATATAAAGCATTCATTCATCCATACATCCATTCATAATATATTTAACATACTCAAAATAAAACCTAGAGTGCCAACTCTCTAAAATATTTCATTAATGCATAGAGATAAATTTATTTGATCAAATAATTTATGTTATATGCATGATTATGAGTTGGCTCTGATACCAGTTGTTGGAAAAATCAGATCCGGTATCAGAGTTACGGCACAGCGGAAGTTTTAAAATTTTATGCCGTTTCCGGAAAAGAAGCTCATGATGCATATAACAATAAATTAAATTCATGATCAAGCATACCTTATTTCTTGGATTCCGGAATTGCTAGAGCGTTTGACCAATGTGTCTTCTCTACTATTCTCGAGTTCCACGTCTCAGAGTGTGTGTGGGCACACGTTCTATGAATCCAAGCGACCGGTAATACTTTCCGAAGTCTAGATCCCTCCTTCTCAATTCCGATGATCCTCGTTGAGAATTTGATCCAACTTCTTTCTTAAAAACTACAAAACAGGAACCGGTTAACCTCCTATGAAAATTATCACTCGGTTTAACCTTCCTCACAATTTTGATTCAATGGAATTTTCTTTCTTTTTCTTTCTCACAAGACAGCCGAATTTTTGATGTGGAAGAAACCAAAAAATTTTTTTTTTTTAAAACGTTTTCCCCTTTTAAAAATATCAAAAATTGGTTTTCAAGAACTCCTAGCCTTTATATAGTATTCCATTCCTTTTCAAAATTTATCTCCTACTTGAAAAATAATTAATAATTATTTTCCAGATAAATCTTGAACCAAAAGATCATACAACTTTAGGACTAGATTCATTGAACCTAAAAACAATTTTTCAAGAGGAAATCTCAACTAAAAATTCGGCCATACTAAGAGTAGATCATGATTGGTGGTTCAAATTTTAAATCAAGAATCTAGACTAGTCAAAAGATCCTAGTCTTATCTAGATTCAAACTTCTTTTAAACCTTTTCGAATTTAAATAGGATTCACATATTTGAATAAATATTTTCCATAAACATTATCCATATTAATTAATTTAAATCAATGAAAAATTTCAAATTTTCTTTCCTCACAAAAAACCATGCACCTTTTTAATTAGGAAAGAAAAATCCATGAAATAATCTCCATTATTTAAACCAATTAATTATTTAATGTTAGGAATATATTTAAATAATTTTGAAACAAAATTTTCTTCCTCCACCTATCTAAAAACCGTGCATCACAATTAGATTAGGAGAAAAAATTTTGTTTTCCAAAATTAAATAATTCAAACACAGTCTTATTTCAAAATTCAATTAACCAATCACATGTTGACAAATCATTTGTCTACAAATTTCACATGTCCAATTCTTTCTAGATTGCATGTTAGAGAGTACCATGTCTTAATAGACATTTCTAAATTCCATTTATAATTTACCGATCTCATTAGGAACAAATCCCGAGACGCTTCGTAGAACTATATGAGCTAATAGAGGGACCCGATGGTAATATGTAAAGAGGCTCCTATAATTATGAAAAACTAATATCAGATTAATTATCCATCAATTATCAACTTCAAAACTATTCCACTAAAAGTTTGAAGCTGAACTCCTGTTTACATACTGTATTACGAAAGCTCTCTCACGTAGTGCTTCTTCCATGATTTATTCATCGCTTGCTTAATCCCCATATGTTATCCATGATTAAATTAAGGACTTTTTCCGTTTTACCTTTTCAATCATTTTAACTTAAAGTTCAATTATTCTCTATTGAAAGAACCACCAATTGTAAAACCATACAATTGGTAAACCACCAGAGAACACAAAGTAAACCGATGGCCAAAATCTTGTTATACTATCTTTCAATCCCCGAATAATACCTTTAAGTAGATAACATTTACTATCGTTAAGATAGATATGGATTCCGTATCTATGAATCTTGATTTCTCCATCCATAAGTCATGCACCCAAAACACAAGTATGTTGAGCATGAATTAACAGTGTCTCACCTTTAGTGCATCAAATTACATAAGTCATGGATGCGAACTCAAGTAATCATTTCAGGATTAAGTAATGCAGGATGATAATCAAAACATCATTGATTCTTATAAATGGAATTATTAAACCGAATCAAATAACACTTTAGGTCCAGTCCAATGTCATACCTCAACACTAGTATACATTAAAGTTTCTACTCGGAACCTATCCGATGGTCAAGACAAACCATCCCTCCAAGGAAGTAGACAACCTTTACAATCTTATCATGAATAAGATCCCTAAATCTTATTCCGTTAATTGCGGACTATTTATTTAGACTGTTATCGAATTACCACGTCTTCTATGCATACCCCGTATACATATGATAATTCGATATATTACCAACAGCCTAGGAGTATTTTATGTTTGCTCAAAATAATCATACAATCAACAAATGAAAGTAAATAGGACACAACTTATTAAACATGAATAATTTCCTCTTATTAATATCAAAATGTCATATTTACAGAAAATCCCTAATATTGATTTTCTATCCTTAGGGCACATATAGATCCCAACAGTAAGCAACCTACGGGCAACCTCTGTTGCAAGATGAGGGAGCGTGGCAGGGCGAGCTGTGAAATGTGAGATTGATAGCCGCTATGCGTTTTGTCCTTTTACGTATATTATTTTATATTCGAACATCTTTATATAATTATCGTTGATATGCCCGTACACTCCGTTAAAAAAATATATCCGCTATTTCGATAAGTAAGTAAATGCGATATGTAAGACACGTTACGTATATATGTATGGTAACGGCCTATGCTAGGCGGGTCGTTACAGAGTTGGTATCAGAGCGGTTTCCTGCTATCCGATTTCACAGTCTGCCTGCCATCGCCACTATCATTGTAAGCTAAATTTATTTTATGCATAAATATTTATTTTGTGATTATGCTATGGTAGACTCGACGACATGGATCCTGCCCGAGTAGACGAGGATCGAGACGCAGCAATGTCGTTTTATGAGTCGCATCCTCTATTGTTTGACGGTACGAGACAGACAGTATCATTAGCGGCATGGCTGTATGATATGGAGTTGATCTTCCATATCTGTCATATCAAGGCTCGTTTACAGGTCTCTTTAGCCAGCCGATGTTTGATAGCGGATGCCCGACTGTGGTGGATGACGTTGGGCGAGAGAGAGATGCCGAGTCGTACCTGGGCACATTTTCATACTAAAATGATCGCTCGTTATGGGCCTGTACCTGACGAGGGAGCCGGTGAGCCGTATCATGACCACGAGATTTATCGGGATATGCATCGCACACGATATCTTATTTATGTAGCGGACTGGCATGCTTATCCCTACGAGTCCATGAGTCACTATTGTCGGAGGTTTCAGGAGGCCATATTACCTCACATCCCACAGGACTTGCCCAGCCCAGAGATGCAGGCACTATTGATACTGTAGAATGGGTTACCTTCTCAGATTAGATAGTTCGTTCCAACTCCTATGCCTGGAATGACAGTTGGTAACATGATCGATGATATATTGAAGGCTGAGATCATTACTCATATGATGCAGGCTGACACTTACGTAGATGATTATCAGGTGCCTGTTGATGATGCTGGTATAGGAGAGCCAGTATACGAGATAGACCCGGTACTACCCGAGGATCCGATTCCTACCGTTCTAGTACAGGAGGTGCCAACCCAGGAGGCTGAGGATGAGATGGATGCCGAGGACCAGGACGCTGCCGACATTATAGCTGCTCCGGAGGATCAACTGGAGGATCAACCAGAAGATCCCCCAATTATCGACATCTCAAGAGACGAAGAGGAAGAAGAAGAGGACATGGAGCAAGAGCCAGAGCAAGGAGACTAGGTAGAAGACATAGAGGATTTCGACGACGATCCAGAGGAGATATTGTTCGACGATGGAGATTGGGACGTGGATTTCGATGTTTCATCCGTGATTACGATCGAGTACATATATTAGACCTAGATCGACCGTGTATATCTTTTTGACCTCAGGACTGACTTGTACTAGTTTATTCCTTTTTGACGATAGGCTTGTACTTATGTATGATGGTAAAGTGGTAGACACTTTCATCACAGTTTTGGCTATGTATGTACAGTATGATGTAACAAATATGTATTTACGATATTGCAAATATAATGTACTTTTTATAAGTATACAAAAAGACAGTTCAAGTATGAGATGTTATGTTATGATTATGAATGCTATGATAAGTATATGATCTGACGTGATGATGCTATTATTTTATGTTGTTATAAGTATGACAATGTTATGATATGATGTTGCTATGATATGTATAATAAGTACGATCATATTAAGATATGATATGATAAGTCATGCCTAAAATAAAAGATATTAATAGTATGATAATATCTTTTCTTATGATAGGAAATTAGAAGATGGTACTCCCGCGCAGAACGGTACCTCTTAATCCGCCTGAGCCGGATCTCGCAACCGTTGTAGCAAATTTGCAATGGCAGTTGCTCGAACAACATCGAGAAATGAATAGACTTCAAGAACAGATAGCTTGAATGAACCAGAGACCTCAGGTTAACGAGGTTCCTCTTCAAGGTAACAGAGTACCCCCAGTAGTACCTCCGGTACCAGATGTTCAACCAAAGGTCCAGCCAGAAGTTCCACGGAATTCTGAAGTTCCGATAGCACTCACTGGAGGACATGTAAACCTACCACCAGTAAGGGAAGATTTGCTGTGTGAACGATTTAGGCAAATGAAGGCGCCTAAATTCGAAGGACCTACTAACCCAATAGCCGTCGATAACTGGCTGATGGATATCCAAGTTATTTTGGATTTCATGCGACTGACAGAGCAGGAAAAAGTTCTCTATGCTTCTTTTGCTCTCAAGACGCACAGCACTGGTGGATGATCGTCCAGATGGGTCGAGATGTTACGACCATGAGCTGGCAATATTTTGTGACGGAGTTCCGTACCATGTATTACAACAAGGAAATCCTTGCAGCTCAACAAGACGAGTTCACGAATTTAAAACAAGGGTCAATGACGGTCATGGAAGCTGTAAAGAAGTTCGAACAGTTAGCTTGATTGTGCCCGGAACTGGTACTGAGCGAAACAGAGAAGGTAAGAAGAATGATGAAAATGTTCCGAACAGATATTGCCAAGCAGGTGAGTGCTGGTAGTAGCCCACCTACCCTGGTATCCGAATTGTGTAAGTCGGGTGATAAGAACAGAATATTGGATCAACCAGGAAAAGGAAGTAAGGGCTCAAATCTTTAAGACCAAAAAGGAGGAGAAGGCTGTAGTAAAGCCAACACGGCCCCAACAGAGTTCAGAAGCGTACTTGAAGGGCCAAACTAGCAACCCAGCACAGAGTTCCAAACAGTTCGGGAGGAACAAAAGGAAAGGGAATTTTTCTGGCCAGGGTCAACCACGGAATTACCCTCAGAAGAAGAATAACCGTGAAAAGGAGGGTAATAACAATGACTAACCCCGCATGCGCTAAGTGTGGTAAGAAACACCCGGGGGTGTGTAGAATGGGGACGAATACTTGTTACCTTTGTGGCAAGGAGGGGCATTACGCAAGGAACTGCACTCTAAACAACCAGAACCAGAATCCTCCATATCCAAGTCAGAACACAAACAGCCAGTTGCATGCAGTCCAAGCAAGGCTTGAAGGACCCTCGATTGCACAAGGCAGACTAAAGGCTCCTGAACCCCAAGCCAGAATTTATACCTACATTAAGGGAGATGCTGAAGCAGGGACTTCGCATGTGGTGACAGGTCAGATTTCTATCGCCACCTATGATGCAATTGCATTGTTTGATTCCCTTGGAGTTCGTCCAGAAATTAGGAAGAGGTGTAGATAAGTTAGAACAGCCTTTCAAAACCTCTTCGCCATCCGGAGAGATTTGTGGTCCAATTTTTGGATTCGAAATACTTCCATGGTCATTTATGGCAGAGAACTATTTGTAGATCTCATCGCGATCAAACTTCAGGATTTCGATGTGATCTTAGGAATGGATTTTTTAGGCAAGTACAATGCTAAGATTGACTGCTGAAAGCTTTGTGTGACGTTCAGCCCTTACGGTGAGGAAGAATTTAACTTCTACGGACAATCCCGGAGCTCAGCCACCAGATTGGTTTCGGCAATGAAGGCTTGGAAGATGTTAGCTAATGGATGTCAAAAATATTAGGCTAACATGGTGGACAAAGATTAAGAAGCGGAGTTAACACCGGAAGATGTTCCCATTGTAAAGGAGTATGTGGATATCTTTCCGAAGGATTTACCAGGACTTTCGCAAGAACGGGAAATTTCGTTTGAGATCGAGTTGTTACCAGCAACTACACCAATATCGAAAGCACCTTATCATATGGCACCCGCCGAACTTAGAGAGTTTCAAGTGCAGTTACAAGAACTGCTTGACGAAGGATTCATCCGGCAAAGTCACTTTCCGTGGGGAGCGCCTGTTCTATTCGTTAAGAAGAAGGATAGATCATTACGCATGTGTATTGATTACCGTGAGTGAAACAAGATTACGATCAAGAACAAGTATCCCCTTCCCAAGATTGACGATCTTTTTAATCAACTCAGGGGAGCAATAGTGTTTTCGAAAGTTGATCTGCGATCAGGCTATCATTAGCTCCAGATTAAGGAGTCAGATATCTCCAAAATGGCTTTTCGAACGCGATATGGGCATTATGAGTTTTTGATCATGCCATTCGGATTAACTAATGCCCCAATTGCTTTTATAGACCTTATGAATCGAGTGTTCAAGGAAGACCTAGACAAGTTCATTATTGTCTTTATTGATGATATTTTGATTTATTCAAGGTCCAAGGAGGAACATAAGCATCACCTTAGGTTAGTAATTGAGACATTAAGACAGAATCAGCTGTGTGCCAAGTTCACAAAATGTGAATTTTGGCTGGTGAAAATACATTTCTTGGGCCATGTGGTGCTAAAGGAAGGAATTTCTGTAGACCCTGCGAAGGTATAGGCGGTCAGTACATGGTCGGTACCCAAGAATGTTACGGAAATAAAGAGTTTTCTTGGACTAGCTGGATACTACCAATGATTCGTCGAGTGATTTTCCAAGATTGCTGTACCACTAATAGCCCTTACTCAAAAAGGAAAGAAATTTGGATGGACCCAGAAGTGCGGGGAGAATTTTCAAGAACTCAAGAGGAAGCTGACAAGCGTGCCGGTGTTAATAATTCCTGATGTAGACGCAGGAAATTTCGTAATTTATAGTGACGCTTCTAAAAATGGATTAGGAGCGGGCCTGATGCAAAATGGGAAGGTAGTAGCCTACGCAACATGACAACTAAAAATTCACGAAAGGAACTATCCTACGCATGATTTGGAGCTAGCGACAGTAGTCTTCGCACTCAAGATTTGGAGACACTATTTGTATGGAAACAAATGTGAGATCTACACCAATCATCAAAGTCTCAAATATATTTTCACTCAGAAAGAGCTCATCATGAGGCAACGTAGATGGTTAGAACTTGTAAAAGACTACGATTGTGAGATCTTTTACCAGCTTGGAAAGGCAAACAGGGTAGCTGATGCCTTAAGTAGGAAATCAGTAGGCATGCTAATGTCTATTAAAGCGTTTCCTAAGCCCCTGCAAAAGGAGATTTCTGAGTTCAACTTGGAAATGATAATAGGAAAATTGTCTTCTCTGACCCTCCAGTCCAATCTGCTGGATTCCATTAAGTCGCATCAAGGAAAGGATTCTTTTTTGTTAAAAGCGCAACTTTTTGGCAGAAAGAACAAGGAGTTTAAGACCTCTGCTGATGGTGTTATCTACTTCAAAGAAAGGATTTGTGTTCCTGACTTCGAATTTTTAAAGAATCAGATAATGTTAGAAGCACATAAAACGTCATATTCGGTACATCCAGGAGCTTCCAAGATGTACAAAGATCTCCGAGAAAATTATTGGTGGCCCAATATGAAGAATGAAGTGGCAGAATACGTGTCAAAGTGCCTAACTTGTCAAAAAGTTAAGGCTGAATACAGACATCCTGGAGGAGATTTGCAGAAAATAGAGCTTCCTGAATGGAAATGGGAGCAAACTACTATGGATTTTGTAGTAGGACTGCCCATGACTACAAGTGGAAATGACACGATTTGGGTTGTTGTGGACAGATTAACCAAATCAGCCCACTTCATTGAGATCAAGGCCACCTTTTTAGTCAAAAAAATTGGCTGAAATCTACGTATCCCAGATCGTTAGACTGCATGGAGTGCCAACATCGATCATCTCAGATCGTGATGGACGTTTCACCTCTCAATTATGGACAAGTGTCCATAGTGCCATGGGGTCGAAATTGAAGTTCAGTACGGCATTTCTCCCCCAAACCAATGGTCGATCGGAACGAACCATCCAAATGCTAGAAGATATGCTGAGATCATGTGTTCTGGATTTCAAGGGAAATTGGGATCAGAAGCTGTCATTAATCGAATTTTCGTATAACAACAGTTATCACGCTTCGATTGGTATGGCCCCATTTGAAGCATTATATGGAAGAAAATGTCGATCTCCTATCCATTGGCAGGAAGTTGGATAGAGACAACTGTAAACAACGGATTTCATCAAAAAGACCTCTGAAGATATCAAGAAGATTAAGCAGATGCTCGACATAGCTTTTAGCAGACAGAAAAGTTATGCCGATAAACATAGAAGGCCTTTGGAATTTCAAGTTGGAGATGCTGTGTTCATCAAGATTGCTCCTATGAAAAGAGTAATGCAATTTGGCAAAAAGGAGAAGCTTAGTCCGAGATATACAGGATCGTTTGAAATCCTTGAGAGGATTGGGAAAGTAGCCTACAAGCTTGCCTTACCGCCAGAATTAGCTTCAATGCACAATGTTTTCCATGTCTCGATGCTAAAGAAGTATATACCAGATCCTTCCCATGTCCTTAGTCAAGAACCAGTTGAGATTCAAACGGACCTAACCTAGAAGAGAAACTAGTTCGAATTCTGGATCGGGAAGAAAAGGTCCTAAGAAATAAAACCATTCCCCTGGTTAAAGTGTTATGGCGAAACCACAAGGTTGAAAAAGCAACCTGGGAATTAGAAGATGAGATGAGAAAGAACTACCCCAGTTTACTCTAATTTTCGAGGACGAAAATTTTTAAGGGGGATAAATTGTAATAACTAAAATTTTCAACTTACGATTTCTTGTAAAAAATTTAAACTGTACCATGAAGGTAGCTATGAAAAAGCCCGATTAAGGGTTTTTATTAAATTTTGTGAGTTCTTATGACGATATAAGACTCAAAAATGATTGCTTAGTTAAGCATGTGACCTTTCAAGCAAAAAGGGTAAATAATTTTTATGATTTCATATTGATCAAAGTTTGACCTAAAAAATCAAAGTTGACTAAAAAGTCAAAGGTTGACTAAAGAACGGTCAAAGGTATTACTGTACAGTAATATGATAAGCAGTATGGGAAATATATTGCAAAAACCATCTTTACAGACAAGATAGCATGAATAAGATTTAAAACCATCATAAAAAAATCAAGCACATTAATTAGGATATCAAAAGCCAAATGGCTTTAAGTTATAAGAAAAATTTTTATACAGTCCATTTTTATACAGATAAATTTTGAACTGCAGTGCAGTATAACGGTACTGTGTATTAATGAGAACAGTATTAGAAATATCTGTGTTAGCATAAAAGTGGACTGCATATTAAGGAAAAAGCCAAACAAGCCTTAAAAGAGCTTACATCACCTAATCACCAATTTATAACATCATTTCTTTAATTAAAAGAAATGATGGAAAGAAATCTTGGGAGGTTCTAGAACATGAAGTGGCCGGCAACCTAAGGCCCCTTTTTGGGCAAATAAATCCTAGTTCAAGGACTTTTGGGCAATTTCAAAAAGTTTCAAGGCATCTATAAATAGGTGGAGGGGGTGAACCATTTGGTTCATAAAAAAATTGAGAAATCTAGCCAAATTATGTCCAAATTTCCCCTCCAAAAACCAAACTTGAGAAGAAAGGAAGAAGAAAGAAAAAAATTAAAAACCCAAAGGGAAAAGTCTTAGAGGTGGTCGGACTTTTAGCTAGAACCACAAGCAAAGGTTTGAAAAAAATTTTGGTACCCATTTAGGCTAGGAGGCCGGTTGTGGGGGAGGAAAAAAGAAAAGAAAAAGTGAAGAAGGGAAGGCACTAGGGTGACCAGATATTGGTTGGAAACCAAGCAAGGGTGGCCAAAAATTTTTGGAACCCCATTGGAGCAAGGCTGGTTGTGGAAGGAGACCAAGGGGGGAAGAAAGTTGGATCAAACCCTAACCAAAGTCTTGTGTTGAATCAAGGTAAATCTCCCTTGATCATAAACTTTTTAAATTGAGCTTCAATTTGGAATTTAAGTGTATTTCAAGTTGAATTTGTAAGAGCATAAGCTCAATTTAATTTTCTTGCCCTAGTTTAGAAATTTAGGAATTGGTGCTTGATTTAGGTATTTAGGTGTTAGGTAGTTTGTTTTGCCAAGCTATGCATGAAATTAGGGTTTACATGTTTGATGCTTGTTATGGTTGTATGTCCCCAAATATGTGAATGATGTAGAATGTACATGTTAGGTTACTAGAGATGTATGGAATGGTTTATTTAAACCTAGAACCCATGCAAACCCTAGTTGATGCAAATTCATCAATGGTTTGCATGACTATGATTGGGTTATGTGAATGATGGGTTGGTACGTTAGAAAACGCTGCATATCTGTTTTCTAGGCTCCCGTGTGTTTTCGTCGAGTTAGAATGCACAAATTAGGATGTAAAACCAACTTAAGCAAGAAAACTGTCAGTTCGGGTAAAACTGGCCAGTTTTGACTGGCAGTTTTCTGAAAAGCCGGTTTTAAGGCCCTTAGAGGCCGAATTTGGGAAAACTTAAAATATGAAAATTGTAGAGAAGGGTTTTCCTAGGGGGCAGCACAGACCTTTTTCCAAAATAAGGCTCTAACGGCCTCGGTTTTTATAAAAATCCGAGCCTGACTGTGCTCAGACTCCATGCACGGCTAGGTCGGTTCAATGGGGGAAAGGAGTGGGTTAGAGTCCGAACTGGGTTTTGTGCAAAACATGAAAGTTGTAGGGTTTTTCAAGATCTAAAACTTTTGTGAAGATAACTTTTTCTAATTCAACCCAGAGTTTTAAATAGAATCGGATTTCTAAAAACTATGCAGGAAACAGGAAATTCCTGCACAGGATTTTCTAAAACAGTGCAAGAAAAGGGTATTCTTGCACCAACACTGAAAATTTGACTGTAAAAACTGTTCCATCGACAGTTTTCAGCACTTAATAATTTTTATAAGCCCCAATCTAAGAGCCATCATTTTTCTTAAGATGAACAAAGGATTTTTGGATTTAAATTGTCAAGTTTTCCAAGATAGAGGAAAATGAATTTTTGAAACCAAATTGTCTTAAAGTTTGGTAATAAGACGATGGCGGATGGTAAACGGAATGGATACTTGTATTGCTAAACTGGGCCCAAAGCCCAAGTTTACCCATAGTCATCCAATAAGATCCAACTAAAGATATTGAGCTTTAGTAACCCAATAGGAGTTCACTTTAGTTGACCAAGATGGTTCATACCAAGGGTTACCCAATGTAATTCAACAAGATACCAAGTTTAATAATGGGCTAAGATCTAAGGTTACTTGTAATAACCCAATGGATTATGAACTAAAGATGTTAAGGCATAGGCCCAAGGTTAGGATGACAACCTAACCCTATTTGTATGTATGTGGGCTTAGTACCTAAGGTTACCTATGTAACCTAATAAGTTATGATCCATGTTTGGTTAGCCTTGAACTCTGGGGTTACTTATTGTAACCAAGTAAGTATCTTGAGTATAGGGGACTTATAACTAAGGCTATATTTAATGTTGGTTAGGTCACCAACATTTTATGGTTATGATTATAAATCCTTACCTATGTCCTTTATTATAGCAGGAGGTAGCCTGCTGTTGTGTCCTAACATGGAGCAGCATAGTACTAGACATAGTAGACAAGGTAAATACAACTCCGCCTATAGCATAGGCTTTTGTTGTGATACTTGCCTAAGTATGTTTGATGTATGCTATGATGTATGCTGTGATGTATATTAGAATTATGTGATGCTAGGATATGATGTAGGGTATGTTAAGTTTATGATGTAGGGTATGTTAAGTTTATGATGTGGTTATGTTACGACATATGATACATTAAGTTCATGGCTAAGTTGTGATTTATGTGTGTGTGACATCATGAGGCATGTTCACCAATTCTTATGATAAGAACAAGTTCAAGAATGAGATGATGAAAAGTAAGCATGATGGCAAGCAAGCTTGCCTGTGTCGCACCGACCGCGTTAGATCGGGTTAGACTATGGTTTAAATTGGAAATGGACTCGCTGCCCCAACCACTCTATAGTTGCGCGCCTGGTACGGACACTTATGTTAAGGGGCCCATAAGCAAGTTAAGTTATGAAAGAAGGTTATGAAAGGATAAGAAAGCATAACGAAGCATAATTGGCTCATGCATGGAAAATGTTATGTTATGTTACGCTATGCTATGTTATGACATGTTATGTTAGGTTTTGTGTTACGTCGCGGTATATAGTAGTTGTACTTGCTGAGCGAAAGCTCATTGTCTTACGTCTATGCTATAGGTAAGCAACCTACAAGCAACCTCTGATGCAAGATGGGGGAGCGTGGCAGGGCGAGCTATGAAATGTGGGATTGATAGCCGCTACGCGTTTTGTCCTTTTACGTATATTATTTTATGTTCGAACATCTTTATATAATTATCGTTGATACACTCGTACACTCCATATAAAAAAAAATTTTCACTCTTTCGATAGGTAAGTAAATGCAATATGTAAGACACGTTACGTATGTATGTATGATAACGGCCTGTGCTAGGTGGGTCGTTACAACATATGAGAATGAAACTAGTTTGAGTTTGAGAAATAGGGGCTGAAATTGTACTTGGGTTATCGAATTCGAGTCAGAGGATGAGTATACAGGAGAAGAAGTTGGATTAGGGCAGGAATTAACGGGTCGCAAGAAGTTCCCTGAACTCGGAAATAGTGGGTAATCAGCCCAAGGGTTCGCCCTCAGTTCAAATACCCAACCGGCGCTGCATCTGCTTCACGAGGGATAAGGTGAAGCCAAAAGCTAAACAATATAAGCTTACCTGGGAGACATGAAAGACGAGCAGTCAACGGAGCTCCTGCTAAGCAGTAGGTGGTCGACGAGTTGGGGGGCAGAGGCAACAGCGCCACTGACAGCAGCACATGGGCGTCGGCGGGGAGGAACACGAAAGGTCAGATCAGGAGCCAAGGCACGCGTGAACAACAGAAACCCAAGGGAAGACTGGGTGCACAGTAAACCAAGTTGGGTTTACTGTGCAACAGTTCAAAGGGAGGTTCTGGCTGGACGGACTCATCAAACGGGTTCAGTTGAGATTGAACTCAAAAAAACAAATCTGAGCTGGGATGCCAAACACATGCTAATTATGTACATGTCATAATATTTATCTCTATAATTTTAGATATGTAAGTATATCAAGTGCTATTGTATTTGTATACAGTTTTTTTTTTTATTGGACTTGCAGACCGAAAAACAAAAAGAACAAAAAAAAAAAGGGGGAATAAGAAAGACTTCCTTAGTGGTTGTTGTGCAACCGACGAGGAAGATAACCCATTCTCGTCGTTTTATAAAAGATGAGAAAAGTAAGGGACTTTTCTCGTCCCTTACTTCCTCGTCGGTTTGTTGACCAACGAAGATGGTTTTCCATGTTGGTTTAGAATCGACGTGGAAGTTCGCGTTTTTTGTAGCTCTCTGCCACACTTTAATGGAGACCCAGACCTCTCTCCTAAAGGCGGCTTAAACTACCTAGGCCCCTCCATGACAATGACATGAAATAGCCTAGACTTGTCAATGGTATCATGCTGTTCCATCTCAGTCCATAATTAACTTTGTTCATCTGTGCTTCATGCCATGCCGGGCCTAATCCATCGAAATTTTGTGCTATGTTTATGCCAGTCTAAGATTCAAATCTTTATGCTCCGTATGGCCCATCCGTCTAGGTTGGTCCATCGAAATTTTGTTCCCTATGTCATCACCACCAACTCCGATTGTGCTTGTCAACACCCTTCTTTTTTAGCAGTGGCGACTTGATTAAATGAGAGAGAGACTATGAAATAAGGGAAACGAGAAGCACGGAAAGGGGGAAAAAAAATAAAAAGAAGAGCAGTAGGAGGGAGAGAGAGATAATACGAAACACAAAAAAAAAATTCTTGTAAATATTAGGTATTGGTATTGTTAGATTAGATCTAACGGGTCTAAAAACCGTGTCCCATCCATTTATTAGTGCCCTATGAAAGCCTTGCCCTTTCAAAAAAAAAAAAAAAAGAAAAAAAAATCTCAAATACCATTTTCACAACATTCTTATTTCTATTTCGTTAGAGGAGTCCAGATCTGTTGTCCCATTTTCATATCTCAATGGATGTCCTCTTAATAGTTTTTTGACAAATCATTAATTTGTTCAAGAATTTTTAGTATTTAGCTTGTTTTATGTGACTAATTTTTAAATTCAGATATATGGAAAAACATTATTAGGAAGCAACCAATGAGATAAGAAATCTAGAACAACAGATTTTGATTCTTCGTAAGAGACTTGTTTAGTTAGTGTATCCATTTTTAAAATAAGTGTAAAATAGTGTAAGTGTGTTTGGCTTCCCCCTCTTCCATTAGTTCTCTCATCTTGAAAATTGAAAGAAATGTTGAGAAAGAGTATTTGACTTTTTAACTTCATATCCAAACATTATTTTAAAATCTTTTTCATTTTAACAAGAATTTTTTTTTTTTTTTACACATCCAAATGCCATTTCACCATTTTCCTAGTAGTCGTCTTATCTTGAAAAAGGAAACACATCTTGAAAAAAAGACTTTTTGACTTTTCAATTTCCTATCTAAATATCATTTTAGAATCATTTTTATTTTAAGAAGGAAATTTTTTTACTCATCCAAACGTCATTTAAAACCCAAGATAAAATGACTCTCATTTCAAACAATAAATTTTTTCATTTCAAAAGCAAACATATGAACCTACCAAATGGACCTTACATCTTCTAGCCACTGCAAGTTCTTATTTTTTATTTTTGTTTTTTCAGTGAAAACCAATCGTTAACTATTCATTATTGTTGTGGTTGCGGGTATAGTGTGGCGATAATACCACACCTTACTCTATCTAAAGTTATAGAGTTTGAATCGCCTAAACCCAAGTGGAAAAAAAAACATTATTATTTTTCGTGCACGCCCCTGTATACCCCTACTTAACATCCAAAAATACATTCGCAAAGCGGTAGGTTGTAGTGTAGATCGAACGGTCATATACGCGGGGGGGGGGTGACAAGAAAAACAAACAATATTAGTGAAAATGAATGTTAAAAAGACAATGAAATATAATAGTAAAATGTGAAGATACTCTTGGTGAATTTTTGTAATAGAGAAAATAAACAAAATATGAAAAGGATAAGATTTAGGTAGAGAAAATTTCAATAATAAATGAGGACAAGTGTTGTGAATCCTTCACATGCTTCGTTTTCTAATTTGAATCCAATTTTCAATTTATGATTCAATTGCAAGTTTCACATCCCAAGCAAGCAATCAGAAAATATGTAATTAAATTTCAATAAAATTGACAAAAGTGTTTTGGTGGATTAAATCTCAATTTTAAACCAAACGGATTTATCATTACAAGTTATCCAAAATCAACTAGAAAATATGGAATTAAAGATCAATAAAAATGATAAAAGTGTTTTGGCAGATTAAATCTCAATTTTGAACTAAACGGATTTATCATTACAAGTTATCTAAAATCAACAAATTTTTAGCAAATTACAGTAAATGACAACTCATAAAACAAATCTTGTAAAAATAGAATTTGACAATATTACATAAAGAAAGCATGACTGAATTTATATAAAAGATTAACACAAAATATTCTAAGTAGAAAAATGAGATGAAGAGATTCAATCCACTAAAACTTATAATATTTACAAACCAAAAAAATATCAAACCCAAATTAGATCACTACACACATGAGATTCTCACTAGCATTACCAAAGTGTCTAGCTTAATTTGTAATTTATCTCACAAAATTCTAAAAGCCAAACATGAGATGAAAATGCAAGAAGAGGAAAAACACACAAGAAAGACATTAAAAACACTTCAAACTCAGCCAAAAATGTTAAGGGAAAAACGTCCTTTGCTTGCTGCAAAGGCCTTGCTTTTATAGGCCTTGAATCCATTTGGTCATGGAGAGAATTTTGGCCCACAAAATTTGTCACCCAACTAGTAAATTAGCTAGAGACTCGTAGCCAACTAGAGGGATTCACGCTCGTGTGGCTGGAGACAAGGGTTGGATTCTTGGGCCTAAGATCATGCAGCCCAACTAGAAGGAAAGTTTGGCCCTGAGCTTGCGTACACATGGGAGCAAACCTGCAGAAGGAAATGAATAAAAGAAAAGAAAAATAAACAAAAAGAAAATAAACAAAAATTTAATTAAAATTAAATATATCCAAAGTAAAATATTTTGATTTAATATAATGAAAATGCTTAATTAAAACTTAAATTATCTAATAAATTATATAAACAAAAGTGTATTTTTGTACCTTTATCACAACTCCCGACCAGCTTATTGCTAGGCTCTAGCAATTCAAACGCAAGAAAAATCATGTCATGATGAATTAAACTGAGTCAGAACTTCACAAAGCTGTCAAAACAATTCAAACAAAATATTAGTGAGAAATCAAAAGGTAATATCAAAGATTATTTCAGTCATAAGTCATAGGTGTATGTGTGCTCCAAACCAAAACTGTCTTCTCACAAGCCGAAACGAACTTAACTTTGAAAATTCACCAAGTAAAAGTTTCAACTTCACTTTCCTCATGGGTGTTGGAAATATTTTGGTGTAAAGTCTTTCTCTCATGGAGTTGGAAATGAATTAGAAACTGCTCAAATGTGAGATCGGTCATTTCGAACAAGTAGATAAACGGACTTTGATCAAAAGATAGCTGAGCCAACTATTTAAAACATTCCACCACTCTTATCACAAACCAACTTTCGGGATTTCATTATAGTCGAAAGAAAACTAACAACTTATTGAAAAAGCAAAGAGAAAATACAACAAAAATAAAAGAAATGAACTTCATCACTTTTTTCTTTTTTCTTTGAAGTAATTAGCATAAATGGTCCTTGAACTCTTTAAGAGATGACGCTTTGGTCCCTGTTCTCTTTTCTCTTTTCTTTCTTTTTTTTTTTTTTTTTTTTTTGCTATTCTGACCCTAAACTCTCTAAAAAGGTGAAGATTTGGTCCTTTCCGTTTGATTCTGTTAAAAAACTCACAGAATGGTCACGTAAAAAGCACATTTTGTGCTTTTTGAAGGAGAATACCCTTAAAAAGATGAAAAATACCCTTATTCATATCAATTAAAAAAATTTAAAAAAGAAGTAATTGACTTAAATGATCCTTGAACTCTTTAAGAGGTGACACTTTGATCTTGTTCTAAAAAGCTAATGGTTTGGTTGTTTCCATTCACATATATTAAATTTCTAACGAAATAAGTTACGTGCAATGTATGTGATATAATTTGAGAGGGTATTTTAGTAATCGAACGTTAATTAATTTAAAAAATATATAAAAAAAATCATTAAACAAATTCATCTCACTTTTCTTTCTCTCCCTTCTCTCTCTCTTTCTACCTACCTACCTTTGTAGACAGGTCCCCATAGCCTCCATCTCTAATTGTCACCCCCTCACCCCTCCAAGTTTTGATGTGGTCTCCCCCCCCCCCCCAAACACACAGTCATGATATGAGTTCTCGTCGAGTTCATGAAAACTTGTTTCAGCCCCCCACGAAATCTGGGTTCACCCCCCATCCCCCAATCAAGTTTGAATCTGGGTGCCCCCCACCAAGTCGCCATCTAGATTCCCCTCACCCCTTATAAATCGAGATTTGGTTCTTGGCCACCCCTACCCCACACTTGACATTTTCGGCAAGTTGGCATTGGCGTTCGCGCTCCTAGCAAAACCAGATCTAGGTTGTGTAGGGGAGGGGGTGTTCATGCTCGTCGGTGAAGGCATGGTTTTGGCGACGGAGAAGACGAGGGTGGTCTCCAGTGACTGGCATATGATCTTGGGGTAGTCCAGCATCGGATCTGTTTGGGGAGTAGGGCGAGGAGGGGAGGAAGGGCGAGAAAGAGAAATGATCTCTCGGTCTTAGGGTCGGATCTAGGGGGAGGGAGGGAGAGACGACCAGTGTCAGGTGCAGGCGTCAAACCTGTGGGAGAGAGAGAGAGAGAAAGAGAAAGAGGTTGGGTTTTATTTTTTTATTTCAGCTCTCTCTCTCTCTCTCTCTCTCTCTTTAAATTTTTAATTGATTTTAATCTTTTTAGAGGTATTTTTCTTCAAAAAGCACAAAACGTGCTACTCACGTGATCATTCTGTGAGTTTTTTAACAGAACCAGACGGAAGTGACCAAACCATCACCTTTTAAAGAGTTTAGGATCAGCATGGTAAAAAAAAAAAAAAAAAAAGAACAAGAACCAAAATGTCACATCTTAAAAAGTTCAGGAACTATTTAGGTCAATTACTTCTTTTTTTAATTTTTTTTAAAATTAATTATTATTAGATTACTAAAATACAATCTCAAATTATGTCACATGTATTACACGTGTCTCATTCCGTTAGAAATTTAATGGATGTGGATGGAAATGACCAAATTGTCACCTTTTTAGAGAGTTTAGGGTCAGCATGGGAAAAAAAAAAAATAACATGGACCAAAGTATTGTTGAAAAATCGGATCTGGTATTGGAGTTACGGCGCAGCGGAAGTTTTAAAAATTTTATGCCATTTCCGGAAAAGAAGCTCATGATGCATATAACAATAAATTAATTCATAATCAAGCGTACCTTATTTCTTGGATTCCGGAATTGCTAGAGCGTTTGACCAACGTGTCTTCTCTACTATTCTCGAGTTCCACGTCTCAGAGTGTGTGTGGGCACACGTTCTATGAATCCAAGCAACCGGTAATACTTTCCGAAGTCTAGATCCCTCCTTCTCAATTCCGATGATCCTCGTTGAGAATTTGATCCAACTTTTTTCTTCAAAACTACAAAACAAGAACCGGTTAACCTCCTATGAAAATTATCACTCGGTTTAACCTTCCTCGCAGTTTTGATTCAATGGAATTTTCTTTCTTTTTCTCTCTCACAAGAAAGCCGAATTTTTGATGTGGAAGAAAAAAAAATTTTTTTTTATTATTAAAAAACGTTTTTCCCTTTAAAAATATCAAAAATTGGTTTTTCAAGAACTCCTAGCCTTTATATAGTATTCCAATCCTTTTCAAAATTTATCTCCTACTTGAAAAATAATTAATAATTATTTTCCGGATAAATCTTGAACCAAAAGATCATACAACTTTAGGGCTAGATTCATTGAACCTAAAAACAAATTTCAAGAGGAAATCCCCTTTAAAATTCGGCCACAAAGTGAGAGAAATCTTGATTGGTGGTTTAAATTTTAAATCAAGAATCTAGACTAGTCAAAAGATCCTAGTCCTATCTAGATTCAAACTTCTTTTAAACCTTTTCGAATTTAAATAGGATTCACATATTTGAATAAATATTTTCCATAAACATTATCCATATTAATTAATTTAAATTAATGAAATATTTCAAATTTTCTTTCCTCACAAAAACCATGCACCTCTTTAATTAGGAAAGAAAAATTCATGAAATAATCTCCATTATTTAAACCAATTAATAATTAAATGTTAGGAATATATTTAAATAATTTTGAAACAAAATTTTCTTCCCTCCATACAATTAAAAAACGTGCACCACTTTTAATTAGGAGAGAAAAATTTTGTTTTCCAAAATTCAAACACAATCTTATTTTCAAAATTCAAATTAACCAATCACATGTTGACAAATCATTTGTCTACAAATTTCACATGTCCAATCCTTTCTGGATTGCATGTTAGAGAGTACCATGTCTTAATAGACATTACAAAATTCCATTTACAATTTACCGATCTCATTAGGAACAAATCTCCGAGACGCTTCGTGGAACTATATGAGCTAATAGAGGGACCCGATGGAAATATGTAAAGAGGCTCCTATAATTGTGAAAAATTAATCCCAGATTAATTATCCATCAATTATCAACTTCAAAACTATTCCACTAAAAGTTTGAAGCTGAACTCCTGTTTACATACCGTATTACGAAAGCTCTCTCACGTAGTGCTTCTTCCATGATTTATTCATCGCTTGCTTAATCCCCATATGTTATCCATGATTGAATTAAGGACTTTTTCCGTTTTACCTTTTCAATCATTTTAACTTAAAGTTCAATTATTCTCCATTGAAAGAACCACCAATTGTAAAACCATACAATTGGAAAACCACCAGAGAACACAAAGTAAACCGATGGCCAAGATCTTGTTATACTATCTTTCAATCCCCGAATAATACCTTTAAGTAGATAACATTTACTATCATTAAGATAGCTATGGATTCCGTATCTATGAATCTTGATTTCTCCATCCATAAGTCATGCACCCAAAACACAAGTATGTTGACCATGAATTAACAGTGTCTCACCTTTAGTGCATCAAAGTACATAAGTCATGGATGCGAACTCAAGTAATCATTTCAGGATTAAGATTAATGCAGGATGATAATCAAAGTATCATTGATTCTTATAAACGGAATTATTAAACCGAATCAATTAACACTTTAGGTCCAGTCCAATGTCATACCTCAATACTGGTATACATTAAAGTTTCTACTCGGAACCTATCCGATGGTCAAGACAAACCATCCCTCCAAGGAAGTAGACAACCTTTACAATCTTATCATGAATAAGATCCCCAAATCTTATTCCGTTGATTGCGGACTATTTATTTAGACTGTTATCAAATTACCACGTCTTCTATGCATACCCCGTATACATATGGTAATTCGATATATTACCAACAGCCTAGGAGTATTTTATGTTTGCTCAAAATAATTATACAATCAACAAATGAAAGTAAATAGGACACAACTTATTAAACATGAATAATTTCCTCTTATTAATATCAAAATGTCATATTTACAGAAAATCCCTAAGATTTTCTATCCTTAGGGCACCTATAGATCCCAACAATCTCCCACTTGCCCTAAGCGAGT
The DNA here is from genome assembly GCA_025413485.1 of Ficus microcarpa. Taxonomy (NCBI): domain Eukaryota; kingdom Viridiplantae; phylum Streptophyta; class Magnoliopsida; order Rosales; family Moraceae; genus Ficus; species Ficus microcarpa. The sequence continues at coordinate 19,836,557 of CM046387.1, forward strand.
AAATGTGACATATTACGCATCCCCATGCCTTCGACGTGTTCTTCGAATCTTCTGGCCACCAAAGTCTTCGTGAACGGGTCAGCAAGATTGTCCTCCGATGCGATTTTGCAAACCGTCACATTTCCACTCTCAACAAAGCCTCTGATAATGTGATATTTTCTGTCAATGTGCTTACTCCTCTTATGATGCCTAGGATCCTTGGTATTAGCTACTGCTGCACTGTTGTCACAGTAGAGCACCATAGCTTTATCCATACCAGGAACGACCTCAAGGTCACTAAGGAACCTGCGGAGCCAAACCGCTTCCTTTGATGCCTCACTGGCTGCCACATACTCGGCTTCCATGGTCGAGTCAGCAATACAAGATTGCTTAACACTCCTCCACACAACGGCACCACCTCCAAGGGTGAAGACAGATCCTGAAGTCGATTTCCTTGAATCCTGATCTGATTGAAAATCAGAATCAGTATATCCTATAGGAACAAGGTCCTGACCGGAATACACTAGCATATAATCCCTCGTTCTCCGTAGATACTTGAGTATATGCTTGACCGCAGCCCAATGGTTCGGTCCCGGATTCGACTGATATCGACTTACCATACCAACCGCAAAACAAATGTCAGGCCTAGTGCATAACATAGCGTACATAAGACTACCTACTGCTGATGCATAAGGTACATTTTTCATACGCTCCCTTTCTTCCGATGTCTTGGGACAGTCATCTTTAGAAAGTTTGATTCCAATCCTGAAAGGTTGAGCACCTTTCTTGGAATCCTTCATAGAAAACCTCTCAAGTACTTTATCAATGTATAAAGCTTGGGAGAGTGCTATCGTTTTGTTCTTTCTATCTCTAAAGAGTTGAATACCAAGAACATAACTAGCTTCTCCTAAGTCCTTCATGTCAAACTGTTTGGCTAACCAAACTTTGACAGATGATAGTATTGCCACATCGTTTCCAATAAGCAATATATCATCCACATAGAGTACAAGGAACACCACTTTCTCGTTCTTGATACATTTATAAACACATGGTTCATCAATGTTTTGTTCGAATCCATAAGTTTTGATCGCTTGATCAAACCTAATATTCCAAGAACGAGATGCTTGCTTTAATCCATAAATGGATTTAAGCAACTTGCATACTTTGTCTTCTTGGCCTTTTGCCTTGAATCCGTCTGGTTGTATCATATAGATATCTTCCTCAAGAGAGCCATTTAAGAAAGCTGTCTTGACATCCATTTGCCAGATCTCATAATCGAGAGCAGCCGCAATGGATAAAAGAATGCGGATTGACTTAAGCATTGCTACAGGCGAGAAGGTTTCTTCATAGTCGATTCCTTCTTTCTGCGTATAGCCCTTCGCTACAAGTCTTGCCTTGAAAGTTTCCACTTTCCCATCCACACCTCTCTTCCTCTTGTATACCCACTTACACCCAATCGGTTTTATGCCTTGGGGTAAGTCTACAAGTTTCCAGACTCCGTTGGAATCCATAGATTCCATCTCGGCGTTCATAGCCTTTTGCCAAAGACTAGAATCAACATCCTCCATAGCTTCCTTGTACGTAGCGGATCATCAATATGTTCTATGGATTCTGCTTCATAAACTTCACCACTGAACATGTACCTTTCAGGTTCCCTGATAATCCTCCCACTACGACGAAGCTCCTGTGGTTGTTGATTCTTTAGTGATTTTTCCGCAGGGTTTTCTGTGACTTTAGGAACATCCAAACCCGAAGTCATCTCCTCAAGCACTACTTTGCTACGAGGTTTAAAGTCTTCCATGTAACTTTCCTCAAGGAATGTTGCATGTGTTGAAACAAAGACTTTATTTTGCTTTGGATTATAGAACAGACCACCTTTTGTCCCTTTTGGATAGCCAACAAACAAGCACACTTCTGATCGTGACTCCAATTTCTTCGCTTCCTTATCCAGGACGTGTGCCGGACAACCCCAAATTCGAATATGATTCAAATTAGGTTTCCTACTCGTCCATAACTCATAAGGAGTTTTAGGAACCGATTTGGAGGGAACGTTATTCAGAAGATAGCATGCAGTTTGTATGGCGTGCCCCCAAAATGATAAAGGTAAAGTGGAATAACTCATCATAGACCGGACCATATCCAATAGGGTCCTATTCCTTCTCTCAGCTACACCATTCTGTTGAGGAGTACCAGGTGCAGTCAACTGGGATTGTATCCCATTCTCTATCAAATATCCTAAGAACTCATCCGATAGGTATTCCCCACCTCGATCCGATCGAAGTGTCTTAATGGACTTGCCTAATTGTTTCTCCGCTTCAGCCCGAAACTCTTTGAACTTGTCAAAGGCTTCGCTTTTGCGGGTCATTAAATAGACATATCCATACCTTGAGTAATCATCAATAAAAGTGATATAATACTCATACCCACCACGTGCTTCTATGTTCATGGGACCACAAACATCTGTATGCACAAGTTCTAAAAGTTTCTCGGCACGACCATCCTTGGCAGCAAAGTGCCGTTTAGTCATCTTGCCCTCCAAACAGGATTCGCATTGTGGCCAAGGTTCAACCTCGTACAAGTCGAGGCATTCATCTTTTACCATCCTTTGAATTCTGTTAAGGCTTATGTGACCAAGTCGTAAATGCCAAAGATATGATTTGTTAGAGTGAGAAGACTTATGTCTTTTAGAGTTCTTTTCCAATTCTGTATCAAGCAGTGAGTGCATCTTAGGTTTGATAAAATAAAGATTTCCATGCATCCATCCATTACAGATAAGAGAATTGTTTTTCCTAATAACAACTTTATTATTAAAAGAAACTGAATAAGAATCTTTAATTAAACAAGCTACCGAAATTAGGTTCCTCTTAAAATTAGGAACATAAAAACAATGTCTCAAAACAATAAACCTAAATTCATCAAAATAAAGATGCACTTCTCCCACTGCTTCAGCTCGCACCAACGTCCCATCGCCGGTTCTTAACGTAAAGTCCTCCTCATGCAGACTTCTCGTTACCTTGAACCCCTGTAGAGAAATACAAACATGGTTAGTAGCTCCAGAATCTATAACCCAATTGTCCTTAGATTCTTCCACTAAACAACCCTCAAGATACAGGACATTGAAATTACCTTTCTGCTTTTGCAAAGCCAGGAAATCTCGGCAATCCTTCTTGAAATGTCCTTTCTTCCCACAGTGAAAGCACTTAACCTTTTTGGGGTCCACCTTTTGCTTCTTAGTCTTGGTAGACTTCTTAGAAGCAGGTGCATTCACCGCAGGCTTATTCCCCTTGTTCTTCCCTTTTTCCTTCTTCCTTTTGGGATTAGGAACAGACGAACTAGGTTCAGCCAAATTTGCCTCAGCCTTAGATCCAGAACCCTTAAAAATGTTCTCAAAGGCTTGCAACTCTTCATCAATTCCGTTAAAGACATCTCCTTCCGGTTAAGGTTGTAGGATGCCTGAAACAAATCGAAATCCTTGGATAAGGTTTGAAAAACCATAACCAGTTGAGTTGCAGCATCGATCTCAGCCCCATTTGCCTGAGCTTCAGACAAATAAGCCATGACTGTCATCATGTGCTCCTTGATGGGAGTTCCAACCTTCTGCCTGCAGTTCATGAGACCTTTGATAGCATCGGTCTTAGCCTGGATAGTTTGTTCACCAAACATTTCCTCCAGGTTATCCATGATCTGCCTAGCAGTTTGATGTTCCTCATGCTGTTTCTGGAGCACGTTAGACATGCTCGCCCGAATATAGCACATGGCACTAAGGTTGGAATTGTCCCAGCGCTCAAGCGCTACAAAATCCCTATCAGGAGCATCGATCGTAGGCGTAGGTGGTCGAGGTTGGGTTAGGACAAAACTGTGTTTCTCAAAGTTTAGGACGATTAGCAAGTTCCTTTTCCAGTCATTAAAATTCTCGCCAGTTAATTTGTTTTGCGTAAGTATCACAGATAAAGGGCTTGACATTTTGATCTATAATAAGAAAACATGTAATAAGTATGAGCAAACATCCTATCAGTTTATAAAATATGATTTTGTAATGAAACAAAAAGATCTATATGCAATCTAAATGTTCATGTGTAAAACCCTTAAAACACATACCTTACAACGACAATTCCTAGCTACCGCTTTCTAAGCTACCGAGGGGTAGTCATAGAATAACTAGCCAAGAACACGGATCCCTTCCGATTAATACATATTCATCCATGGAACAAACTCCATTAAATATATATTAACTATCGTTTATTTGGCCACTACTTTACATAACAGAGCCTCGAGGGAGGGTTAATAAATAAAGTAGTATGAGTGTGTAACCATCGTTTCCAATTTTGAATCCATATTTTACATCCGCCACCGAGGGGTGATCTAAACATAAAATATGCCCAAAATTGTTATCCTTTCGGAAATCCAAATCAGTGTGCGCTCTAGGTAAGATACCTATCCGAAGGGAATTCCGGATCGAAACCGAGTAGTAGGCACTACCATGCGTAACTATTGGACCAACGATGGAGGCCGTAGGTCTTAGTGTGTAAAACCTTCTCCCACTCAATCTTTTAAATTAGGGTTTTTGTTTTTCATGCATAAACAATATTTATTGAGTGGCACTCCCTAGTCTATATGGCATGTTATCAATACATCATGAAATAGTATACATATTCATATAGCAAGTCATCATCCATGGTTTGCAAAATATGTAAATAGCCGTGGATCATGATTCCATCCTAGAGAAAAGAAAATTGTAAAATTTACAAAAATTAACCGAAACATATATCGGCCTTCATTTGTAGATCCATGCCGTGTATCCTTCTTCAATGTGTCTTCCTTCTCCAATGTCACATCTTTTTAAATTTAAAATTAAATTTAAATTTCAAAAAAGATTATATGTGATTTTTAATTTTAATCAAAATTACAAAATATCAAAATTTAAATTAAAAATCCGGTTTATTAAATTTTTAAAATTTCAAATTTGAAATTTCCAAATTTCAAATTTAAATCACAAAATTTTAAAATTCATAATAATATCCATTAAATTTAAATTTAAATTTTCAATTTTGATTTCCAAATTATCAAAATCACATATCATTGGAAATTAAATTTTCAAAAGATTCTTGTGATTTTTTTTAATACAAAAAAAAATTTTTTAATTAAAAATTTAAAAAAAAAATCACATCCTTTGAAAATTTCCATACCTTCGTTCATCTTCAATCTCCTTGAATCCATTGTAGCCCGAATTTTACAAAAAAATTCCTATGCCGTTTCCGGCTTACAAAAATTCTAGGAATTGAAAGAACGACCTAGCGGTGATTATAGACCGCATCTATTACACTTGAAAAACCTAGATACAAATTCTAACCTCTATGGAATCATGACCGGCAAAATTGAACAAGCATCATATATTATCAAAATAATATAAAGCATTCATCCATACATCCATTCATAATATATTTAACATACTCAAAATAAAACCTAGAGTGCCAACTCTCTAAAATATTTCATTAATGCATAGAGAGAAATTTATTTGATCAAATAATTTATGTTATATGCATGATCATGAGTTGGCTCTGATACCAGTTGTTGGAAAAATCGGATCCGGTATTGGAGTTACGGCGCAGCGGAAGTTTTAAAATTTTATGCCGTTTCCGGAAAAGAAGCTCATGATGCATATAACAATAAATTAATTCATGATCAAGCGTACCTTATTTCTTGGATTCCGGAATTGCTAGAGCGTTTGACCAACGTGTCTTCTCTACTATTCTCGAGTTCCACGTCTCAAAGTGTGTGTGGGCACACCGTTCTATGAATCCAAGCGACCGGTATTTCTTTCCGAAGTCTAGATCCCTCCTTCTCAATTCCGATGATCCTCGTTGAGAATTTGATCTAATTTCTTTCTTCAAAACTACAAAACAGAAACCGGTTAACCTCCTATGAAAATAATCACTCGGTTTAACCTTTCTCGCAGTTTTGATTCAATGGAATTTTCTTTCTTTTTCTCTCTCACAGGAAAGCCGAATTTTTGATGTGGAAGAAAAATTTTTTTTTTTTTTATTATTAAAAAAACGTTTTTCCCCTTTAAAATTATCAAAAATTGGTTTTTCAAGAACTCCTAGCCTTTATATAGTATTACAATCCTTTTCAAAATTTATCTCCTACTTGAAAAATAATTAATAATTATTTTCCGGATAAATCTTGAACCAAAAGATCATACAACTTTAGGGCTAGATTCATTGAACCTAAAAACAAATTTCAAGAGGAAATCCCCTTTAAAATTCGGCCACAAAGTGAGAGAAATCTTGATTGGTGGTTTAAATTTTAAATCAAGAATCTAGACTAGTCAAAAGATCCTAGTCCTATCTAGATTCAAACTTCTTTTAAACCTTTTCGAATTTAAATAGGATTAACATATTTGAATAAATATTTTCCATAAACATTATCCATATTAATTAATTTAAATTAATGAAATATTTCAAATTTTCTTTCCTCACAAAAACCATGCACCTCTTTAATTAGGAAAGAAAAATTCATGAAATAATCTCCATTATTTAAACCAATTAATAATTAAATGTTAGGAATATATTTAAATAATTTTGAAACAAAATTTTCTTCCCTCCATACAATTAAAAAACGTGCACCACTTTTAATTAGGAGAGAAAAATTTTGTTTTCCAAAATTCAAATACAATCTTATTTTCAAAATTCAAATTAACCAATCACATGTTGACAAATCATTTGTCTACAAATTTCACATGTCCAATCCTTTCTGGATTGCATGTTAGAGAGTACCATGTCTTAATAGACATTATAAAATTCCATTTACAATTTACCGATCTCATTAGGAACAAATCCCGAGACGCTTCGTGGAACTATATGAGCTAATAGAGGGACCCGATGGAAATATGTAAAGAGGCTCCTATAATTGTGAAAAATTAATCCCAGATTAATTATCCATCAATTATCAACTTCAAAACTATTCCACTAAAAGTTTGAAGCTGAACTCCTGTTTACATACCGTATTACGAAAGCTCTCTCACGTAGTGCTTCTTCCATGATTTATTCATCGCTTGCTTAATCCCCATATGTTATCCATGATTGAATTAAGGACTTTTTCCGTTTTACCTTTTCAATCATTTTAACTTAAAGTTCAATTATTCTCCATTGAAAGAACCACCAATTGTAAAACCATACAATTGGAAAACCACCAGAGAACACAAAGTAAACCGATGGCCAAGATCTTGTTATACTATCTTTCAATCCCCGAATAATACCTTTAAGTAGATAACATTTACTATCATTAAGATAGCTATGGATTCCGTATCTATGAATCTTGATTTCTCCATCCATAAGTCATGCACCCAAAACACAAGTATGTTGACCATGAATTAACAGTGTCTCACCTTTAGTGCATCAAAGTACATAAGTCATGGATGCGAACTCAAGTAATCATTTCAGGATTAAGATTAATGCAGGATGATAATCAAAGTATCATTGATTCTTATAAACGGAATTATTAAACCGAATCAATTAACACTTTAGGTCCAGTCCAATGTCATACCTCAATACTGGTATACATTAAAGTTTCTACTCGGAACCTATCCGATGGTCAAGACAAACCATCCCTCCAAGGAAGTAGACAACCTTTACAATCTTATCATGAATAAGATCCCCAAATCTTATTCCGTTGATTGCGGACTATTTATTTAGACTGTTATCAAATTACCACGTCTTCTATGCATACCCCGTATACATATGGTAATTCGATATATTACCAACAGCCTAGGAGTATTTTATGTTTGCTCAAAATAATTATACAATCAACAAATGAAAGTAAATAGGACACAACTTATTAAACATGAATAATTTCCTCTTATTAATATCAAAATGTCATATTTACAGAAAATCCCTAAGATTTTCTATCCTTAGGGCACCTATAGATCCCAACAAATATTTGGAGTAAAAAAATATAAAAGCTTAAAATGTACTCCAAAAAAAAAAAATCAATGCATATTTTGTTTTGTTTCTTTTAAATTCTGCACATTTAAATAAAATAATCTTATTTGGATGTGAAGTAACAAAGTTATGGACTTTTAAAACTTGAGATTCTCGTAGACATTTGGATATATATAAATAATAAAAAAAATAGTTTTGAGTTGCATAAAAAGATTTAAAAATGAATAAATCTGAAAACTTGATGAATGTTGCCCCAAACAAACCCTAAGTATAGTTTTTTAAACCTTTGGATATCTTCGCGAGAACACGGAAAGATGTCTTTATCCTTATACCAACCCATTAGAGATTGACATCTCTTATCCAATTTTAGTATCCTAAATAATGCCTAACCATTAATATTTTGACACGTCATTAAAAAAAAGTTAGATTTTAAGATATAAAAATCAATTATAAAATATTTTAAACTTTTAATGATATAATATTATTGATTAAAGATTATTTGGGACAAGAGAATTTGAATGCACCAATTAGCTATAATTTTGAATTTTATTGGATTTATATAATATTTGATTCCAATGCTTTGTGTCTATAAATGCATGATATTGACACCTTACCACACAATAATTCCCCATTTCAGTAGTTCTTAAATTTTTCATAATAACTAATATAATATGAAATAAATTTCTATCCATTGGTTCCATAATGATATGGTATTGAAAACGTCTTATGTCGAACTTCTATTTTTATCCGTAAAAATACCATCAATCCTTAAAATAAAATAAAATAAAATAATTTTTATGTACTTTTTAATTAGTGCTGCATAAAAAATAATAAAAAAAAAACCTATGCAATTATAATGACTTGAAAAACAGAAAACAAATTTTTTTTAATCACAAATTCATTTAGAGATTATTCTAAGTTAAAAAAAAAAAAAAAAAAAAAAAACCCTGTCTTTATCTTTTGATTTTATTTTCTTTTATAACAATCAGAGGGCAAGAGTTATATCATCAAAAACGATTTCTTTCCACTCTTCTTTATCTGTCCCTAAAAAAGGTTATTCAAATACATCCTCATTTAAATAGTTTTTCTCACAATCTTTTAAATATTATTTTCTCAAATGTGACATTCATAAATATTCCCCTATTTGAACATCTCTCAAATAGCACTGCATAGACAAAACTTAATTATGCCAAGATAGATAGAACTGTACTTTAATCTTATGCATTAATATTATAAACGATATGATATATGATCGAAAGTAATTCTATATCACGTATTGTGAATATTTAGCATAGATAATCATAGATCAGACTATTAAAAATTACAAAAGAATAATTCCTATCATAAAATTTTCTAGTATGTATGGTCAGCAAAACGTTTGTTACGGGACCAATTAAAAAAATAAAATAAAAATCAATAAGCTAATCACTCAACCTATAACTCTTTCCGGTGAATGCTTGAAAACTCGATTCATCTTTCTCTAATCCGTCGTCCTCCTCCACCTTCTCCGCCATCGTCGCCTCCATTGCCGCCGGCTTCTCCGCCTTTTGATAATCCTTAGCAGGAGCGAAATCGACCCCAACATCAGCGTCAATAATACTCACAGCCTTCGGATCAGGCTTGGTCTCGAGGACATCAATAGAATACTTCTTCTCATTGTAGTCAATGACAATAGTCTCCCCCGTAGCCAAACAAGAGAATCCTCTAAGAACTTTCTCCAACACCGCCTTAGGGTTTGAGAGCTCCACAAAAGCCGTCTCGTGCGGTCTCAATTTCACGGATGTCGCCTTTTGCAGCGACACGTTCTTGATAATGACTTCGCCTCCGTCTCGGAGCTTCATGTTGAGCATGATCCAGCTCGGCAGCAACACCTTGCCTTTCTCCGCGGTGAACTCGAGGACCCCACAATGTCTGACTTTGCGTTTATTGTTTTTATTTTTGAGCTGGAAAAACAAAGGGTATTGGACGTTCTTCCTCGACAGACTCGTCAAGGCGGAGATCGGCATTATGATCTTGTCGCCGTTCTCGAGATGAGGTTTTCCGATCGGGTAACATTTGTAGCGATTCTTGAAAGGTCTCATGGTGATTTTATTTGGATGGTTATTTTAATTTGCTTGTTATTCAAGAAAACTGAAGGATAAGGTCTAGAGGAGGTCTGCATTTTAGTTTTATAGCTGTAAGAAAGTTCGAACAGCATTAGGAATAGGAGTTCGTTTCCTCCCGAAATTGATGTTGATTTTCTCCTATTTTTTTTAGGAATCGGTATCATTTAAACGCTTGTATATAGTGAATAATTAGGCACATATGCATATATATATATATATATATATGCACACACACATATATATATATTATGGATAGAACACGCTTATTCACATACGTATGTGAACCTCTTTGCTTTTCCAATTTGTTTTAAAAATTCGATTTTCTTCTTCTTCTTCCTTTTTTTTTTTTTTTTGGGTTGGGAATCTAATTTTAATTATTTTTAAAAGGGAGAATTTAATTTTAATTCTAAAATTAGCTGGATAATAAACTTACATATAGATTTTCTTTCTTTACTTTTCCTTTTTTTTTTTGTTTTAATTTGATATACATACAAATTAAATTGGGTAAATAGATAATTTTTAAACATTCATTTTTAAAAAATAGATGATTTTTTTAAATCAGCAATTAAATTATATTTTCAATTAATGATTGATTATAATTAATTAATTAGTAAAAAATGTATGTTAATATTGGTTAATTGTTAGTTAATTATAATCAATCCTTTTTAATTTAGCCATACTCTTTAATCCTACCCTAATTTTGGTGTCGGGAAAAGACTACTTCTTGGACTATGGCCGACACCAGAGAAGACTAAGGGTTCGTTTGGTGAATGAGTTTGAGTTGGAAATTTTAAATTTTAATAATAATTTTTGTTGACTTTCTAGAAAAAAACAAAAAAACTTTTTTAGAAAAGGCAAAAAACTTTTTCAAAAAAAGACAAAAACTGAGATGAAAAAGTACAGTTTGAACTTGAATGCCAAACGAGTTCTAATTAGAGAAAATGGTCGTATTCTCTACTTAAAGATTGGGCTTTTTTGCAATGTGTTAGAAAGTTACCAGTTTCCGGTTTTATTTACTATAGTCAATAGGTAAGGGATGAGGAAAATACGAAAGTATACTTAGAAGGTTGAAGCCCACGAATGCTTTTCTTGTGAGAAATCAACTTTCTCCATTGAAATGTCAGCTAAGCAGTTTGATTGTCTCTTCTTTGTAGAGGTCAGATATGAGGGTTTTGATTTTTTTTTTTTTTAATATTTTATTTATTTATTTATTTTATTTTGGTAGAAAAGGATTCGGATATGTTGATTTGAGACCTCAATCTTTTCTCTAAATTATGGCCAAGGACACTGTGTCCTGGCATAAGTTTTGCCTATATCTATTATTATTTGGTTGAAATTAAATCCTATCGATAATTAAATTAACTTTTTAACGGTATTATTTGGAACATAAATTTACTTTTCAACAATAGTTCTATGCCGTACGTTGTGAAATTTAAACGGATCAAAACCATTAAAATTGCTATTAAAAAAAAAAAAGATCAAACCATTAAAAAGTTACAAAATGTAATTCCTGTTGTAGAATTTTCCTATATTCTATACGTTCAGCAAGCAAACGTTTGTTTCAAGAGAAATTACAAGCAACCTGACGCAATGTATACACGTCTCAAGGTAATCCACTTAGGAAGATAAATATATATACAAATAAAGTATATATAAATACGATCTCGTGTAAGTAATAGTAAAAAAATATTACAATATTAAAATTAAGGAATTATAGAAAAAAGGAAAGAGATCTAAAAGATCTTTTTCCTAGATAGAATTTATGTTTGTTTGACGCCCCCCGATGAATTTTTTCTTAATGGATATTTTCTTTATATTGTTTTGTTCATTCAATTCCAATATTAAATATTAGTATATTTAAGTAGTAATATATTACTAGATCTATTAAATTATTGGGAAGTATTATTATTCATATCTGTTTATGACGTGTGATTAAAAAAGGGTATAAAAAGATGGTATAGAGAATGATTCTCATTTCAGTTGATTTCATTCAATTCACCGATTGACCAAAAAATTTAATAACTAATAACTTAGATGAACTTAGATCAATCAAATACTGGTATTTGGTATTTGGATTTCTATGCAAGCATTCGGCCTAACGAATTCGTCATTTAGATGGATTATACCTATGTGGGATAATGATAAATAAAAAGGAAAGATAAGGGTTTACAAAAAAGGAGATTTATAAAAAAATGGGGAGTTAGTTAGGGAAGGGGGATCGAACTAGGTATATGGAATCTAATCTCTATAAGACATTCTTTGCGGATGTTTCTACGAATAGTTGGTTTACGTTTGGGGGAAAGACATATATATGTGATATTAGATATTAATTAGGTATATATGAACTAAAGATATAGCTAATTTGCCCTACTATTGTGAATTCATAGAGGGATTCTAAAGAAAGTCCTTCTGTTTCGTTTGTAATTTTGAATTTAATATTGAATGAATTTAAATCACGAAAAATAACAAAGAATTCTAAAGAATTCAAAGAATTATTCGGAAGAAAAGAAAAAAGAAAGAAATGGAAGAACAAAAGTGGTACGGATTCACAAAATTACGTGGATAGGAACTAAAAAAAAGAGATATCGAAGTAGTTCTGATAATTCACAAATATTATTATTTCAATTCTGGGTTTTTAGTTACTTTGACTGAATAAATTTTATCGATGTGGAATAAGTAAGTCATAATTCATTGGTTGATTGTATCATTAACTATTTCTTTATTTTTTTTTTTTTTGTTTTGGTGCGAGGAATTTATCATGAATCCACTGATTTCTGCCGCTTCCGTTATTGCTGCTGGATTGGCCGTAGGGCTTGCTTCTATTGGACCTGGAGTTGGTCAAGGTACTGCTGCGGGACAAGCTGTAGAAGGGATCGCGAGACAACCAGAAGCAGAGGGAAAAATACGAGGTACTTTATTGCTTAGTCTGGCTTTTATGGAAGCTTTAACAATTTATGGACTCGTTGTGGCATTAGCACTTTTATTTGCGAATCCTTTTGTTTAATCCTACAAATAAAAGTCCATATATATTTATTTTTTTATTTCCTTGGACTTGCTGCTCTTGCTTTTTTCGAATTATATTCATATTTCAATTTCGTTCGGACAACAACCTATGTAAAGTACTTATTGGGGGAAAAGGAATTGGCACACCAATTCGCTTTCTTTTCTTCCTTTACTCTCTTAGTCAATGGAACTTTTTTTTTTTTTTAAGTATTGCAACAAAGGAAATATTTCGAAACTCATATATTATAAGACCCGACACCTAATTATAGTAAATATCATTCTTATTTCAAATTTACAATTGAAAAAAAAAAAATAAATTTACATTTAAAAATCATTATTATTTTTTATTCTATTTAGTATTAAGAGTATTTCGAAAAATAATAAGAAAAATACTAGAATAAATATAAAAAATATAGATAATTAGTCTATCTATAAGAATCAGAAAGAGGAGATCTTATGAAAATTGTAACCGATCCTTTCCTTTCCTTGGGTTATTAGCCATCCGCCAGAAGTTTCGGGTTTAATACTGATATTTTAGCAACAAATCTAATAAATCTAAGTGTAGTACTTGGTGTATTGATTTTTTTTTTTTTTTTGGAAAGGGAGTGTGTGCAAGTTGTTTATTTCAAGAATAAGTTGGATCCAACCAACTGCACTTTATTTTTTGATATAACTAGAAAAAAAAAAGTACATGATTCCGCGAATTACTTCTAAATAAATTAAAAAATCATATTTAAGAAACATAGAATTTTGGGAGTCATTAGTAAATCTACTTTGATTCTCTATGGACTAATAATGCATGATCATTTATAGGGTTATAGCTAAATCTTTTGAAGTCCAAATACAAGCCTGGTGCTCTTTCTACTACTCTGTAAATAAAGAAATGTTTTCAAAACAAAGATTTGAATTTTTTTTCCGCTATCATAAAACACTCATGTCAATAAAAAAAATGATTTCAACCTTTATTTGATTGGAAAAAATTAGAAAAAAAAAAAAAGTATTTCCCCTTATTTTCCAATAATACTAAATCAATGACCTATGTTATGTGTAAAGTAAGAGGAATTCTTTGGATCCGAAGAAGAAAAAAAAAAAAAAAAAAAACTTTACTGATAATTATTTCTTTGATTTTGATATCTTTCTATTTGAATATCGAAAAAAAATTTCTCAAAAAAAGAGATGAATGTTCCATGCTCAATAAGAACCACTCTACTTAAAAACTCTTTCCAGTGAATGCTTGAAAACTCGATTCTTCTTTCCCTAATCCATCATCGTCTTCCACCTTCTCTGCCGTCGCCTTCGTTGCCGCCGGCTTCTCCGCCTTTTTATAATCCTTTGCAAGAGCAAAATCGACCACAACATCAGCCTCAACAATATTCACAGCCTTTTTTTTATATCTTTATATTTCCCTGCACTGCAATTTATCATTTTGAGTAAGAACTTTTGATAAATTGAAAATTCCACGACTAGTGTTTATTTAGTTACATTATATTCTTGTTTCTTATGCACTCATGACTACTGCTTCTTGTAAAATCTCTAATCTTGTTGCTGCTACGGCATGGTTTGGAATGTATATGCTGTCGGAAAAATGGTCTGAGAATCTTTGTTGGGTACCATTTTTGAGGCTTAATTTTGAACGGGATGAGCAATATATAAATTTGTGACGAGTTAAGATGTATATATGTTCTCCTCTGCGTTGAGTTCAAAATGGTATATCTACATATCCAAAATAATGAATGGATAAATGAGAAATTGACTCTTAATGCTGCACTCGTAAAGGAAGGAATGTTGGAAAGTGACAAAGAATAAATCACTGGTCCCATTTTGGAAAGTGATAAAATCTATTGTTCCTCGTAAATACAATAAAAGATTACTAGTCCCATATTGGAAATGAATGAAAGTCATTGTTCCATCTAATACTATATAAAGGAGTCCACTACAAACACAAAAAACATTGTTTTCTCTAGGTACTTGTTGTGCGATTGCTCGATGATTTGGAGTATTACTTGTCAGCCTCTATCTTTTTATTTTTATTTATTTTTATTTATTTTCTCTAAATTGAGTATATATAAACCACTTTTTTTTTTTTTTTAATTTATTTAGAATTTGAGAT
>CM046387.1:19851793-20001793 GCA_025413485.1 Ficus microcarpa
CATGACATATTTTTTTTTATTCCTTAAAAAGAAATAGTAACACGAAAAATCTAGGTCTTACATACATCTTGACACTGCATTATTGGAGGCTGAAATCAACATCTTGCTTAGATCAATAGAAATATTCCCACCAAGGCAAACTTCCCTTATACTATTGACCAAAATTTCAACCTCTTCTTCTCTTACAAAATGAAAAGATTGCACTCTCTTGAGGCTCAAAAGTTCAAGAACACAAATTTTCCGAGCTTGTCTCCAAAACTCACCATAAGGGGCAAAAATGACGTTTTTGTGTCCATAAAACAAGGTATCAAAGGCGGCCGTTTTAGGGCGGCTAGAAAAAACGACGTCGTGGGTGTTGACAATCTCTCCTACCATTTCAGGAGATGATACAATTAGGGTTGGGATCTGTCCCAAGTTTAGAAGCATAAGTGGGCCATACTTATCGGAGAGCGATCGGAGAGATCGGTGAGGGTGTTCGCCTAGCTGGTGAAGGTTTCCAATTAGTGGTAACTTTGGTGGTGATGGAGGTAACTTTGGTTTTGATCCACATGATTTGTTGCGTTTAGACAAGAAAATATTAAGCAATAGAAGAAGAAAAAGAAGAAGGTAAATGGAGATGGAGAAGGGCTCTATCAATTGCCACAAGTTGTTGAAAAATTGTAACGTGCCCATCTTGTGCTACGCCTAACTAGAGAAATGGAGTGCTCTCTGTATATAGATTATATGGAAGCTCGAATGGTATTAATTTGAGACGTGTAAAAAGAGAGAATGTGGAGCCCACTTCACGGTTTGAATTTATGTGAGCCGAAAATTTTTAGATAGTTATAAATTATATAACGGTAAATTTTTTTATTTATTTAGTCACTGAATTTATTATTTTGTACAATTTTGATTTATGTTTTTTTTAATAACTGAAGCATCTTTAAATTATTAAAATATTGTTATAAGAATCATTTTTATTAATTTTTAGATATTTATCAGTTTTTTATTTTATTTTTTAAATTAGAATGTCCATAAATTATTAAAGTATAATTACAAGTCTTTTTTCTATTAATTTTTTTGACATAATCCATTAATTAGCATAATTTTTAGACTAAATTACTGAAGAATTTTGTTCAAAAATTAATGAAAAAGATTATTATTACAATATATTAATAATTTAAAATCATTTCAAATATGAAAAAAAAGATCACGAGGGACAAATTTAGTAATTTACTTTTAGATTAATTTCATGTGTATCCTTTAGATTATAAACCCTATTTCATTTTATCTCATAGCTAAAAATAAATAAAATAAATTAAATGATTTTATGTACATTAAAGACATAATAAATTGTTTTGATAATTCAAGAAACGCAACAAAATGGGGGGTATATTTTAGCGGCATTCATGAAGCTAATCCTTTACCTTTACAGAAGAAAGATGTATGTAATTGGTGTCTTTGTTTGTTTCGTGCGGGTCAAAAAAGGTGACAATAGTCCTGACGCATCTTATCCCCTGAATCTGATCAACTGCCACTGTCATTAAATATTAATAAATGCCATCAGATGTGAATGACCCCACCACCGATAGTCGGACAATAGAGTGATAAATGCTGTACCGAAAAGTCAAATTCATTATGTTAAGTTTTATAAAGATATATAAACTATTACGAAGATTGCAATGAAAGCCGTCGCCATCGACCACAACGCGATCAGAGCATGTCAGTGTGACGTTATCAGTGTCTTGATCTAACCAAGTGGTGGAAAGTGAGGACGACTGGCGGCTCGGTAGCTTCAGTAGAGATAGATTCTGAGACGGTTTTCAGTCAGATCTAATCTGACGAGCTTTCATAGATCTGAAATTCGATGAGGATTGGTGTTCCGATGATCAATGTGAAGATCTTCTCTTTCTAATCGGGTCAAATTGATTTTCTCTGAGTTCTGAGTTCTGATGTGTGACAGTATGATTATTTCACATGAGATGAGAATGTTACGGTTGATATCACTTTATATTTGTGCTTTGTTTTGGTATTTTTGTTTTAGTTTTGTAATATATATATGAGGTAATTCTACCACTTTCATTTTATATATGTGTGTGTGTTCAACTTGAGTTGTTGTCCATCCGAATTTATTTGTTGGTTTTATTTATAGGTGGGGTTTGTAGGGACCTCTGTGATTATCTCTTAATCGATTAAAATATTGTCTCGGTCTTAGATTTTTCTAAAAACTTTGCAAATACTCGATTATAGAGTGTTGAGGAATATGAGGATTTTTTAGAAGCAAAAGCTCAATTAAACATGTATTTTCTCAGTATATGTATTCGTCCGGAGTCGGGATGAGTCAGGCCCCACCTTCCCCGTTCTGAATTGGATGAATAACTTATATATTCTTTTATTAATATTATTTTTTCAATTCTTTCCAAGTGAGGATTAGTAGTTTCCATATAAGGAGCATGTACTGAAATTATAGCCACTGAATGCTTTGTTTGTTTAGCTTCTTTTTTATTTTATTTTAATTTATTTTTGCTTAAAAGCTAATGAATGCTTATTATAACGGAGACAAGAGGCTTGTCGAGGTTTTCAGGTTTTTGGTTGGACTCATCATCAATTTATGACTGCCACATTGAGAAAATTGGACTTAATTACATTCTATTGATCGGAAAGTGGGGAAATTCTTTTTTTTTACTTTCAGATAATGACAATTGCATGGTCTTAAGGTAAAGCATCCGTCGTTGTCGTAGAATTTGACAAACACATTAATAATATTATAGCTATAGAAATTGTATAACAAAAATGAAAGTAATAAGAAAAAAAAATAAGACAAAGATATTAAATGAGAATGCGTTTATGATTATTGATTAAAAATAAAGAATTTATTTACAAGCAGCATTATGAATGAGGTCCCATATAAATATAAACTTACAAGTATAAAATTAGGTAAGTTATCCTATACTAACAAATCTGTTAAAATCAAGACATATTCTAAATTATAATGATTCCAAATAAATTAAAAAGTTCCTAATAAATATAATTACATACAAAATAAAGACTTTACCTTATAATAATAATAATAATAATAATAAATTTTGTCTCAAATAATTACAGTATCATGATAGATTACCAGTATCTTGATGGTAATTAATCAGTAACACGGTGATTATGGACCACTATGTTAACGATACTTTTGATATTTTAAACATAATACTGGCATATATAATAGAAGAAAGAGCAACATAGCGCCTTTTTTTTTTTTTTTTTTTTTTTTTTTTTTTTTAAGAGTAATAGCAAATTACATTATAAATTTTAAACATAATAATAAATAATATATTAAATTTATGACCGCACATGAAATTGTTATTAATAATTAACTGTAATGACTAGTTTTTTACGATATTACGTTTTCCTTTTTAAAGAAATTTAAGTTGTACCACGAAGGTATTCATGAAAAAGCCTGATGAGGGTTTTTATTTAATTTTGTGAGTTCTTATGATTTTATAAGACTCAATAAGGATTGTTTAGTGAAGCATATGACATTTTGAGCAAAAAGATAGAAAAAAAAATTTATGATTTTATGATGGTCAAAGTTTAACCAGAAAAGTCAAAGGGTTGACTATGACGGTACTACAAATATGGCAAGCAGTATGAAAAATATACTGTGAAAAACCATCATTACGAATAAGATAGTAAGAATAAGATTCAAAACCATTATAGAAAATTCAAGCACATTATTTAGGACAATAAGGGCTAAATGACTTAAAGTTATAAGAAAAATTTTTACGCAGTCCAATCATACACAAATAAATTTTGGATTGTAGTCCAGTGTAACAGTACTGTATTATTAGTAAGAACAGTATTGGAAATATATGTGTTAGCATAAAAATGGACTACACATTAAGAGAAAAGCGAAACAAGGCCTAAGAGGGAGGACACCTCACTATGGATAATTAAGTGATTTTTGGATTTAAAGAAAATTGTGGAAAGAAATAGAAACTTAGCCTCCAAGCCAAGCAATGATGGCCGGCCACCTAAGGGGGGTGTGGTCTAAATATTTTTATTTCAAGGACTTATAAGCAATTTTTTGATTAAAAATAAATCCAAAAATTAAATTATTTATCACCTATAAATAGGTGAGGGGGGCTCATTTGCTTCACAAAAATGAGAAAACACCCCAAAACCATGCCAAAATATTTTCTCACTCCCTCCACTTAAAATCCGAAACTCAAAGAGAAAAAGAAAAAAAAAAAAAAAGAAGTGAAGAAAGAAAGAGGTTGGTGGTAGTCCGATTTGGTGAAGCACCAAGCAAGTGTGGCCGAAAATTTTGGAAGCCAACCAAGCTAAGGGAGGCCAATTGTGATAGAAAGCAAGGGGGGAGTGTGAATCAAAATCTAGCCCAACCTTTGAGTTGATTAAGGTAATTCCCCTTTAGTCCCTAAGCTTTTTAATTTAAGCTTCAATTGGAGATTCAAGTGTATTTTCAAAGTTGATTTGTAAGAGCATAAGCTCATTTTATTTCCTATGCCCTAGTTTAGGTTTTTTTTTTTTTTTTTAATTTGTGCTTGATTAGGTGATTGAGTGGTTTTGATTTATGTGCTATGCATGATTATGTGATTATGGTTGCATGATTTAGGGTTTGCATGTATGCTTTATGATGTAGTTGTATGTCCCCAATATGCTTAAGGAAGTTGTAGGTTATGCATGTTAGGTTGTTAGCTTATGTGATGAATGGTTATGCAAACTCAAATTTTTACAAACCCTAGCCTGGTGCAAGAACACCCAGGGGTTTGCATGAGAATGTATGGATGTGTGATGATGAGATTTTATGTTAGAAAGTGCTACATGATTGTTGTAGGCTCCCGGTTGAGACTGGTTGAGTTAGTGTGCGTGTAAATTGGACGTAAAAGTGGATTTAAGCAAGAAACTGCCAGTTCGGGTAAAACTGGCCAGTTTTATGGAAAGCCGGTTTTGAGGCCCTTAGAGGTCAAATTTGGAAAAACTTAAAACATGAAAGTTGTAGAGAAGGGAGATTCGTAGGGGGTAGCATAGATAGTTTTCAAAAATAAGGCTGCAATGGCCTTGGTTTTACAAAAATCCGAACCTGGTCATGCCTAGATTTCATGCACGGTTAGGCAGGTTCAACAAAGGAAATGAGTAGGCTAGAGACCGAATTGGGTCTTGAGTAAAACATAAAAGTTCTAGGGTTTTTCGAGGTCTAAAACGTTCATAAAGGAAAAATTTTCAGATTCAACACAGATTTTTAAATAAAATTGGATTCCAAAAACTGTGCAGGAAATAGGAAATTCATACACAGGATTTTCTAAAACAGTGCAGGAAATGGATATTCCTGCATATACACTGATAAATTGGCTGTGGGAAATTGTTCCAAAGGTAGTTTCCAATACTTAATAATTTTTACAAGCCTGACTCAAAGAGTTAATAAGTTGAATAAGGATTTTTGTATATAAGGAAAAATGGACAAAGAAAACTAAGTTTTTCCAAGACAAGAAAAGTAAGTTTTGGACCACAAGTTGTCTTAAGAACTTGATAGCAAAATGATAACCGACGGTAACCGGGAATGATATCCGAGTTATTGGATTGGGCCCAAAGCCCAAGGTTACCTATAGTAACCCAATAAGATACAACTTAGAAGTTTGGGCTTTAGCAACCCAATAAGAGTTGACCCAAGTTTGACCTAAGTTGACTTAGGTTCACACCAAGAGTTACCCAAGGTAACCCAACAAGATGCTAAGTTTGTTAGTGGGCCTACAATCCAGGGTTACTCCTAGTAACCTAGTGGATTATGGATTGAAAATGATAAGGCTTAGGCTCAAGGTTAGGAATAGTAACCTACCACTATCCATGTATGCCTGGGCTTAGTACCCAAGATTACTCTAAGTAACCTAATAAGTTATGATCTAAGTATGATAGGCCATAAACCTTAGGGTTACTTGTAGTAACTAAGTAAGTTATCAAAGAGATGTATGGGGGACATATAACTAAGGTTATGTATGGATGTTGGTTAGGTTACTAATATTTTATGGTTATGGTTTATAGAACCCTTACCTTATGTCCTTTATAATAGTAGGAGGTAGCTTGCTGTTGCAACCTGACTTGGAGCAACACAACATAGGACATAGCATCAGAGGTAAGTACAACTCTGCCTACAACATAGGCTTTTTGTTGTGTTACTTGCATGATGTGTTGTATGTAATGATATGATTTGATGTGTGATATGTTTAAAGTTTATAAAATTGTTATGATATGGTTATGATTTAATTATGTATGATATTATGAAGCATGTTCACCAATTCATATGATAAGACTAAGACCAAATATGAAATGGCTTAGTAAGTATGTTTTAAGACAAGAATAAGATTTAAGAAAATGAAAATATGATGGCAAGCAAACTTGCCTGTGTCGTACCGACCTGCGTTAGGTCGGGTTAGGTCTATAGTTTGAGTTGGATGGGCTGGTCGCCCCAACCACTCCATAACTGCACGCCATGGTATGTACACTTATGATATGGGGCCTATTAGTATGTTAAGTTAAGAAAGAATAAGAAAGCATAATAAAGTATAAACGGCTCATGCATGGTTATGTTATATTATGTTATGTTACATTATGTTTTGTGTCATGAATGTGAAAGTTGTACTTGCTGAGCGAAAGCTCATATTTTACGTCTGTGCTGTAGATAAACAACCTACCGGCAATCTTTAATGTAAGGTGGTGGAGCATAACACTGCTAGCTGTGAAATGTGGGATGGTGGCCGCTACGCATTTTGTTTATTTTATGTTCAAACATCTTTATTTAGTAAACATTTGTAAGTAAATACGAATTCGTGTGAGTTCGCGCTGTATAAAAAAAAAAATTTCCGGTAATTACGTAAATAAGTATGTAAGACATGTTATGTAAGCAGGTAACGGCCTGCGCTAGGCGGGTCGTTATATTAACCAATTAATTTGTTATTTAAAAAAAAATTCAAAGATTTACCCCAAAAAAATAATGTTATCATTTACTATCGTCGAAAGAAGTTGCATTAAACTTCGAAACAAAATATATTACATATTGGATTGTGATATTCCCCATGAGAGAAAACTTGAAAATTTCTCTAAAAATCCATATTTTGTATTACATACGCTGGAGCTTTTGATTTTTCCCTTCTATATGAATTGATCAATGATTAACATAACACTATTTACTGAAATTACCCACCAATCAAAAAGGTAATTTATCAGACCACTAATAATCTACTAAATGTCGCTGGAACCAACGATAACCACATGCTAGCAATCTTTGATAGTTGGCACTAGTCATTGATCACTGGTACCACTGAATAATCTGGTACATTAATCTACCAGATCATTTTTCATTTTCAACAAAGAAGGCTAGTCATCTTCAGCTTTGGCAATCGGCATCAGATGTGAACTACGGTTTCATTTAGATGAAAAATAACTGAAATTATATATAAACTGGTCATTTAGTCACCGATCAAAGTAAAAAATAAAAAGGGCAATAGGGTAAAAATCAGAACCTATAATAAGTTGGGACAAAAATTGTAAGCATGTGAATTTGTGGGAATTTATACTTCGTTTTCATTCCTTACAGAGAGTGCCGCAATGAGCTTGAATTATTCGTTGGAGAAACAAGACTTGTCCAAAGGCTTAGCCTATAGAGTACAACTTTTTGAATTAATTCCCAATAAGTACTATGAATGTTTATTAAGAACATTTTTCCCTTTGCAAACTACATAACAAGAAAAGGAGAAAATATATATATATATATATATCTGCATATATGTATAATAACAACTTTCCTAACTAAAAAGTTGTCTCAATAAGAGATTGTTAACAGATGTATTTTGAACAACAACTTCAAACAGTTTCACAAGCATGGTCTTTCTCTCCATCCTCCATACCAGCCATTGTATCATACAAAGGCTTATTCAACGTCTCCGGGAGATAAAACGCATGTATTCCCGCCACTATCCCACACAAAGCAAACACCGCAAACGGCAACGCACCCCCCAAAACGACGACAAACGGTGCCAAGATCGCCCCCATCTGCCCCGCCTGCTTGGCGCATCCCAGCGCCGCATTCCTAACTACCGTCGGAAACAACTCCACCATGTAGATGAAGAGCAGATTGTACGTCCCCGCTACGCCGAATATCCCCAAAAGCCCACACACCATCCTCACTACTTTCCAAACCCCAACATTCCCCACAAGACTTCCTGCAAAACAGAAGAAGCCACTGAACCAAAGCGTCCCTATGGCCAACGGCTTCCTTCCGAACTTGTCTAATAGGATCGCGGTGATAGTAAAAGCCGGCATCTCCGCGACTGCGTTGAGAAGTACGTTGATGTAAAGGTTGGTTTCTAAGTTGACCACATTTAGGCTTAGCCCGTAGTAAATTACGGCGCACAAGAAGTTTATGGCGACCGCTAGGAAAAGGCGAATTCGGGTTACTGGACATCGGATCACATCAACAAGAGAGCCACTTACGGCAATGTCTTTAGTCTTTTGGTCATGTTGATCATGTGAATTAGTTGTAGTAGTAGTAGGAGTAGTAGATATTGCATCTTCATCAAGGGCTAGGGTTACTCCGTCAGGCAAGTGCTTACCGTTTGATTTGGCGATTGAGCGCATGATGTTCATGGCTTCATTGAGCCGCCCCCGAACAAGGTACCACCGAGGCGATTCGGAGATAAAAGGGATGGCGAGGAGGAGGAAGAGGAGGGAAGGGAGCGAGGAGGCGATGTAGAGAGGGCGCCACGATGGGAAGATGTACGCAATGAGGGAGAGGAGGGCTATCCCTGTTGAGAAGAAGTAGAAGGTGGACATCCCCGCAGCGCCACGCTTAGTGGGGCCCACAGGCTCGGTGGCTAGGACGAAGGCGCAGAGGCCAACGCCGCCGGTGCTGAACCCGGTGGCAAAGCGAAGGAGGAGGTAGATCCAGTAGTTTGGGGAGAGCGCGGTTAGGCAACCAAAGATGGTGTTGAGTATGCAAACTACGGTTAGGGAGCCCTTTCTCCCTAGAATGGAGTCTGAGAGGTGTCCAAATGTTCCTGCCCCTGAAAAAAAAAAAAATAATATATTGGAATTTGAGAGAGATATTGAGAGACATTAATTTGATCAACAACAACCGACTCATATCAGTACTACAATATCTAGATCGCACCATGGAAATTATACAATCGTTTTTAAAAAACCATCGTATAAGATACTTAAAAATCACAACATCAAACTGTTTAAAAAAAAAAGTCGCAGAAACTAGAGGTTCCACGACCATTTTTAAAAACAGTAGTAGAAACTTGAAATTCTATGATAGTTTTTGAAAACGGTCATGGAATCTCCGGGGGAGTTTGGTGGAGTAGTTTGAGTTGAGATTTTTAAGTTGGAATAGTAAATTTTTTTAAATTTTCAGAAAAGATAAAAAACTAAAAAGACAAAAACTTGGGAAAAAGACAAAAAAAGTTTTTAGAAAACGGTTTGCCATACCTACAAACAATAGTGGTGTAGGTAAAATTTAAAAAACAAAAATTTGACTTCAATTTTAAAACCCCACCCCTTGTGAGCTTCCTCCCTCTTTCTCTAAGCCCGCACAGGCCCTCCTTCTCTCTCTAAGCCCTCGCATGCCCCCATCTCTCTCCGCCGTTGCCCCCCACCTTCCGTCGTCGTCACCGCTGTCCCCTCCTCTCTTTTTCTTCGCCACTCCGCCTCTCCCTCTCTCTTTCTCTGTCTTCTTCGCGACGCAGCCGTCGTGTAAGAAAGTTTGCCTCTTTTAACACACGGAGACGAAGGTCTTGGCGGAGAGAGTCGCGGGGCTGTCTAATGCCCTTTTGCTTCGTTCTATCACCTGGAGGTAACGATTCCTTTATCAAAAAGAGTTAGTGGAAATAGCCAGATTTGGGTTTGGAATTCCATGATTTTCCCCAATGTCTCTCCAATCAAGTTTGACGTTGCTCTTTCTCTCACAACAATTTCCCCCAATTTTTTTCGTTGCTGATATTGCTCTTAGATCAGTGCTGAATAACCTGTAGAAACACTCCAATCGGCACTGTAAATCCATTCACTTGGCATTTTCTTTTATAACTTCTTTGTGGAAGGGGAAATACGCTGATTTCAGTTATTTTTTTTTATAGAAATTCTCTTGTTTAAGTTGTTAAAAGTTTGACCGTCACTAATTTATTTGGTGTCAGTTTTTTTGACGATTGGTTAATTTTCTGATCTTATCTAGTCACAAGTATGATTTCTGTGAGTTTTCTCTACTAAAATCTAATGATCATGTTTGTTGTTCACTAGTTTTAGTTATTACAGCTAAACTAGGAACTCATAAGTAATTTAATATATATATATATTTATTCATAGTAAGGAGCTACTGATCACTTGCTATGCTACCATCCATTTTTCCTTCTTCTTCTTAGTCTTGGATTGGTACTGGTCATGCTTTAAGTTACTTGGAGTAAACGTATTCTGATCACTTGTACTCTAATATGATGTACATATGAATTCTATATATGTTTTTCCTTTTCCCCGTGTGCATGTTGATAGTTCATGTAATTGCTATTACTATTTAAAACCCCTTTGTACATGGTTTTGAGTTCAAACAGACAGAGCTTAAGAGAAAGCAAAAGCTACAAGTAATGTTAATTTCATGATTTTCCTTCTTCCATATATTTTCGCTTGATTGAGTACAAATCTTCATGTAATTTTGTATTTTTCTGCAAGTTTTTCATGTTGTTAATTTGGTCTCTATTTTTTCAATATTTTAAGTATATGATGAAAGTTTCCATAAAGGCATACAAAATTGAAGAGAAGTTGAATGTTCATAAGGATTTTGAACTACTTGTTGTGATACCAAAATGCGATTTTACTTAATTTTTGTGTTTTGATTTGTGCAAGCATTTGATTTTCCATCCTTTATGTTCTTAAAGGAGTAAATGTGATAGTTTTTAAGCCATACTATTTGATGTGTATTTGTGCCAGCTAAGTCAGTCAATACTTACCCTTTGCTATCCTATGTTTTGCAGGGACATCTGCTACTATTTAGTATAGAAGTGGAGCTAATTCAGGTTTCTTTAGCAAAGACAACGTAAAAGTAAGGTGACCTAAGTTGTGAAGAATCGGGTAATTTTCCTCTTTTAGTGGTTAAATTTTCATCGATATTCGACATTGTGCTATACTTAGACACATTATATATTATCCGTTGCTTTGGCTTTTTTTGTTGTTTACGAGAGCTGATGGCTAAGCTTTTAGTAGCTTGACCTTCTTGCTATTCATATGCTTAGGCTTCATATCTAAGGTTCTCTCTCTCTTGCAGATTGTGATTGCCATGATAAACGTGCCATTGGAGCCTCTCAAGTTGTTATCAAGGAGTGAAAATTAGTGGTTCAATAGTAAGAACAAAGAAATTGGAGCCTCTCAGTTGGTGGTTTTCTTTGTGTTCTTCAATAGGTAGGCTTTGTGGGTTGTGGATTGATAGAAGTTGGAGTCACTCTTGAGGATCACTCTTTGACTAGTTAGTTGACTTTGTTATTGGTTCTTGGTAGTATGATAAGTGGATTAAAGTGGGTGTCAAAATAGGAATGACAAACTCTTTTGCTGTTTGAAATTAGGATTTTGCCCTTTGCCTTACTTTTAATGACTTTTTTTTTTTCTCGAAATTAACCTTACAAATAAGAACCTTAATTTCATTTATGCATTTTAGTACAATTTGGAAGATAGGCACCTAAGGGACAGCACAAAGAAAACCAATTATTTTTTTTCTTTTTAAGCAGATCTTCCATGACGGTTTCTAGTGGAAATTGAAACCGTTGTGGAAGAGTATCTTTACACGATGATTTTCGCCAGAAAACCATTGTATAAAGTCTATGTTCTTATGATGGTTTTCCATTAGAAACCGTCATGGAAACTTCCTCAGTAGCACCACTTTGGTGCCATTTTTGTAGATTCCATGATGGTTTATAACTTTGAACCTCATGAAAACATTATAAAGCATCCAAGTACCTTTAAAAAGATTCTAATCTAAATTAATATTTTCACTTTCAAATTCACACGCTAATTTTTCTCACTCGCAAAAACTAATTAATCATTTTCAATATAAATTGAATCTTTTTAAAAAGTTTCCTTCTAAACCATCATACCATTAGTTTACATTACTTTCTTTGTTTTTTTTTTTTTTTTTTTTTTTTTTTTTTTTGGTTGAAACATAAGTTTACATACTTTGGATCTTAGAAACAATAGTAAACTAGTAAAGTAGCCGGTCTCTGCTTTAGTTCTACAATGTTATTTTTAATAACTAAAGGTTATAGTGAATATATAGAATGCGGATCAAGACGACAAAGAAATGCATGTGCAGATTTCAATGTTTAATGGATCTAGGCACCACAAAGGAAAGAAGCATATTTCATCAAACAACAAAAGTGAAATTTAAGAATTCACACACAAAAAAAAAAAAAAAAAAAGTGAAATTTAGTAGTCCATTGAGGTTCTTTTTTGCTAATCGATTTTCTTTAAAAATCTAGGTTAACAAAAGCATACTGTATTATAATATAATAGTGCTTTTATCCATAAATTATAGCATTAAAAAATTAACAAAAATTATTTTTATCTATACTTCCTAAATTTTAAGGTCACTCTCATTTTGTTTTTTGAATTTTAAAAACTCTCATACTTTACTATTTGAACTTTGAATGTAAACCCCCTTTACTCTTTACATCAAAAGTTCAGTTAAAAACAAATAGAAAAATATGAGAATTACTCTTACTAACCCATTCTATTAGGATTTCTACTAAAAAACAAACGGAAAAAGACCACAAAACTATACTTAACTCATTTTTTTTCTGTATGTTTGTAATTGAGCTTTTGTTAGAGGAATAAAGTGAGCTTAAATTCTAAGTTTGATGATTAAGTGAGAGATTTTAAAATTGAAAGAGAAAAATGAGAATGATCCAAAATTTTGGACAACATAGATGAGATAATCTAAAATTAATTCAATCACCAAATTATCTAAGATAACATGATGTCAAATTAGACCAAAATTTGATGTCTATATTATGTATAATTCGTTAGTCATCAAAGTGGCTGAATTCGAAATGTCGAATTAAATAATATTCACTTACTCATGGTTATGTGATGCAATTAATGAGAAACCTCTAAAATCTTGGTTTCTACTGGCCCCTTTGAGGTTTGACAGACGTTTAGAATGGAGAGAAACTATCAATATATGGATAGAGAGATGACTAGGTCTAATTAGGGCTACATGGCCGAGTGGGAGAATGTTAGATTTATTTTATTTATGGCCAACGTGGCATATATTTTAATAATTATGTAAATTTAATTTAAAAGGTAATTGTGATTTAATAATTGTTATGTGCTAAATTCCTATTGGTCAATGTAGAGAGATATTTTCTGATAAGTGCACACTAGGCAACAACCCGCTTGTTGTGGTAGGGTGCCTTTTTTTCTTTCACAATAAGCATGGACGATAATCCCAACCCTCTGTAGCTTATGAGTTTATGTCCATCCTGATGGAATGTGATTAAAAGCCCTAATTAGACCTGGTCCTCTCTCTACCCACATATTGATAGATTTTCTCTACTTGAAATGTCTGTCAAACCTAAAAAGGGCCAAGAGAGAGAATCCAAATTTATTAAAGATTTCTTATTAGTTACATCCCATAACTATGAGTAATTGAATATTATTTAATTTGACATTTATGAAAACTTTTTAATTCAACCATTTTGATGACTAACGAATTATACATAATGATACATAATAATGAAAAAGAGTCTTCCTATTGTAGAAATTAACTTCAAAACAGGATCATTCATCATTGCTTTGCTTAAGCAATACAGTGGGCGAACCATGGGAAAAACTGTGAAAAGAAGACAAACCAGAAGAGATGAGGTGTAAAGGACACAAGTAAAAGCAAGGCCAAGGAACACAAACTCTTTAAGTCAACAGCAGTCTTTTTTTATTTTTTATTTTCAAAAAAGAAAAAAAAAGTGTAGTCATTTTTTTAAAGCTGTCCCAATATTGGCTTCCTTTATTCCCTAATGCTTTCAGCATCTTTGTTGCAGCCTGACATTCTTGTCAACTGATATTAACTCTTTTTGACTTCCACTTTTTCGATATCATAAACCAAGAGGATATGAAAATGAAAAACGCAGCCTATTTTTGTCAAAAAGTTTGGATTTTTTTTTTAATTATTGTCTACGTTAATTAAATATTAGGATTATTCTCGTTTTATTTTCTGAATCTTAAAAATTGTTACTTTGTTTTTGAATTTAGAATTTAACTTCATGTTACTCATTTTTTTCAAAATTTCAATTAAAACTAAATGGAAAAAAATGAGTTAACTAGAATCATATGATCTTTTTCTGTTAGTTTATATTAGAATCTTAACAAAATGGATTTAATAAGAATAATTCACTTATTTTTCTGTATGTTTTTAACTTTTCAATTAAAATTCTAATAAAATAGATAAAATAGAATTAAATTCAAAATTTAAGAATCAAAATAGGTATTTTAAAATTTAGATGATAAAATAAAAACAAAACAAAAATTCAAGAATCGTAGATGAAAATTAACTTTTTTCTTTTTAAGTTTATTTTGGTAGTACTACGGCAGCACAAGCTAGTTATTACGTTGAGAACCTGGCATATGCTACTAGTGACTTCCACAGCAATAAATATTTCTTGACTAGAAAGAAAATTCTATAGATTTCTAGCCTCAATCCCCCCCACCTTCCCCCTCTACACGACGACCGCCGCCGCCGCCTTCAGCTTTTTTTCTTTTTCTTTTTCTTTTTTTTCCCTTTCTAGATTTCTTCTTGACATGTGTACCAAAAAAGAAAAAGAAAAAAAAATGGACTATCAACTTTTGTCAGCACATTTTCTACTTCTTCAAAATCACTTTTTTTAATTCCTTTTCGCTTACTATAAATGATAGCATCTTCTACTAGCGCTTTGGCGTCATCCTTCCCTTCAATCCTAAATTTGTATCTGTCTTTAGCAACAAATGCAATAAGCTACTTACTAAAGTTCGGGTATTGAACAAACGGGTGGCAACTTGCCCGATAAGAAAGGTAACCCGAGTTAAAGGGTACCATGTGGTGCTTGCCTAAGCGAAGCATACACACCTACTGTGAATTAGAGAGACCTGGAAAAAATAACTAGACTTCTAAGTTAAAAAAAA
Source organism: Ficus microcarpa (assembly GCA_025413485.1). NCBI lineage: Eukaryota > Viridiplantae > Streptophyta > Magnoliopsida > Rosales > Moraceae > Ficus > Ficus microcarpa. The sequence goes on from CM046387.1 coordinate 19,866,968, forward strand.
ATAGAGGTGTTCGCCGAATTTATAAATCCTTTAAATCTGTTCAACCCAATCCAATTTGGGATTGTGCTGGATTGGGTAACCAACAATACATCTCAACCCAAATGTTACAGATTGTATTGTAAATTGAGAAATTTTTAATCCACGAAATCCGTGAATCCGAAATATACATGTATATGAGTTTTACATTAAGAAAAATTCATGAGAAATGAACACATTATTTTGAGTTTTATTGATGTTTGTATGTTTTAATTAACACTATAATTTGATTTATATCAAAGATTTGAATTTAATTGTGTTGTAAAATTTGCATTTCATTCTAATTTCTAGAGGTTGCCAATTAAATCTGCAAAGCCAAACCATTAATCCGATGTTTAGAGATTGGGTAGGAGGTCTTGCTAATTGAGATTTTTCTAATACGAGGTTACAAATTGAGGTTTAATTCGTATTTTCTGATCTGCGAACAACCCTAAATAAAAGGGAAAATATCTTATGAAGTGCTTAACAATATCAATAGGACTTTAATTTAATTTAATTTAATTTAATTTAATTTTTCAATTTCTGAGGGGAATATAATAATGTTTTTAAATTTTTAGGAAGGAATTCCATTAGAAGAAAAGTTTTCAAGAGATGTTCGAATGGAAACATGAAATAACACACATCCAAAAATGTAAATAACACACATCCAAGCAAAACATGTAAACGAAGAAAAAAAAAAGTATTTTTTTTCCCAATTTATACAGGTCATTGAAATATTTATCACATACTTCAGTTGTTCTAAATATTATACTTCTAAATTTTAATTTCATATCAAATTTATATATTCTCTCAAATAAATGTCAATTTTGACCAACTAAACGACGTATTTATTTTTTGCGACATATAAAGAAAACAATTTGATTATACTTCTTAAAACGTAAAGTCGTTACACAAGTGGCCAAATCAACATTTGAAATAGAAAAAGTATAAATTTGATACGAAATTAAAGTTTCTAAAAGTACAATATGACATTATCTGAAATATAATATACATAATTTTTTTATAAACTTAAAATATATGGTTTAAAAAGAAACGTAACCTCAAAAAAGACAGGAAAAAATATTTCATTTCTAAAAGTAGGCAGCAGAGAATTTCAAAGATCATGGATGTCTGTACATGAAGAGATCTATCTGTTATCCTTCAAATAGTCTTAAACGAGTTTAATACCCATGATTGCACTCATTAGTTAAGATAAATATTATAATTATAAAAAGTGTAATTCTCTCAAAATTCTAACAGTAGATAAAATCAAAATGACAATAGCTTAATAATAAAAATGCAAAAGGACAAATTTTAAAGAAAAAAATTAAAACAAGAACAAAAATCTTTAGGTATTAATTTTTATTTATTGAACAGTTTTTACTGACAAATTCAAAAAGGACAAAAACGTAAATCAATTACTGAAGAACATCCTTTTTTGTAATTTGAACTACTCTTTCTATAGATAGGCTTAAGCAAAAGGACAAATTCAAGAAGGTTTAATTTTTATTTATTTTTGACTTCCAAATTCAGAATCGTATCATTGTTGTCTAAACAATTTGTACTAACAAATTACATAGTAATTTTACACCTGAGTTCTTTTTTAAAGGATATATCTTGAATTTATAAAATGAACACAGAAACGTAATTATTATGAAGACCAAGACAACAATGAAATGGCAATTAAAAAAAGAAAAGAAAAGAAAAGAAAAATGGAAGGTCGAAAGCAAGAAAGAAAAAGGGAAAACAAGATGGCCAATATTTTAACTTACGATTGGTTCACCATTGAAATTAAACTTTTTAAGATGGAAGTTATTTGATTTTTTAAAAATTTAATAACATTTTTTTTATTTTTAAGAAAAAGATAAATATAAATTAGATAAATTAATTTAAAATGATGCTCTAAATAAAGACTAGATTAGTAGCTCCAGTGTTGACAGTATGACAAGGACATGATCCAATCATCAACAACAATAATTTTGGACCACAATTAAAAGAAATTTAGATAATAATTTCTTACTCACCAAAATCCATGTAGTGAATTTAGTCAATAGGAATACAACATGATGCTGCAAAAATGTGACCACTTAAATAGATGGTATTGATAAGTTTTATGAAATTATTGTTAAATTATATATATAATTATATTATATATTAAATCAAGACTACATTTTTTTTATTTTTGAGTGTTTCATTCGAATTTAGAAACAAAACTAACTATTTACTAGTGTTGAAATGTCTTTGGTGGGAGAATTAATGTTTCTACATAGCGGACATCTATTGACGCTGCTCTTAACTTTCCTCGCTCTTTTTTAAATTATCAACCAATTAAAATTTAAATATTCATTATTACTTGTTATATCCCTATTATTATTCTGAAAATCCCTACAATTTAATTTTACTCTTTATCCTTTTTATACTCACTAATCAATAGATAACCCCCATTTTTTAAACAATCCTTTTAAAAAACCCCTATTTTTTAAACAATCATTTTTTTATGATCTATTCTTTACAACTATTTTATCGTAAAGATAAATAATCTAAGACTTTATATATGTATATATCTACAACGTTCATAAAAATAATACTTAAAAAAAAAAAAAGAACAATATATACGTATATCTATAACATTAATAAAAAAAATATATAAGATTGCAACTTTATTAGTTTCATTAAATCTTATTTCCAACATTAAAAAAAAAAAAAAAGAAAGAAAGAATCATTGAATTTCTCATAAAAAAAAAGGTCAAAAAAAAATAAGATTAACAAGAAATGATAAAAAAGAATTGTTTAAAAAATATAAGGGGTTATTTGTTTAATAAAAAAAAAAAAGTTGAGCGTGATCCTAGTTGAATTTATTATTATTATTATTATTCTCACTAAGATTAGGATTTATAAAATAAAATAAATCTTACACTAATTATTATTATTTAAAAAAAAAGAAAGAAAAACAAAAAAACGAAAACAAAATCAAAGAGATAATCACCGAGTAAATAGGGAAAAAAAAAAGGGTTGGAAAACTGACCAATCATGCAGCCACCAAAGAACGAAGCCTGGACCAGCCCTACCCTATACTTCTCACCACAAACCAGCCCCCACTCAGCCACGGTCGAGCTCGCCCGACCTCCGGTCCACTCCCACGAGCCCGGTTCAAACCCACAGACCGTCCTCGCCGCCTCGTCGCACCCGGTCCGACCAACGCACCGCCAAGCTGGCTCGCGGTCGGCGAATATCATGACCATGGTGTGGAAGGCCTCGAGAGCCCAGGCCAGGCTTGTCAGCACGAAGTGCCTCAGCTGCCACGGCCCGAACTCGCCGCAGTACTGTTTCAGCATGTCGTCGATGCAGAGCTTCCGCTGCCGGTCCGATTCTCCGGCGAGTTTCGTTGCCTGAGAGAGGAGGGGTGACCGGATGTCGTCGGTTTCCGGTGGCGTTGTGGAAGCCATATTTGTTAATTTGGATGTACTTGTATTTGGCAGCGATCTTTCTCCCTCTCTCTATATATACATGTATTGAGGAGTCACATATAAAAACAGACTCTCTCTCTCTCTTTCTTTCACTCTTATCTTCTCTTTTCTCTCTCTCCCTCTCACTATGTGAGACACATGAAGGTTTATAAAGACAGGCTATAACAGTCGGCAATCTAGTTCACATCTTTTCTCCTAAGATGTTGGTTTTAAAGCTTTCTAGTTAGACACGTGGAGGGTCATCTAGCCGTTGATCTTGTTGCGAATTCTACTAAGATTGGTGAATAAGAGGGACTATAAATTAGACCGCTATAATATTTTGTTATTGAATTGCACTCGCACCTAACAAAATAAGTTCAAAATTTAAGAGTTTAGATTAATTTGTTAATCGTTTGAATTATTTATTTTATTTTTTGAATTTGGAATTGGATTGATTCGAATTCTCTTCACTTTATAATAAAGTTAGATATAAAATTATGAGTTCAAATCTGTTGTCTTATTTTTCTGTCTTAAAGGATATCTCGTCAATAGAGTTTTGACAACTTATTAATTTATTTATAAATTTTTTATATTTAAGATTTTTTATATGGTTAAGTTGTTAAATTCAGATGATATAGCATGATATTATTAGAATGACAACTAATGAGATAAGAAATCTGAAATAAGAAATCTCTGTTCTAAAATTATTGATAAATTATATCTACAATTACTTTAACACTTGCTAACTTTCTCATACAGAATGATAAAAAGGAGAGTGTTACATTTGGATAATGATAATGACAGAATAAAGTATAATGAGGGGTGGGAGGGGGGAGAATAAAGTATAATGAGAGGGGTATTCTTGTTGGATTCCTTGAAGGATCATCATAAATGATTGAAATATGTGATTCACGGTACATAAAATATTCAGCCAAAGCTCCTCCTGTGTAAGGAGCGAGGTATTGTAATGTAGCCGACGAATCCGCCATTTCAGCTACCACAATAGTGTATTCCATTGCTCCCCTTTCCTGTAAAGTAGTCATCACTTGAGCTACAGAAGATGTTTTTTGACCAATAGCTACATAAACACATATTAGTTTGCGTTTTACATCGGCCAACCAGAGGGAGAACTGAAAAATTAATATTAAATGAGAAAGTCACGTGAAAAAAAAAAAAAAAAAAAAAAGAAATGTTAGTGACTATAAACATCTTGTTGTAAGCAAAGCTATATACTTTTTAATCAGCTTTCTCTACCATGTTAAAGGACTTCCAACTTGACCATGACGTTAAATTTCCTAAATTCAGTAACGGGGTTTTTCCTTTTGGGCATGAATAATGTGGGGTTGGTGGACATCTGGTTTTTCGAATTGGTGAAGTGGGGTACAGTCGTCACCATAATTTAACAACCAATATATATATATATATATATATATATATATAAAGATGTTTAAAAGTGGGGTTCAAGTGAGTACACACTTTTTGCTTGATTTGCACACAGGTGTAAGAATTTATTTATTTATTTATTTTGCTAAAGATGATTTTCGTTAAACGGCACCAAACGGAAAAAAAAAAAAAAAAAAAAAAGGACAGAACAGGTCAAGAACAAGAAACAACAAAAATAAAAATAAACTATGCTAAAACACCTGGCAGAATTTCTAACAAGTCCAGCCACAACTGAAAAATCTGATCTAACAGCCGCATCAACATTGATCTTTAACCAAGAAGGAGGGGGAGGTAGCTACCTTGCTTGGGACAAAGGTTACTTCCCTCTCCACAACAGCAAGAGACGCAAGAATAAGTTGAAAAAGGCCGCCTTAACGCCCTGAATAAGCTTTTTAACTGATGAGAGGTTCTATCACCACCATGAATCACATTATTTCTCTCTTTCCAGACACACTCCAACGGAAGAGATGCGAAAAGGATCACTCTCTCAGCATCAACCCCCAGATTAGAGATCAAAGACCCCTCGAAAAGCAAAACCAAGAGCTCAGAAAACCCACTAAAATGCAGAAAACTGGTCCTAATTCCCCAAGGGGAAGAGAATCATAATTGTTCTGCCACAACACAATCCCAAAAGAGATGCAAAATATTCTTCATACACACACTTCCACCATAACAGCTTGTGACAGAGGATGAATTTTGGATCTCCGAACTTTCTTCCATAAAACAGAGGAAATAACACTGTTGAGCTGCTCAAAACGAGCTCATTGATCAAGTTGATATGCCGATTTCATGGAGAACATGCCATTGGATGTCCCAGCCCAAAACCAATCATCTCTCTTAGAACTAATCCTAATCTGGATTTTTAAGATAGCTATCTCTGATATCATATTAGTTTATCAATTCTCCAAACAATTTAAGCTGTTAGGAATTGAGCCAATAATAATTTTATATTTCAACGATAGAACACTATCCCAAGTTTAACAACATCCCATCCTCCAGAAGTAGAGAAAAGATATCTCAAAAACCATTTGCTTGGATAAAGAATCCAAAGGAAACGGTTTATAACCCTCAAGGGATGGGATCCATGGGTCTTCCCACACATCCACATCTTTGACATTCACAATATTCTTCCAAAGCCAAAAGTCGGAACTTTTTGTTTCCACATGAAAAATGTTCCTACCTTTTAAGATATTTGGATTGCACCAACTCCAACCAAAGGGAAGGCTTATCAAGCACGACTTTCCAGCCTGCCTTAGCTAAAACACCTTATTGCCGTCAGGCATCCGACGAAAACCAAGACCACCATGAACTTTAGGGACACAAATAGATTTCCAAGACTTCAAATATTCAGGGACCGCCGTAGACATCAAAGCCATAAGCAGAATGGCAGCTGCCACCGATTGGGCTAACACAGTCTTCCCAGCTTTAGATAAAATATAACTCTTCCAGCCGACAACCTATCCTGAACTCTCCGACTAATAAACTGAAGGTGTTTACCTCTAGATTTGGAGACAAAAAAGTGGAAGACCAAGATACCTCGACGGAGCTTGCAATCTCAGAATCGGAGAGACTCCCATTGAGATCACGAAATTAACAACTTAGCATTCGGACATCTACTCACCATTTGCGGCAGATTCCTCCAAAAGTTCCTCCTCTCACTTACCATGGGTGGGGCCACACTGTAACGCCCCGACCACCCACGTAGGACCGACCACGTGAATGGGGGTCGTTACATTACTTACTTAACTTAAACTTACCCAATTTCTAGAGTAAATTTTTTTTTTAAAACACATACATGCATAAAACATAAAGCCTTAAACTTAAACTTAAACATAAACATAAGCTTATTCTTATACATAAAACTTAACTTCTTCATGTGTACTCATCCGAGTACTGAGCTTTCCCCACTTAGGGAAGCTATCATGCGTAAACATAAACCGTGGACCAAACCCGACCTAATGCGGATTGGTACAACACGAGGCAACTTGCTTGCCATACATACTTAAATTTTGCCATATATACTTAAAATATAAAGTAAACACCTTTTTCATTTCAAACACATTTTATAAAACCCGTGGCGGTGTCCATCCCATATTTCACAGTCCGCAGCGCCATCTTTCCATAGTCTTGTATCAAGTATTACCGGTAGGTAGCTTACCTACAGCATGAACGTAAGTAATGAGCTAATGCCCAGTAAGTACAATATTCAATCCGCATGCATATGGAAGTGCAAAAATGCATGAACCAATTATGATTTCTTATGAATCAATTATAATTCCATAATTTAACTTAATTTAATTCTGTTTCCTTATATCTCATGTATGCACGTACTGTGGTACATAACCATGGAGTGGTTGAAGGCGGCCCGTCCGTTCCAACCCAAACCATGAAACAAACCATTTATTATGGAGTAGTGGAGGCAGCCAGTCCAATCCAACTCAAATCATGGAACATACCATTTAAACCCGCCCATGTGGCAAGTCAGTACGACACAACATCCTAACTTATCTCATCTCATGTCTTAGGACTTATTCTTACCATGTGTTTCATTATCAGTGAGCATGCTTCGTGATGTCATGATACCAAACATATAACATAACATACATCATAACATTATACATCGTAACATAAACATATCACATCGTACCATAACATACTATAACATACTGCATCGTAACATAAACATACTGCATCGTAACATAAACATCATAACATACAAATCATGTAAATCAATTCATGATTTCTTAAAAACACCTTATGCATCAAAATATGTTGTTCATGCTGTAGGCGGAGTTGTACTTACCTTCCGTCCTATGCTATTGATTTGTTGTCCCATCATGGCATGACGACAATTCCTACTCCTGTTTCCCAACAGAGTGTAAGATAAGAATTACTTCTATTCTATCTTACCATAAATCATAATTATTAAATGTTGGTAACTTAACCAACATTCTTGTATGGCTTTAGTTGTATGTCCCCCTAAACCATAAACCATATTTGGTTATACTAAGTAATCTTATCACATTGGGTTACAATAAGTAACCCCATTGAACGTCGATTATTACTTAGTTGGTTACATTAGGTAACCTTATGTGCTAAGCCCTCTCACAACAAATAAGGTTAGGTTACCTCCTAACCTTGGGCTCATATTTTTGACTCCTTGGTTCAAAATCCAATGGGTTATATTGGGTAACCCATTAGGTGATTAACTTAATTCAACTAGGTTAACCAAAGTCAACTTCTAAAGTCAACTCTCTAAGGGTCAAACTTGGGCTTTGGGCTTGGCCCAGTAACTCAGTTGTCTTTTCCCGGTTACCATCCATCATTGTTCGGCTTACTGGATTTTAGCCTGAAAATCCATTTTCCATTGTCTTTGGAAAACTTGATGCTTTAACTTTTAAAAGCCTTTAATTGACTTATAAAAATTCCTTATTCTTCAAGTGAGGTTTTATAAAATTGTTGAGGACTGAAAACTGCCTTTGGAACAGTTTTCACAGTCAAAATATTGAGTTTGGTGGAGAAATACAGTTTCTCTTGAATTGGTTTTAGAAAATCTTGTACAGGAATTTCCTTTTTCCTGCACAGTTTTAGAAATCTGATCTTAACTTTAAAATCTGTTTGGAACTTGAAAAATCTTTTTTCATGAAAGTTTTAGATCTTAAAAAATGCTACAACTTTTCTTCTTTACACAAAACCCAGTTTTGCTTTCAATTGAGTCAGTTTTTATTTGAAACTCGCTGGTCGTGCACACTAGGTCTGAGCAGACCAGTCTCGGTTTTTCTTAAAAACAGAGGCCATTGGAGCCTTATTTTGAAAAACTGTACACGTGTTCCACTAGGAAAATCCTTTTTCTACAACTTTGTAGTTTTGAGTTTTTCCTAATTCGGCCTCTAAAGGCCTCAAAATCGACTTTCCAGATCACTGCCCAGTCTTGACCCGAGATTGGCAGTTTTCGGTTTACGTTCGTTTTACATCTTAATTCGCATGTTCTAACTCAACTGTCCACTGCGGGAGCCTACTATCAGTCATGCAACACTTTTTAACGTACAACATACATCCATGCATCATTCAAACATTTTCATGCAAAGGCAAAATCCTTGGGTGTTCTTGCACCAAACTAGGGTTTGCAAAACATATAGTTTGTACATCCATGCACCATAAATCATAACTTAAAACCTTGCCACCCTAATCAAGCACATAACCAAGCATCTAAGCTTATTGCATGAAAATAAAGGATGAACTTATGCTCTTACAAACCATTGCTTGGAAATACACTTAAATTTCCAAATTAAAGCTCAAACCAAAAGCTTAGGGTTAAAGGGTGATTACCTTAATCCACATCAAGATCGGTGCTAGATTTTGGGTCTAATTCTTTTCCCCCTTTGCTCATCACCACAGTCGGTCCTTCCCCTCCAAATGGGGTTCCAATTTTCGGCCATGCACATGAAACACTACACATAAGCTTGATGCTCCAAACCAAATAAAAATTTAAAGGTTAGAGGTTTTACCTATACCTTGATCCACACAAGGATTTGGGTAAGGTTAGATTCAATTTTCCTTTTTCCTTTTGTCTCCTCCACAGCCGGCCCTTCCCTTGGCTTAGGGCTCTAAAATTTTCAGCCACTTTCTTGGCTACCTTAAGAAAATCCGGCCTTACATACTCTTCCTTTCCTTGCTTCTCTCTTTTTCTTTTTCTTCTTTTTCTTCTTCTAGCTTCTTTTTTTTTTTTTTTTCCTCAAGAAAGTCGACCACTCTCATGGATTTTCTCTCACCTTTGGGTTCGACTTCTAGGGAGGGAGAAGAGGAGAGAGAGAGAGAGAGAGAGAGACTTGGAATGGAATTAAAGTTTTGCCAAAAAATCCCACATGTGGCTGGTCACTTGGTGAGCCAAAAATGGCTTGCTCAATAAGCTTGGTTGCCTTGTTCACCAAGTATTGCATGCTTACCTCACCATGATGACATCATAATTACATCATCTCCCTTCCTTCTTCTTGGAATGGCCGGTCACTTGGTGAACAAAATTGGCTTGTTCAACAAGCTTGGTTGCCTTGTTCACCAAGTTCCTTGAACTTGTTCACCAAGCTAAGCCTTGCTTACCTCATCACTTACATCATCATGACATCACTTGCTTACATCATGCTTACATCACCTTGATGACATCATGTTTACATCATGATTACTAACTTTTCCAAAAATTGCACTTTTGCCCCTAGAGACAAAATATTTACATTTTAGTCCCTGTGAGGTGGCGACTAAAGTGGAGTCACTTGGCTTCTAATCCATACCTAATGGTCCACTTAATTCCCAAAAATCCGTAAATATAGAGATACAGTCCATTTTCTTACTAACTTAATCAATACTAGTACTGTTTTTCACCAAAACAGTATTATAATACTGGACTATCTCCAAAATTCCTCCACATAAAATTGGACTGCATATAGAATTTCCTTAGAACTTGAAACCATTTCGTCAATATTGAGCTTAATTTTTCTCTAGGGTCGTCTTGAACCCTATCCTTGCTTAATCGTCCGTAACGACAATTTTCTGCAATATAATTTCTATATTGATAATTTATACTGCAGTATCATCTTGGTTTAACCGGGTCAACCTAAAGTCAACCTTGATCAACTTTGACCGGCATAAAAATCAAAATTCCAATTTTGCCCCTTTTTCCCAAATAGGTCTTATATTTACCGAAGCAAACTATTTTTGAATCTCGTAGCTAATTTAATAAGAACTCAAACATATACTGATATTTAATTCAAATCATGAATTTCATATCATCATACATAATTAAATCTTAAATTTTTCTTGTCTCCAAGGAAATCATAGGTTCATCAAAATTCGGGTTCTTACACATACATGGCCGAGAAACTCCAAGGCTGAAATGGAGAATCTGAATAAACAATACAACTGATGATATTTTTTCCCCACAAGCCATGGTTCTATTTCATCACCCTCTTTCCAAGCAACACATAGACCGCCTGCAGGACCAAGAGCAAATCGTGAAATTCCACAGAGAGGAGTAACACCCGGCCGGCCAATTAAGCACCGGAAAAAACGCCGGAAAAGCGCTACTTGAGTCAGCGACAAGCGCCCACTCTGCCCCTCCAATATGAGAAAACCAGAAAGCAATCAACCAAAGCAACCTCAAAAACAAGAAGCCCAAACCTTGGAGATTCTTTTCAGAAAAACATTTTTAGGGGGTGTTTGGTAAATGAGTTTAGTTTAAGATTTTTAGTTTTAATAGTAATTTTTGTTGATTTTTCAGAAAAAACAAAAAAAAATTTCAAAAAAGATAAAAAACTAAAAAAAAAAAAAAGACAGAAATATGATGAAAAAGTATAGTTTAATTTAAAATGAGATATAAAAATAAACAAATCTTTAATTATGGTTTTACTTGAAATAAAGCTTTTATGGTCCTATTCAATTTCTGTCAATTTTTTTTTTTTTACAAAATATATATTGAAGAACTATTGATGTAATAGTAAAAAAAATTTAGGTATGTATAATATGTAAAACTAAAAGTAAATAACAAACATATGACTATATGTATAATTTAATAATTGTTCATAAAATTAACCCTAAAGTAAATTAATTTACACCCTTAAAGAAAAATCTGTCAGACTTGTTTTGAGATTTGCTGTAAAAATTTTAAGGAATGAGATTGCTTTTAAACATAATCTAATCCAACGAGGGAAAAATGAAAATTATGTATCTCTAACGAAAAAGAAAAAGTGCCAAAAAAAAAAAAAAGGACTCTCTGGTCTTATCCAACCATGCAAATCAACAAGTTGAGTGGGTTTGAATCAGTCAATTCCATTTCATTTCCCGAAAAAAGCAAAAAAGAAAAGGGTTAATTTCATTTCTAGCACTCCTGAAATAAATAATATTAAATACAGCACTATTTTTTTTTCCTTCAGTTCTAGCACTGCCACATCATTTATGTGGGGCCCAATCGCATTTAATGAATGCCAAAAGTCAGATTTACCCTCACCAGCCCAAGAGTCACTCTCCATCGCAAGTTCTAAAAAAAATTTCAAACCAGCTTCTACAGTATTTTAGAGAGAGAAACTGAAATCTAGAGTAACGGTCATAACTGTTATGATCGGGTGGTCATAACCGTTATGACCGGGTGGTCATAACTGTTATGACTTCTCCCTATAGTAACGGTCATAACTATTATGACCGGATGGTCATAACGGTTATGACCGCTACTCTATAGAGTGAACAAGAGTAACGGTCATAACCGTTATGACCGGATGGTCATAACCGTTATGACCGCTACTATTTATAGTGAACTAGAGTAGCGGTCATATCATAACCGTTATGACCGGGCGGTCATAACCGTCATGACCGGGCGGTCATAACCGTCATGACCGGGCGGTCATAACCGTCATGACCGCTACTATTAGACAACTATTAATTCTCTAATAGTAGCAGTCATAACGGTTATGACCGCTACTATTTATATAACTTAGTAGAAGAATAGTCATGACCATTCTACTATTATTAGTTCTACAAATAGTAGCGGTCATAACGGTTATGACCGCTCGGTCATAACCGTTATGACCGCTACTATTTATAGAACTTAGTAGAAGAATGGTCATGACCGTTCTACTATTATTAGTTCTACAAATAGTAGCGGTCATAACGGTTATGACCGGGTGGTCATAACTGTTATGACCGGGTGGTCATAACCGTTATGACCGCTACTATTTATAGAACTTAGTAGAAGATTGGTCATGACCGTTCTACTATTATTAGTTCTACAAATAGTAGCGGTCATAATGGTTATGACCGGGTGATCATAACCGTTATGACCGATACTATTAATTCTACTATTAGTTCCCTAATAGTAGCGGTCATAACGGTTATGACCGCTACTATTTATAGAACTTAGTAGAAGAATGGTTATGACTGTTCTACTATTATTAGTTCTACAAATAGTAGCGGTCATAACGGTTATGACCCCCCACTATTAGAGAATTAATAGTTGTCTAATAGTAGCGGTAATAACGGTTATGACCGCTACTATTTATAGAACTATTAGTAGAAGAATGGTCACTATTATTAGTTATATAAATAGTAGCGGTCATAACGGTTATGATCATTACTCTTGTTCACTCTATAGAGTAGCGGTCATAACCGTTATGACCATCCGGTCATAACAGTTATGACCGTTACTATAGGGAGAGAAGTCATAACAGTTATGACCACCCGGTCATAACAGTTATGACCGTTACTCTATATTTCAGTTTTTCTCTCTAAAATACTGTAAAGCTGGTTTGAAATATTTTTTAGAACATGCGATGGAGAGTGACTCTTGGGCTGGTGAGGGCAAATCTTACTTTTGACATTCATTAAATGCGATTGGGCCCCCACATAAATGATGTGGCAGTGCTAGAACTGAAGGAAAAAAAAAGTAGTGCTGTATTTAATATTATTTATTTCAGGAGTGTTAGAAATAAAATTAACCCAAAAGAAAAACCATATGTGCAGCCAAAATTTAAACACATGTCTAGCTGAAAACAGTGGTCTAATCTATACCGACAACCAATTGTGCCAAAAATTATTTTAAATAGTATATTTTATAGATATTTTTTAAATTTATAATAAATTTTTTTGAAGATGATAAATTATATTATATTCATTATAATAAATTTTTAGATTTTTGAAAAAAATATTGTATTTTTTAGTAAATCTTTTGGATTTTATAGAAAATAATGGATTTACGGTTAATTTTTAATAACAAATTTACGTGTGTAATTTTATTTTAGAAAAAGAAAAATAAAAGAGTGAGAGAAAGTGTGAGAGGAGGAATGAGTGAAGTTCCTTTTTTTTTTTTTTAATTATATAATTATAAATTTGAATATATGATTTTTTATTGTGTTTAAAATTTTATATTATAATTTATTATTATTATTATTATTTTGAATAATATATTATAATTTATTATTACACTCCTCTATTGTTTTACTTTTACCCATTCTCCCAAAAAGGAATTAAAAAACAAAAACAAAAAGGAAATATAAATTTAATAGAATGTTAATGTTACGAAATAAAATTAATAGAAGGTCTTTTTTTTTTTTTTTAATTAACACTGACCTCCCAGATTTGTCATCGTGGGCCATCCCCAGCCATACTACTGTATGATCGGTGCACAGCTAGAGGGATTGGGGCAAGAACTTCTCAAACCCATTCGGCGATGTCACACTACAACACAGATCCAGCCTCCTTTCCAAACCACATGGTGTCAAAAGCTTTACGAATATTCTATTTAAAAGTCATATTGCCTCAAAAATACTTCTTGTAAAGATTCTTTTAAAATTGACATTAATTGACTTGGAACTTTTTTTTTTTCCTTCTCTTTTTTATTTTTTAAGATTTATTTTTGTATTTCTTGATGTTAAGGTGCTTTAGCGCCTATTGCGTGTCATGTTTCCTGAAAAGGCCCAAATTACTCTGCAACTAGAGTAACCTGATTGATGATTGCCAGTAACTTAATATTTAATGTTGGTAGGAAGTCACCGACCAAAAAATAAAAAATTTGGACGAATTATTCTTTTCCCCCAATATTAGGCCTTGTCGCAAAATGCCTTTTAAATTTCAATTTATAACATTTTCCCCTCTAAACTTTAGAAAAGTTTACAAATTTCCCTCTTAAATCAAAATTTTGATCAAGAAATGCACATAACAATTGTTGAAAGTATAAGTTGTAGATATTTAAGGCTAATTGTCATTTTTCTCCCATAGCTCGCTTATAGATAACTTCATTATTTCACATTTAATAAGGATAATAAGTACTGCCAATATATGCTACTTCATAATTTTGCACTTAATATCTGCAACTCATGTTTCTAATGAGTGTTATGTGCATTTTTTTCCTAAAAAATTTAAATTGAGGAAGAAAATTCATAAACTGTTTGAAAGTTCAAGGAGAAAGAATGTTATAAATTGAAGTTTATGGGATATTTTGTGAAAAAGCCTAAAATTTGGGGAAGAAAAGTGTAATTTTCCCTAAAAAGTTTCTTCACATACATGGTTTGGGGACATCCATTCGACAGGGGGTAATTGGATTATGTGGTCCAAGTTAGTCACTCCATGACGGTGTGAGATCTTATTATATGCCATGTGTGAAAACTTTGATATTTTGTCTTTATGCTATTTGGAAAATTATTACTTTATTAGAAGCCTGCTGGTTTATTTAGTTTTCCAGAAACCAAATTTTCATGATAAATTGATTTCTAAGGTCCTGTTTAGGGACAAGTTTCCAAAAGTTTTTTCCAAACATTTTTTTTGTCTCTTTCTTCTAGTTTTAATATTCATTTTTTAAATATTTTCAAAAAACTCAAACTTTAAAAGTTCATAAATTTATCATTTTAAGTCGAAATGAGATTCTTTTTTTTCAAATTGCATAAAATTTTAATACGACTGAAACAAAATCCATATTGCTAACTTTTTTTTCCAAATACATTTTAAGTTTTTATACTTTTTTTTACTTTAAACAGTTTATTTTCACAAAACACATATTTCTAATCTCCAAAATACCGTAGCCAAACTTGACCCTAAACGAAGCCTAAATGTCAGCTTAAGCCTTTGCAAGTGTGGGCAGCGATAAGGGATGCCAATGCTCTTGTGACATTGCGCAATTTTAAAGTAACCTAGCTAGGCCATCTAATTGCTCTAGCAACATTATTTCAGTTATTTGGTACCTTCTCTGTCGGGTTGGATCAAAGTCGATATTGATGTAGCAATATGTGGTTCGGCAGGGCACCTTGGTACGAGGGTGTTGTTTTTTTTTGGCGCATGCAAAGGTTTTGTTAAAGGTTTTATTTTATTTTATTTTATTTTTTGTTTCAAATATTGGAGATATTTCGCCCTCAAAGCATGGATTGATGGCTTTAATGACAGCTTTTGATAAATCTTGGGAATGTCTGGTAGGATCTTTGGGTCCGACGGATGTAACTGTTTTTTCTTTTCTTTTCTTTTCTTTTTTTGGCCATTTTCTTGAAATTATTAGTTAATTTACATGTAACATTACGTAACTTTTTGTATAACATGTTATATTTATGAATCGTTACTCTAAGTGACAAGTATCAACAAAAAATATTACACATTAATAAATTAGTATTACGAGGTATTAATTATCTTGATGCTATATGTATCGAATAGTACAATCGCCATACTTGAGACTTTTACCATGTTATATATATATGTATATATATATATATATGTTTATATTCATCGAAAGAAACTATCGCTTTGATGAAATTTTAATTCACAGTGTGCACTTAGCAGGCAAACTTGACTTGGATGCATCACATTGACAAATGGACGCTAGCCTTTTTCTTGAAGGCCCAATTACTATTGCATTTAATTAATTGATTTTAGTGCGATTTTTTCTTAGCCTTACTAAAGTCAGGTTCTGTAACTGTATATTTCTCAGTAGATAAATATTTGGTACTCTGTTAAATTTGTCCATCTGATTCCAGATCTTACCAAATTAATATCAGAAACAAAACACATAGAAATTTATTAAAATAAGACTTGTTATAGCTGGCATCTTTTTTTCTTTTTTCTTTTTTCTTTTTTTATTTTTTTACATTAAAGACAGAGAAATTCAAATTCTACATTTCAATATTAAAAGTAAGGACGTGGACTTATTGTCGGACATAATTAAAGGGAGTAAAATCGTGCTATTGGAAGAACACGAAGAGGAACTTTCTTGCGAACGGACAACCCAGATATTTCGCTCATGTCCAAGTCCTCGGGTGGTCCACAATCACCTGGCAACTCCCAATCAAACCAGCACAAAAGATTGGCAATCAAATATTCGATGTTAACGAGCCGAAATGCCATCCCAGGGCATCTCCTTCTCCCGATTCCAAATGGACAGAAGTGGAAATCTTGACCATTGAAATCAACTGGATTTTTCTCGAATCTCTCTGGGATGAACTCCTCCGGTTTATCCCACGACCTCGGGTCCCTTTGGATTGCCCAAGCATTGACGAGGACTCTTGTTTTCGCAGCAATTTCATAGCCTCCAATCTGAACGCTTTCAGTTGTTTCTCGTGGAGTTAAAGAGGAGCCGGTGGATGTAGTCTAAAGTTTCTTTCACAACACATTTTAAGTACTCCATTTGATGAATATCATCCGTTTCCACCTTGGCTTTTTCTCCCACAATTCTTCTGACCTCTTCTTGGGCTTTTTTCATAACTCTTGGATTTCGCACAAGCTCCGCCATTAACCACACCGCAGCCGCTGAACTAGTGTCATTTCCAGCCGCCAACATGTCCTGCAAAACGTATAGACACAATTTAGATATGTATATATAGCTGAATATCTTTCTTGAAATTGTTACATCTTTCTATTTAATAAAGCGTTGTCCTTATATTTTTCAAAAATTTCTGACTCCGTCATTGATAAATATAAAAGAATAAATTGAGGACTAAAAGAGAGAGAGAGAGAGAGGGCGAGGGACCTGTAGGATTGCTTTGAGGTGGTCATGAGTGAGCTCAAAGCCAAGCATGGGGTCATCTTGTAGCCGAAGGAGAACATCCACAAAATCTTCCTTCTCGGACGGGCCTCCACGAAGTTTTCTTGCTTCCTTATGCTCTTCAATCACGCGATCGTTAAAAGCATCGAACGCTCTAAAAGTTGATCTCAATCTACGGACAAAACCTCGAAGAACATCAATGAATCTCAAAGAAGGAAAGAAATCACCCACACAAATGGCCATAAGTTGCTTAGACATTTGGTTTGACAACTCTCCCAACCTTTTGATAGAGCCATCTTCCTCATTATAGCTATGCCCAAGAATACATCTTGACATTGCATTATTGGAGGCTGAAATCAACATCTTGCTTAGATCAATAGAATTATTCCCACCAAGGCAAACTTCCCTTATACTATTGACCAAAATTTCAACCTCTTCTTCTCTTACAAACTGAAAAGATTGCACTTTCTTAAGGCTCAAAAGTTCAAGAACACAAATTTTCCGAGCTTGTCTCCAAAATTCACCATAAGGGGCAAAAAGGACGTTTTTGTGTCCATAAAACAAGATATCGGAGGCGGTCGTTTTAGGGCGGCTAGAAAAAACGACGTCGTGGGTGTTGACAATCTCTCCTACGATTTCAGGAGATGATACAATTAGGGTTGGGATCTGTCCCAAGTTTAGAAGCATAAGTGGGCCATACTTATTGGAGAGCGATCGGAGAGATCGGTGAGGGTGTTCGCCTAGCTGGTGAAGGTTTCCAATTAGTGGTAACTTTGGTGGTGATGGAGGTAACTTTGGTTTTAATCCACATGATTTGTTGCGTTTAGACAAGAAAATATTAAGCAATAGAAGAAGAAAAAGAAGAAGGTAAATGGAGATGGAGAAGGGCTCTAGCAATTGCCACAAGTTGTTGAAAAATTGTAACGTGCCCATCTGAGATTTTGTGCTGCGCCCAACTAGAGAAATGGAGCGCTCCCCATATATAGATTATATTGAAGCTCGAATATTATTAATTTGAGACGTGTAAAAAGAGAGAATGTGGAGCCCACTTCACGATTTTATGTGAGCCGAAAATATTTAGATAGTTATAAATTATATAACAGTAAATTGTTCATTTATTTAGTCACTGAATTTATGGGTTTGTATAATTTTGATTTATGTTTTTTTTGTTTGTAGCTGAGGCATCTTTGAATTATTAAAATTTTGTTATAATAATCATTTTTGTTAATTTTTTAATGGAATCTGTTAGTTTTTGATTTTTTTTTAAACTAAAATAT
Organism: Ficus microcarpa; assembly: GCA_025413485.1. Lineage (NCBI taxonomy): Eukaryota > Viridiplantae > Streptophyta > Magnoliopsida > Rosales > Moraceae > Ficus > Ficus microcarpa. Next base: position 19,885,648 of record CM046387.1, read on the forward strand.
CCATAAACTATTAATATATAGTTACAAGAGTCTTTTTTTAATTAATTTTTTGATATAATCTATTAATTAGTATTATTTTTAGACTAAAGTATTGAGAAATTTTGTCTAAAAATTAATAGAAAAAAATTATTATTGTAATATATTAATAGTTTAGAACCATTTCAATTATGAAAAAAAAAAGATTAAGAGGGACAAATTTAGTAATTTACTTTTAGATTAATTTCACGTATACTCTTTAGATTATAAAACCTATTTTATTTTATCTCATAAATAAAATTAAATGGAATAAATTAAATGAATTTATGTACGTTAAAGACATAATAAATTGTTTTGATATTCTAGAAACACAATAAAAAGGGGTCTATATTTTAGTTGCATTCATGAAACTAACTAATCCTTTACCCTTTACAGAAAAAACATGTAGGTAATTGGTGTCTTTGTTTGTTTCGTGCGGGTCAAATCAGGTGACAATAGTACTGACGCATCTTATCCCTTGAATCTGGCCACATGCCACTGTCATTAATATTAATAAATGCCATCAGATGTGAATGACCCCACCACTGATAGTCGGACAAGAGAGTGATAATTACTGTCCCCAAAGTCAAATTAATTATGTTTTTTTTTATAGAGATATAAACTATTACGAAGATTGCAATAAAAGCTGCCGCCATCGACCACAACTAGATCTGAGCATGTCAGTGTGACGTTATCAGTGTCTTGATCCAACGAAGTTGTGAAAGGTGAGGATGACCGGCGGCTCGGTAACTTCAGCGGGTATTGGCCAAGGGATCTAGTCCGATGAGCTTTCGTAAGTCTGGATCCGGTGAGAATTAGTGATACGATGGCCAGTGTGATGATCTCCTCCGTCCAATCGGGCCAAATTGATTTTTTCCTAGTTCTGTTATGCAGCAGTGTGATTGTTTCGTACGGGACAAAAATGTTTCGGTTAATGTTACTTTTATATTTGTGCTTTGTTTTGGTATTTTTGTTTTCGTTTCGGAATATATGTGAGGTAATTATACCACTTTCATTTTGTATATGTGTATTTAACTTGAGTTGTTGTCCATCGGAATCTGTTTATTGATTCCATTTATAGGTGGGGTTTGTAGGACCTCTGTGATTATCTCTTGATTGATCAAAATATTCTCTCGTCTTTGATTTTCTTAAGAGCTTTGTAAATACTCGATTATAGAACGTTGAGGAATTTGAGGATTTTTTGGCTATCGAGTGTCGGCTTATGTCCTTCTCATTAAGCTTTATTAGATTTTACTGATAAAATCGATTTTAGTTGAGAGTTATATCTCTTGTACCACATGATTGTTTGGTTCTTAGTATTAATATTTGTATCTCGTTTTAATTGAAATGATAATTTTCATTAAAAAAAAAAGAAGAAAAAAAGAAAATAAACTACTATAAAAATGATTTGTTATTTGATTTAATGTGTTAAAATGCACAGTAACAAATATAGAAATATATATATTTTTTGAAGTGAAGAAATATAGAAATATGCTGTCATGTATTGTACAAAAATGCATGTTTTATTTCTTTTTTTTTTTTTTTAGATTTAAAGTTAGAGGATTTAAATTTAATATCTATCATTACTGTTGCATTATTTATGTCTAATCATTAAAATGCATGTTTTATTGGTAATTTAAGCTCTGCGTTGGTCCGTGACTCTTAACTGATTAGAGCGACCCCGTTTGGAAGTTTCCAATGTATCATATATCAGGAAACACGTCGTTGTAAACATATTGTAATATACGAAAACTTTAAAAATATATATATATATATAATATGATGTAGACATTACGAAAAAGAAAATTAGGTGATATTAGACTATTTTAGTGCAAATGTAAATGTTTATATTGCATTAACATAATATAAATACATACGTATATAGTTATTCCATCTCTTAATTTATTCAAGTATACATAAACATATATATATGTGTGTGTGCATGATATATTCGATATTCTTTTATCTGTATAATTGGAGAGAAAATATGTTTTTTAATGTAAAAAACATTACACATTGGATATCTTTCTCTGTATTATGCTCCAGATAATATATTTTAAGCAATGTTATTCTTTGTTATATATTATTTTGAGCTTTAATTCTTATAAAAGGCAAGTATTTTAATTTTAAAAATAAGAAATGATATTATAGTTGTCAATAAAGTGAAAAATCAACATATCATCAACCACTGAATAATCAAATGTCAGAATTTTCCCTACGATATACTTGTTGCTAAGGTTGGAACTAAATGTAACATCATTGAAGTATTGGGAATGATTTTCTTATCGAATTTACGGAATTGATATAAAAATTTAACATTGTATTAGAGATGTTCCTACTAATTTCATATAATTGATAAAATTTAAAGTGATGTTCCTACTAATTTCATATAATTGATAAAATTAAAAGTGGTGCATTAATGTGTGTAAGTTGTGAAATTTGTGGTTTGAATTGGTGCTGCCACAGTCGGAATTTGATTAAACTTCTATAATGTATTTATGTATAAAAATTAGTTGTAGTTTTTTACATCATGAAAAAGTAATCTTAGTTTTGTAAACTCTACATCTTATTTTATATCATCCTAGCTAGGACATGGACTAAAAATTAGAAAACTATTATCATCTTAGCTTTAAATTAAAACCTTAATTTTTAATATCTTTTAAATGAAAGAGATTATTAGAAGATTTCATACTAAACATCATTAAAAAAAAAAAAAAAAGGACCTTTCGTACTTTTCTATTTCCCTCACTTAGATGATTGCAACTCTCTCGTTTTTATTCTCTCTCCTGACCAACCACGCCATAGGGGGAGTACAATGTTGGCAAAACCTCAAGAGGAACTTTCTTATGAACTGTGATCCCATAGACTTCACTCATGTCTAGATCCTCAGGCAATATTTCTGCACCATTTGGCAACTTCCAATCAAACCAATACAAGAGATTCGCAATCAAATGTTCAACACTAAAAATCCCGAATGCTAATCCAGGGCAACTCCTCTTCGGAATCCGAGTGGAACAAATTGAAAGTCCTGGACATTGAAATCAACCGGGGTGTTTTCGAACCTCTCTAGAATGAACTCCTCTGGTTTGTCCCACAAACTTACGATTGTCTTCGCCGGAAAATGGTAACCTCCGATCTCGACATTCACGGTTGTTTCTCGAGGAGCTAAAAGAGGGGCTGGTGGATGCAGTCAGATTTTCTTTGATAACACATTTTAAGTAAGGGTTAATTTCATTTCTAGCACTTGTGGGATAAATTATATTAAAGACAGCATCATTTTTTTCTCTTTCATTTCTAGCACTGCCACATCATTTATGTGGGGCCCAACCGTATTTAATGAATGTCAAAAGTCAGGTTTGCCTTACCTCCAACCAGCCCAAGAGTCACTCTCCATCGCATATCCTAAAAAAAATTTCAAACCAGTTTCTACAGTGTTTTAGAGAGAGAAACTGAAATCTAGAAAGAGAAAGAGTTGCAACTGGTCGGAACCGCTCGGAAACCGTCCGAAACCACCACGAAAGCCCTCTATAAACCGCTTGGAAGTCTAAATGATTTGTTGAAAAAAAATTTTATATGTGTTTTTGATGAGATTCGAACTTTCTAAATGATTTGTTGAAAAAAATTTGCTTAAAATACATAAAGTTAGTATTTTTATCTGATTTCCAGATGTTCATTTTCATTATGACTTGTTGGTCATAACAGTTATGACCTCTCTTCATATCATAAACTAGAGTAACGGTCATAACTGATATGACCGGATAGTCATAACAGTTATGACCTCTCTTCCTATAGTAACGGTCATAACTGTTATGACCCCCTAAGTTAATAATCAAGAAATATGCTTTTTAGGGAGCAATCTGCAAATCACCCCCTAAGTTACGCCCTCCACTCATACAACATGAGAAATTTAACTAAAAACACGCTTAAAAGACGAGAAGAAAGTTTAAACAAAGGAAAACAGATGACAAGATTTCAACTCCCAGATTGAGCACGTACAACAAGAAAACGCCTCATTGAAAACATCATGCTTCAATAGAAATTTCCCAAAGCGATGTGTAACTTAATTTTAGTTGTAAAATTCGATGAAAACAAGAAAACATTAAGTTAATATATATAAAAATAAGAAATGATTATAAGATGTTGACTGTGGTTTCAGCAAGAGGCCACCAAATATTGAATTGATTTAATACACATTTATAACTTAGAAACAAATTGACTAACCATTAACTTAACAGATAATTACTTATCAAAAACCATGATTATAAAGATAGGCTTAATTTAAAATCTGTTTTTTTTTTTTCCTGAATTTTTTACTTCAAATTTTCCTGCATTTTAAAAATTTAAAATCAGCTACCTGATCAACACTGAAATTAGCTGCAAATTTCAGCACATTATTAAGTAAAATTAGAAACTAATTTGACAGACTATTTATTGAACTCCTAAAAGGAAAACATAGTAAAATACTAGTTTTCCAATGACTGTCAAGGAGAGTTAGGTATCAGTAAAATATGAAGATGAATTTTCTTACAAACAGCATAAACTTCAGTCATGTCCATATTCTCAACATCATGATTTGGCAACTTCCAGTCAAACCAATAAGAAGATTTGCAATCAAATAATATTCGACACCAGCAATGCCAAATGCAAGTCCAGGGCATCTCCTTCTACCGAATCCAACTGGGATCAAATGAAAATCTTGACTATTGAAATCAACTAGATTGTTCTCAAATCTCTCTGGAATGAACTCTTCCGGTTTTTTAAGTAGTCCATTTGGTTGATATCATTCATATCTCTTTTCCCTTTTTCTCCCACCACTCTTTTGGTCTCCTCTTGACCTTTATTAATTACTCTTGGATGTCTTTGTACCTTAATAATTCGCCAATCCGTTATTATTGAACTGCTTTCAATTCCTGCCTCAAACATGTCCTGAAGATACAATTTTATGTACTTTTAGCCTTTATTTTAAATATTGTTATCTAATTCTCTCAAAAAGTTCGTAAAGATTGGTTTATACTTATATCACGCTTTGCTATTGGGTTTCAATAGTGATGGAGATAGAAATTCTTGTTTGGATTAACAACTAAAGCCAAAATTTAATATCCCACACATGGGTAGATGGGTTGGCGTAGAATTCACCCTTAAGGATCTCATTAAGTTAGAGGTCGGAGGTTCGAATCTTATGCTAACTCAGAAGAGTGGTTCCTGTCTATGCAGAGTCTCAAAAATGGGAAATAATGGGATCATTACTAGATTTTTTTTAGCAAAAAAAAAAAAAAAAAAGGCCAAAATTTAATATAAGTAACTTATTTCTCCTTCTTTCTTTCTAAATCAATGGACTTTAAATGTATTGGGTCATTTCTTTATAGTTTATAGTCTATTGGGATTTTGAAAAATGAATATGCTTTATAGCGTTATAAGATTAAGTTTTTAATTTTAGTGAGCACTTTGTGTGTATTAAAATAAAAATAACACATACAGATAGTTGCGATGCTTTTTAATTATTCTTTTTTATTTTTAGTAAGACTATGAGATGAAAAAATGATGAGGGTATTAAACAGTTGTCAATCTAATCGGAATGTCTGGATGCATCTATTAATTTTTGTCTTCATCATTTATTTAGAAAATAGATATCATTTTTACTTTTTGACACCTCATTAAGAAGTTGTATGCTGTCACGTATATTGTAGCATTAGAATTGCAATTCAGTGGAATGACATCAAAGTTAATAATTAATGAAACCAACGAATAAGCAAATCGAAAGTGGAAGATATAAAGAAAGCAAATTATGAGAGTTGTGGACTCGTAAAGGCGTTGCTGTACGGATTTGCATATGGACGGACATTATTGCATGGATGATTGATGCGCCCGGACATTGCGGAATTGACAGTTTGAACTTGTGTTTTTGGGCGGATAGTAGGTGTCAGCGGAATTACATAGAGTCAAATTTATGTTTCTTTTGACATTTTAACTCAACTTTAACTAAACTATATTTTTTTATCTTAGTTTTTGTTATTTTTTAAAAAGTCAATAAAAATTATAATTAGTTTTTGAAAATTTAGCCAACTCCAACTTAAAAATTTCATCACCAATCGGTAAACCAAAGGCAAGCTAAGCTTTGATAACATGTGAGAATACCCAAAGCCATATTGGAGAATTAAAGTTATGATAACATGTGAGAATACCCAAAGCAAAATAGAGCTGGGAGAGAAAAACAAGAGAGAAAAGGATATTGCTTGGGGATTGTTTTTATTACAAATACTTAAGGAAATATAAATACGTTTATTTTTCATGATACGAGACTTATGACACTTATTTATTAAAAAGAAATTAAAAACTCAAATTTCAAACATAAACCTATTAAACTAATCATAGCGGGTTATTTAAATGTATCCACCAATGCATTGGAATTTGTTTTGGTAGACACAAATTCACAGTGGAATTGAATCTACAAAAGTAGACTTGATTAAATTCTTCATGAGTCCTCCTGCATTGGTATAATTATACCCATCCTTGTAAAGAACGTGCATGGCACGTGTTAAATTGACTATACGCATTAGGAGAGGCATTGGCACATCTAAAGGTACAAGGCACTCTTCATTGATGTCCTTCCATGCGTCATCAACTTTCTTGTTCAGTACAATATATGCTTCTTTCTCTGATACATCAAATTGTTTCACATAGCATTCGACACTTGTGGCAACATGTCCTCTTTCTTGCTCAATCTGGAAAAGATTCAAAAGATTATGATAACTAAATAAAACTTCTATTTAACATCCCGTTTTAACCTATTATTCAGAAAAAAAGTTTTTACAATATTTTCTTTTACAAAAAATTATATGTGGGTCCAAAATATTCTCCACAAGATTACTCACTTATTGTTCATTTTTTGACACCTCATTACAAAGGCATATTTTTGTCATTACTAAATTATACTATGATATTGCGGTATTAGTTTTTTTTTTTTTTAATAATTCTGGAGACCTTAATTCTTTTATTATCGATTTATGTAATAGTGAGTTGTGATCTTTTAACTAATGGTTCTAATATTTTTTTTATATTAATATATGTAGGAAATCTTTTAAACATATATTATTGAAAAAATGACAAATCACATGATAGATACCTTGTGGCCACTAATGTCGTCCATGAGCCTACAAACAACGCAAGCAGCTGAAATAATTTTGGGATATTTTGAAGCCCATTCAAAGGCTTCTTCTGTTGCAACATCTCCCATTCCGAGGAAAGAAGTGAGTGTGACCATGTAATAACCACAGAACATAACTCTAACCTGCCAATACTCCTCCATTGTTGGAACATAATTCTCATGAAACCATTTGGCTTCTTCAAAGTAGCCTTGGACTTGCATTTTCATCTGAGTCCCCATACATATTGAAAATGAATACAGACATAGCTAGCAAAATACAGAACTTAAATTGAAAATGAATCGTAGGCATGCAGTTTAAAAAGAGGGTCAATGTTGTTAACTCGTCTGCCAAAATTGAAGTTATAAGGAATTAGACAACTAATTTCTTTGCCTTAACAAAATTGAGGAATAAGTTGCCTAAAAACAAGCGTAGTAATACTGAGCAGGGATGGACGAATAAAGCACAAGGGTTAAAATCAATCACCCCGCTTCAACTTTTTGTAAAAATTAGCTCATAATTTTGAACAGAATTTCATAATAGCCCCTAGAAATTTCATGATAAAGTACAAGGGTTAAAATTAAGCAGTCTGTTTTACTGTCTGTTTTTTTCCCCCTGATCCGGATAAAGTACAAGGGTTAAAATTAAGCAGATCGTACTTGTGTTTTTATAAAGTTATATTGTTGGTTTTGAACATTCAGTTTATGGCTATTTTAGCTACCAAAATCCCTGAAAAAGTATATGCTGGCATGTTTCTTTTTTAAACCCGACCATATATAAAGTAGAGATCTTTATTATGGGACCTAATTATCTCATTATTTTAATTACTTACTGCTTCTTTAGCATAATGAGCTCGATATGATCCTCTGCCTTCTTTCTTCAACAGCTCCTCGATTTCTTCGTATAATTTTAAGAGTTCCCGATAACAGTATTTCATGTACTCGGGAAGTGGATCTAGGCAGTTGATATTCCAGCTGAACCAAAAACATGGTTGTGAATCAATTAGAAGTTGCTCAGACAGATACTAGTTCACAAGTATATGATCAGTTAGACATGGACAGCAAACCTGTGAACAGCATCTGTGAAGACCTGGAGCTCTTCAATCGTTCCATGGACATCATATATATCGTCAATGAAGGATGCCATTACAAATACTTTGACTAATATTCTTCTTGCAAGGGCGTATTGAGGCTCAAAATATACTCCCGCCATCCAAAAATAGGTTTCCACAAGCCTGTCTCTTGCAAAAGGTAGATTTGACGCCACATCCAGATCTTTCCACCACCTAGTTTGTTAAGTGTACAAAGAAAGTACAAATAGATATTAACATTTTTTTGGAAAAATAAGAGAGAAGACAACTAGCATTACACCCACGAAGCACAAATCCACCTATATGTGGGCACCAGAAAGTCGAGCATTCCACATCAAATCCATGATGCATAAGATAATTTATATAAAATCGTAAATGAGTGTTAGGCTTTCAACAAAGTTAGTTGGGGATAGTTATGTGGAACGGATTAGTTAGGGTAAGCATAGTAACGTGTAAATTTATCACATGAAGTACAAAAGTATCAGAAGGAGGAGAGATTTCAAAATGATTTACAATATAAATGTACTTCTTGAAAATGTGAAATTGAATGGTTAATCCGAAAAAGATCCATTAAAAATCAAAACCTACTAACGATAATAAGTATGGCAGCAACAAATATTAACCTTGTGATATCGCTAAGTTCCTTCTGATGCATCTTTTGCAAAACGTTGAAATCTAGCTTTGCAAAGTTGAGTAAAACCTCATTACGTGACTGGTTTTCCTTGTACATAGAAATGTAACGTCTTGCCTCCACCCTCGGCAAGCCCTTCCGGATAGGCTGATTCAAGGCATGCTTTACTTGTGCCGCAAGAAAGGGACTCAATCGGGATGACATTGTCAATGATTGAAGATGATTTGTAGTGAAAGCAAGAGCTTCTTCCAGTATACGCTCTCCATGAACCATGAGATGTGAAGCTTCATATAAGCTTAACATTCCTTGAGCATCACTTGCAAGGGCATTATTGAACTTCCCTTGTTCGTTTGTGAACTTCTCAAATATACCTGTATTACCAATATTCCACAAGACAGTATGAGACTCTATACCACTCTAATAGACGTTAAAAAAAAAAAAAAAAAGATGTAGACAAATTCTACCAAAAAAGACAAAAAGAAAGGAGATATTGACACAAATGCCACTCTTTTGAAATATTTTCACATTTTTACCACTGTTTTGGGCATTTTTATTTCTTCACCACTCAAGAGTACTTGTCAAAGGCCAACCTAGTATGTTTATTCAAATTTTCACTATTGATAGAAAACTACTAAGATTTGACATATATTCTACCAGATGTTATTAGAACCAACAGTGACCATGCATAGTGTTGGTCACCGGCTTCGGTCGACGGCACTAGGCGCCGAAATATTCTCGTACAATATTTTGAGTAATCTATCTAATTGTTTTTTGGTTTTCACATAGATGACTAGGTTTATCTAGCTCTGGTGGTCAGTTTAGCAGTGTCAATCACTAGAATATTTTGTTTAATATACAATTATTTTCTAACATAGATCACGGAACGTCTCCAACTCTGAGTCACCAGTGCCTGTTACAAGAGTACTCTAGTAGAATAATTTTGGTAATTTTACCATAATATTTTTGTTTTCAAAAAATTGTTACAATACAGTAGCCAAAATATCATACTAAAGTATTTCAGAAACTGGCACTGGCAACCGAAACCCATGTCGGTGATCACTGTTGATTCTGGTGACATTTGAAAAAATGCATATGGTATCATAATATACTTCATTCAAGAAACAATAAAATTCAAAAAATTAAAAAAACAAAAATAAAAAGCACGTCAAAGAGTAAAGTTGGAAAAAAAGGGTGCAAAAATGTCCATAGAGAGAAAAAGGGTGGCAAACCCCAAAAAGGGGACATAAATTGGCTAAAATGGCATATAATATAAACATAAATACAAGGAGAAGGAAACATAATTTACTAAAAAAAGGAGAAGGAAATGTAGACGCTTACGAGAGAAAATATCTACTCTTCACTTACAGACAAAAAATGTCTCTTTAAAACTTTCGAAAGGTAAATCTTCATAAAAAAAAAATCTACTCTTGCACTTGATACAAACAAAAATGTCTCATAAAAACTTTCAAAAGGTAAATCGTTAGAGACAATATGCCTCATCAAAACTTTCAAAAGGTAAATCTTTAGAGAAAATATCTTCTCTTTCACTTAATACAAACAAAAAATGTCTCATTAAAACTTTCAGAAGGCAAAACTTTTTGAAAGATTTAGCTGGGAAAAAAAGAATGCACAAGCACATTCAAAAGTAATATCTAATTAATCTGCCTATAATTCTGATTGAAAACTTTTAAGGGTGTCATGTGAATATGAAGGTACGTACCACTCGAAACATTGTATCCTTCTTGTCTTAGCAACCGAAACCAAAGCGAAACGATATGAAGGTCACTGTTGTATTTATCAAGACTGATTTTCTTATTCTCTCTTAATTTTTCACTAATTTCATCCTCAAAATGATAATCCAATCCCAAGCGTTGGATTATATCGATCAATTCAAGGGTTTCTGAAGGATTGGGGGCAGCAACAGCAAACATCCTCTTGACTTCCTCTTTCATTTTTTGTACTTCTTGTTGCTCCGTCAAGGCTTCAACAGCTTCCTAAAGAAAACAGTCAAGAAAAGAAAATGCCATTAGCAATGTACCTAACATGGCAACATACATAGAAGAATTTTCCTCCATTTTTCCTCAAAATCACAAAGGAAAACTAGCATATATATATATATATATATTTTATGTAACATCATGATTATACCATGGACCCAGACGTAGATTTGAGGAAATGATCCCCCCAGATGGTGGGATGAAAATCAGCAGTTCGGCGAATCGTTGTTGGTGTGGCTTTGGTCACGGTTGAGCCATGAAGTGCTGAAACCGGAGCAGACATTTTCCTAGCTGTAATGGTTTTGGAGACGAGGATGATTGGCTACAAAGGGATGGTTTTTTGTTTTGATGAGATGGCTTGAACTGTCTATGAAGATCGTTATTATAGACCTTCCACATATTTATAACACACTTGCGCAGCCTAATTTTGACCTATACTCGTACCCTTTATATGCATTTTTTTAAATATATATATATATATATTATTATCATATGAATACCAAGATACCCGATTAAGTTGGCATTGTACTCTTAATATTTTACCCATCCATATATTATCAAAAACGGAAAAAAAAAAAAAAAAAGAAATCATTTAGGAGGTGTTTGGTGAATGAGTTTAGTTTAAGATTTTTAAATTTCAATAGTAATTTTTTAGAAAAGACAAAAAACTTTTTCAGAAAAAGACAAAAATCATGATGAAAAAAGTACAATTTAGTTTAAAATAAACTTGAAAACAAATAGCCCTTTAGAATCAAATAAAGTGAAAAATATGCAACAAACATCTAGATGAAAAAAATTAGAAAATAGTGCTTGTAGACGCCAAGAGAAAATGCAGAAGAAAAATAAATTGGAGGTCAGTTTCAAAGAATCAAGATGAAACTTTCAAGTCAAAGAATCAAGATGAAACTTTCATCTGGAAAGTAAACCCCAAATATGTGTTGTTAAAAACATTCAAGTCAAAACTCATTAAGAAAGAGACAACATGATTAAAAGGATAAAATTATTGCAAAATATCTATGTTTATATTATGTGGATGGGTCCCTTCAATCAATCAATCGTTTGAATTATAACTTATTTTTATTCATTTTGACTCTCGTTTAATCAAAAAATACAGATTTTCCCATGAAAATTAAGCGACTGAATTTATTGAAGAGAGAGAGAGAGAGAGAGAGTGATAAGGCGTGGGGTCCATTTGTTGGACGAAAGTGCACTTAGCAATATTTGAAATTAAAGAGAAAATTATCTAAATAACCACATTTTTAATCTATTGACAACATGACATAATCTTTAGTTAACTTTAATTTAATTTTGTGTTATATTAATCTAGTGTTAATTTTTTATGTCATATTAGTGTAATAGTATTTAAATTTATGGTATTCAAGTACTTTCCCCGTAATTAAAAGAACCACATGCTTTAATTTCAATTGATCTATAAGTAAGACAACACACAAAAGTTGAACACTTGGAAGAAACCAATTGTTGTAATCTAATATTTACATACCTTGATGTAGATCACAACTGCGGATAAAAAAGGGTGTGCAATTTTCTCTTATAAATTATTTTTCATTATAGTGAATTAAAACAGTGATTGAAAGCGGATATATGGTCTCACATGATTAAAGTGAATCTGCATAAATATTACATGTTTTTATCTGTTTATATTCTATTGTGAATTTTATAGTTATCGATAGCACAAAATAAGGACATCTAATTCTCAACAAGTCTTTGAGAATCCCGCTTGTCTTGGATATCCTTTGTAGAGACAGGGTATTTTTGCAACTTTACAAGACTGTTACCGGTTCAAGGTCTTTCCATCTCCTCGTGTCTTGAGGAAAATCTCAAAAATTTCTTTACTGTGGCATATAGTTAATTTTTTATTTACAGATAAATAGAATAGAATTATTAAGTGAATATAAAAAAAGTATAAATCAGAATATTTACTAGTAAATCCTGATATTTACTATGATTTTTTATTTAATGATTGTTTGATATATCCAATTTGACGAAAAAAACTATAAATCCAATTATTTACTATTTAATCCTGATATTTACTTTGTTTTCAGTTTTTGATTTATATAATAAGCACGATATTTATTACGTAAATCTAATATTTAAATTGTTTTTCATTCAAATTTTTTATTTAAAATACATTATATACCACTAAATTAGGAAAAATATCAAATTAGTCCCAAATTAGAAAAACCCCAAATCGAACAAAATTAAACAAAGTCAGAAAACCTAGTCTCTTCTCCATGACACCGCCACCACTACCACCGAAGTTGCAAAATGGAGAACCTTTCTGTCGCAAAGGAAACCCAAGATGGCAATGCTCCCTTCACAGCCAGGAATGGTCGCCACTGCAATGTCCTCAAAGGAAACCCAAACTCCTTTGCGATCTCCTCCTCCCCGTAATGACAATGATGATGGAACTCAAGATGGAGTAGCGATCTTGCGGTCTGCAGTACTCGTGTAATTAATGTTACTTAAATATTTCATAAATTATGAAATATTATCCTATTTGCTTATTTCATTTGTAAAAAATATGAAATGGGTGTAATTTTACTTGTTGAACTTCAAAATTTTCATGTTTTGCTTCCTAAACTTTATTATTCATGTAATTTTACTTTTTAAACTTCAAAAATTGATACAAATGTCATGAATTATGAAATATTATAATATTACATATGAAACATCTATTTGATCAAATATTAAATATTTTCATATTTCCAAATATGGAAAGTTTTTAAACGTGGGAGTTCACATTTTTGACAAATGGGAGTTCTAATGGAAGGTACCTTTCTTTGAATGAACGTTTTTAAATATTTTTTATTCCCACAAAATATGAGAAAGTCACTTTCATTTAACAGAAACACGTGGGGGAAGGTAAAATAACTACCTCCCACGTTTTCTTTCAAAAAAAAAAAAAAAGGCAACATCAGAAGCACTGAAAAAAGGGGGCATTGATTAGTAATCACTTAGAATTTTCATATCAAAATTTGGGCAACCGATACCACATTGGATGATAATTTTCACATCAAAGTTTTGGGCAATCTATACCATATTGGTTAGTAATTTTAACATCAAAGTTTTGGGCAAATCACTTAGAATTCTCAAATCGAGTTTTCGGCAATCTATACCATATAGGTTAGTAATTTCCTAAACAAAAATATAGAGGTTGTAATGTTTTGAACCCCTCAAAAATTGGAGTTATAAGGGTCCATTTGGTAGGAATGATGGAGAGGAGGAAGTTAGAGGACGAGGAGGAGAAAGTAAAGGATGGAGATGATTACATGAATCCTTTATGTTTTTTTGATAAGAGGGATGGAAAATAAAATGATAGATGATCGATATTTTGATCAATTACTTTATTGTCCATCTCACTAATTTTTAACAATTATTTTTAAAGGGCAAAATAGTCTTTTGCATTTGTTTTTGATGGATTTCGTGGATCTTTCCATCTTTGGAAGGAGTAATTTTTTTGGGTCCAGGTGGAAGCTCCTCCCTCCTCTCTTCTCTTAACCAAACAATGGATAAAGCATTACCTCCATCTCTCCCTTCCTCCAATCGGACTCTGAGTTTTAAAGTCCACACATTAGAAAAGCATGGGTAATAAATTATTGAATATGTGCTAAAATGGAGAACTCAAAATGTCCAAAAAATACCTACTTCATCGTCATATGGGACAAGGGAATTAATTTTTCCTTTACTTATGGTCGTGTGTTTGTTTGGTTAAAGAAAAAAATTTCATTAACCAGCCGTGTATCAATTCATCATGCGGTTTCTGAAGACTGTCCATTGCCGATCTAACCAAGAGCAAGAAACCAAACAATAAAAAATTATCAATCTGGGTCTATACGATAATTTTTATAAAAAAAAATAAAAAATAAAAAAAATAAAAATGGTTGAATGGACATCACATAATTTTTTCTTCAAAGGCGGCCGCATGATCAAAACATGTTAAATGCAATAAATGTAACATAAAGTCTCACTTAGGATGTTCACAAATCCGTTAATCCGTCAAACCATTCAATCTAGTTAGATCTATTGGATTGGATTAGGTTAAAAGACTAATAGATTGTTATGATTTCAGAATTTCTCAATCCGTATAATCCGTGAATCGAACTCGATATATGTATATATATAAATTAATAAAGATCTTTATAAATTTTTTCTCGAAATAAATTATGTATGCATATGTTAAAGTCCGGTGTGACTTCACTGATTTGAATATGTGCCAAAATTCAAGTTCAGTAGTTTAATTATCTAGCTCAAAATATTCAAGTTTAGTAGTTCTATTATCTAGCCTAAAACTGCTTTTTATTTTGAGTTAATGAGTATGAAAATTTTATTAGTTTAGTCAATGTTTGTTTGTTGTAATATATTATTATGCTACAATTTGTATTTTTATGCTACAATTTAGCTTATGATCGAAAACTAGAAGTTAATTATGTTACAATTTTATTGAATTACTTTAGTCTAAATATTTTATTTTAGTTCTTAGAGTAAATGGATCGAATCCATTAATCTGATCCATATAATTTGATATTTACGAATTGGATTAGATTTGGAGTTTCATGGATTGGCGATGGATTAGCATTTTTCAAATCCAAATGTCGCAGATTGGACTACGGATTGAAGTCTAATATGTATAATCCAATCCTTTATATAAATGTCAAGTGTAAGTAAACTTTAAATCATAAATCAAATTATCTCCAAAATTCAATCAAAGTGAGATAAACGAGTTTAATCCAAAATAAATAAATAAAAACTGAGAACTACGATGAATTTGATTCCAATTCAAACACATAGGTAACCTAGTCACAAAAGTTAGGTACAGTCAAAAATTCCAAATTCCAAATTCCAAATTTCAAATCAAATTCTACAAAACTCCCTTTAATTCCCCGTAAAGTCATATAACACAAAATTCAAATGTATGAGCCACGTTGGCCTGATTGCACAAAGGGTACGTAGGGAACCTAAAGTCCGTAGGTGCCGTTCAAAGTCAAAACAAATAAAAATTTCTCAAAAGCTAAAGTGTGTTCATTCACCTAAAAAATCCAAGATCCAAAATCCAAACAAAATCAAAACGAGGTCATTCACCTCTAAATCCATCAAATCCAAATTAACAAGATCTATCTCAAAATCTAGACAGGTCATTTACCTCAAAAATACCCAAAATCATAAATACCAAATCCCAAAAAAATTAAGAACTACAAGTACCTTGATCCCTCAATATGGTATGTAGGCAGCCCCTTCAAAATTTTCCCAAGTGCAGCCTCAATTCAAATAAAACTGAATTACCCCTTAAACGACACAAGTAATTATCACATTTTCACAGATGGAATCAAAAGGTTTTCTCTTACACCCCGAAATTCATAATTTTATTTAAGCGATGTTCAAGTCCTCATTTAATGATTACGAGACTCAATTAATGTTTTACGAGCCAAGAATGAGGTTTTTAAAGGAAAAAGAACGAAAAATGATGAAATTTGACGAAAGTCAAAAGTTTGACCAAAAAGTCAAAGGGTTGACCAAAAAGTCAAAGTTTGACCGTGACGGGTCACAACGTCGACTTTACAAGTATGATGAAGGAATGTGGAAAGAATCTCCGAAAATGAAGTTTTATAAGCCGTAAATCCACCTTAGAAAAATCAAGCACACCGAAAAAGAAATAAGGGTAAAAAGGTCTCCGAAAAATTGGAGAAAGAGAGTTTTGGTCCAAATTTACATGGAATAATTTTTGGACAAAAATATAAAATAATGCTCATCACAGTATTGGAAATAACTGTAGAGCGCGAAAGGAGCCGTGAAAGACCGAAATGGCCAAACAAGGCATTAAGAGAGCTAGTGGAATGTGACATCAACCTCTTGACATCACCCTCCACCAACCCAAGGCTACACATGTGGACTCCCCCATTCCCTTATAAAATTCGGCAACTAGTAGGGAAAAGAGAAGAAATTGGTTAGTTGGAAACCAATTGGGACTTGAAAGCCAACCAAGAACCTAACCAAGTCAAGGACACATGCCCATGTTTGTGATCTCATCCTCCACTAACCAAAGATTGAACATGTGAGCTTGTCCTCCCTTCCCCCATATCCGGCTGCACCATGAAAGAAAGAAAGAAAAGAAAATCAAAGGGGACAAGAAGGTATGACATAAAGCCATAAAATAAGGACCCAAAAGGTGGGTTAAGTATTAGATTTTTCTAGAAGCTTTTTAGAACCAACCATGGGCTGCCACCTACCCATTTTCTCCCCACCAAATCCGGCAGCTCATCCCTCCAATTTCCCCTTGGATTCGGCTGCACAATGAAGGAAGGAAAGAAAAGGAAACTAAGGACAACAAGGCATGACAAGGTGTGACATAAAGCCTTAATTTAAGGACAAGCAATCTCTCCATCTTCCACTCCACCAAGGATTGCCACATGCCCTCCTTTCCCTTCCCATTTTCGGCAGCCCACACCCCTTATCCCTCCATCAAGTTTCGGCTGCAAGAAAAAGAAAAGAAATGACAAGACAAAAGCCTTGAATCAAGGGCAAGAAACCAACCACTAAGTCACATCACAAGTCCTCCCTTTCCTTGTGCCTTTTGTGGGAAAAAGAGAGCCAAAAGCTCTCATTTTTCCTTGTGGTACTCGGCAGCAAGAGGAAGAAAGAGAGAGAGAGAGATTCAAAAAGTTTTTGGGTTTTTCATCTTGGAGAGTTCGGATTGGTGCAAGGGAGAGTGCTAGAGAAAGGTTGGAAAATTTCTTGTGAGCTTGAGTGTGTTGGCCGAGCAAGAGAAAGAGGAAAAAGAAGTGAGTGAAAAATTGGAGAATTTTGGGTCAAGAGGTTCGGATTGGAGTGGTCTAGCAAGAAACCAAGAAGAAAAATTTTGGTGCACCTTTTTGTACCAAAACCGTGAGCCACCAACAAGGTAGAGCTTGAGAAAATTTTTGGTGATTCTTCAAGCAAGTGGCCGAACAAGGAAGAAGAGAAGAAGGTAAGAGAAATTTGGTTTTTCTCCTTATGATGCTCGGTTTTTGGTTAGAAGCAAGAAGAGCTAACAAAAAAATTTTTGGATGCATTTTCTTGGAAGAAACCGTGGGTTAGAACAAGCCAAGGAACCAAGGAAGATTTTGGGATTTCAAAACCTTAACTTGGGTTGAGGTAAAATCTCTTAAACCACCTTGAATCTAAGTTTTATTTAAGTGTTTTTGAGGTTGATTCAAGTGGTTTGTAAGGACATAAGTCCACCTTAATGTAACGACCCGCCTAGCACAGGCCGTTACACTTTACTTACATACTTACTTATCTTAGTTAACTTACTCATTTACTTGACGAAATGCAGCGGAAATTTTTTTTTTTTTTTTACTAGCTTATATACGTCTACACATAATAAGCTTATCTTGATTAAAATCTTTAACATACAAAAAAATGCGTATTGAACGAAACGCGTAGCGGCGTCGTATTCCCACAATTTCACAGTATGCCCTGCCTCGCACGTCCATCTTGCATCACCCATTGCTGTCAGATGACTCACCTACAGCATAGACGACAAACTATGAGCTAACGCTCAGTAAGCACAACTATCTAAGCCGCGACAATTATAAAACATGACATCGCATCATGTACATAGCATATCTTAATTTCGTAGCTTATAATTATATTACACACTTTCGTAACATAACATATTTTTACTAACTACTAGCATCTCATAACCTTTCATACATAGCAAAGCGTATTCTTTCTACATAGCATAACATACCTTTCATACATGGCATACTTATCATGGCATCATAGCATATTGTAACACATCATGTCACATTAACCACATAATAGTATAATGTATGCATGATCCGGTTATGCTCGTATTATGCTTTTCTTAACTCTTTCTATCTTACTTTCTTAGCTTATCTTACTTATGGGCCCCTTACTTACGTGTACGTACCCGGCGCGCAACTATGGAGTGGTTGGGGCGGCCAGCCCAGTCCAACTCAAACCATAGTCCAACCCGACCTCGGACGGGTGGTACGACACTGGCAAGCTCGCTTGCCATCTTGTTTTCTTTCTTTTGTCTTATCTTATCTTTAGTGAACATACATCGTGATGTCACTTTTGTGTAAAATACATCATACATTGCATCTTACCTTTCTTGCTCGGCTTGCACATCCTTTACATACATAGCATAGTATCATGTCATATTGCACATAATAACTTAATATGGCATTGAGTCTAACATACCACAAACATACAATAAGCACATCATGGCAACTATCAATCATATATTCCTAGCATGCATCTAACATACTTGAACAAGTATCAACTAAAGCCTATACTGTAGGCGGAGTTGTACTTACCTCTTCTCCTGCTATAGCCTCACTGACGCTGTCCTGCTCTGGAGCACAGCTACGAGTCCTCTCCTGCTCGAGAAGGGACATTGGTGAGATTCTGTTTCTAATTGTAGAATGTTGGTGTCCTAGCCAACATACCTACTGAAACCTAGTTGTATGTCCCCGTCAGATAACTGACTTGTCCAAAATTGGCCTTTTACTGCTAGGGATTAATTTGAACTTGATTAATCCCTTAAGAGACTACGTTGGATCACCTCTTAATTATCTCCATGATCTTCTATAGGATTACTCTTTAATACCTTGGGCTTTACCATTCTATCATAACATATTGAGTCAATGGCCTTGACCCATTTTGCTTGGCCATTAAACTTATGGTAATCCTTAGGGTTACGTTGGATAACCCTTAAGGTTACCTCTTTCTTGTTGTGGGTCAACCAAAGTTGACAATTGGTCAACTACTGGTCAACCTTTGTCAATTCTGGGCCCTTTTGGGCCTAAGCCCAATAACTCGGGTCCCATTCCCGGCTACGGCCCGTAATCGGCTTGATTACCATTTTTATCTTGAAAATCTATTTTCTTATCTTAAACTCAAATTCTTAACTTAATTTTCTATTTCTTTACCTTAACTTCATTTTCTCCTCTTAAACTCTATTTTCTTACTTTTTGTGCTATTAAAAGATTTTAACTTAAAAATCCATAAAACTCTTTATAAAATTCCGATCTATAAAATAATTCTTTATAAATGTCGTTTAAGGTCGAATACTGCCTTTGGAACAGTTTTCGCAGTTAAAATAACGTTTTAGAACACTTTACAATTTTTTTTGAAAATACTTTGTAAAACTTGGTGAAGGAATTTTCGGATTCCTTGCGCACCTCTCATTAAACACGTCTATTTTAAAAATCCGTCGGGAATTTGAAAAACTTGTCTTCACAAAAGTTGTAGCTATCGAAACATGCTAAAACTTTCGTGTTTTGCAAAAAATCAAATTCTGCCTAGATTGATACCAGTTTTTTTTTTAAAACCGGCTGACTCCGAAAAATCCGGTGGGACTGCGCCCAGGGGTCAGCCACGGGTTTCATTGAAAACGAAGGCCTTTGGAGCCTTATTTTGGTATTCCGTCCACGATTTCCTCTAGAAAAACTTGTTCCGAGGAACTTTCGTGTTTCGAGTTTTAACCCATTCGGCCTCTAGAGGCCTTAAAATCTCACTTTTCCAAAACTGGTCAGGTTCAACCCGAATCTGGACAGTTTCGGTTTCGTTTTCAGTTTGCGTCCTATTTCGCGAATCTAACTCGACCGAACACTTCGGGAGCCTAAGATTCAAACACACAACGTTTTCTAGCATAAAATTCATACAAAAAAATCATCACAAACCAAGCAAGATTTTAAAACCAAACACCCTAGTTCTAGCAAATCAAGCACACACCGAAATCTAAAGCATAAAAACGAAATTGGACTTACGTCCTTACAACCCAATCGAACCTTAAATTAAACTTGAAATTAAGCTTAAAATAAAGAGGATTGGGGTTGAGAAATTACCTAGAACCAAAGCTAGTTTGATTCAAAATTTTCTCCTCTCTTCCTCACGAAGGCTCACGGTGTACCTAGAAAGAAAATGGGGATCCAAGAGAAAAATTTGTTGGCTCTTTCGTTCATCTTCCAAAGCCGAACTTCAAGAGGAAATCCCCAAGAAAATTTTCAAGATTTTCTCACCTTTTCTCCTCCTCTTGGTCGGCCTCACTTGGAAGAACTCATAAGAAAAATTTTTCAAACTTTCTCTCTAGCTCTCCCTTTGTTGCCGTGCACCTAGGAGATGGAAACTCCAAGAATTTTTTTTTCTTTGAATCTATCTCTCTCTCTCTTCTCCCTTAGCTGCCGAACTCACTTAGAGGAATGGGTAAGGTTTTACTCACTTTAACAATGAAAAGAAAAGAGAAAGAATGGAGGGGTTTTGATGTGAAATGGGGTGGTTGGTTGCTTTCCTTATTTTAAGGCTTTAACCCATGCTTTTCTTTTCTTTCTTTTCTTGCTTTTCTTGCAGCTACAGCCGGCCATTGAGGGGAGGAGATGGCTGAAAAAATCTTGCATTAAATGCATAGATAATGGGAGAGTTTTGATGTGAAATGGAGTGGTTGTAGACTAGTCCTTAAAACATGGTTTTTGTCCATCCTTTTTCCCTTGAATTGTGGCATTACTCTCCCCTTTTCCTTGAGCTGCTGCCGACCATTTGAGGGGAGGAGAAAGCTTTATTTAATGCAAGCTTTAGTTGGTGGAGAGGTAGCAATGTGTACTTATCATGCTTAGGCTTTGTTTGGCTAATTTGTGCTCCAAAAAAATTCATTTTTCTTTCCTTTGTGCTACACAGATAATTCTAATATTGTGATTTCTCAAAACACAATATTTTTATCTCGTACCGAAGTACAAAATTTATCTGTGTGAATTTTGGATCGAAAAATATTTCTCTCAAATTTTTCCGAACCCTTTCTGCCCTTAAACTCTAACTCGGTGTGCTTGATTTTCTAAGGACGTTTTACGGCTTATTCTTGCTTTCTAGTTAACAAAACTTATTCTCGGAACTCGTTCCGCGCTGAACTCGAAAAATCTCAAAAAGTCAACCCTTTGACTTTTTGGCCGGTCAAACTTTGACTTTTTCGGTCAAAGTTGACTTTCGTAAAATTTTACATCGTTTCGATCCTTTTGACTTGGAAAGTCCGTTATCGAGCTTAGAAATCGATTTTGAGTCTTCTTGACTCATCATAACTCACCAAATCTAACAAAAGCTCTAGATCAAGCTTTTTCACAATTATTTTCATTGGGTGAAAATAAATTCCTTAAGAGGAAATTGTACATGGAAAATTCGGATATCACACTTAATTTCTGCCCTCATTTATGGTGTGTGTGTGTGCTTGATAAGATTAGGGTTGGTTGGCTGATTTTAATGCTTGATTTCTTTAAAAATTTGTGCTTGAAAATGATGGATTTTTCATGCTAGAAATTAGGTTGTATGTCCCATAAGATTAGGCCAAAAATCTGCCCTTGGCAGCCATGAGAGCATGCTAGACTTAGAGTTGGATTTTGTGTGATGGTATGTGATGATGCATGAGTTAGAACCATGTAACCCTAGTCTTTTTAATTTTCGGATTTGGGGTTGCATGAGTAGAATGAGATGGATTTATGGGTTGTAATGGGACGTTAGAAGCGCTGCTTGATGTTGTCTAAGCTCCCGATGTGATCGGTCGAGATAGATTCCGCGAATAGGACGTAAACCGAAGAGAGGAACCGAAACTGCCAATTCGGATTCGAATCTGGCCAGTTTCGGAAAAGGGTAATTTCAAGGCCCTTAGAGGCCGAATGAGGTAAAACTCAAAACACGAAAGTTATTCGGAACAACTTTTGCTAGAGGAAAACGTGGACAGAATCTCGAAATAAGACTCCAAGGACCTCCGTTTTACCCAAAACCCGTGGCTGAACCCTGGGACGTTCTCCACACAGTTTTCCAGAGTCAACCAGTTTTCAAATAAAAACTGATACTGATCTAGGCTGAACTGGATTTTGTGCAAAACACAAAAGTTCTAGCATTTTTCGATAGCTACAATTTTTGTGAAGACAAGTTTTTCAGATTCCAAGCCGATTTTTTAAACTGGGCGCGTTTTGTGAGAGACGTGCAGAGAGCCCGAAATCTTGCAAATGAGTCTCACGAAAATATTTTCTAGAAAAATTGTGAAGTGTTCTTAAATGGTCATTTTAGCTTCGGAAACCGTTCCAACGGTGGTTTCCGACCCCAAATGATTTTATAAATGATTTGTTTCGAAAATCATGAATTTTAAGGGCTCGGGTTTGAAATTCACACTTTTCTCCAAAGTAAAGAAAAAGAGGGTTTCAACCAAGAATTTACAAGTTAAAGAAAATAATGAGATTTAACCAAGGTATGTTCTAAATTAAAAGAGTTAAGATTTTTATAAGAAGAATGAAGGATTTTTAGAAGTTAATTGCACAAGATTTTCCAAAGAATAAGGGAGAGGAATTTTAAAGTAAAATTAGTAAGCAAGCCGATTACGAACGGTAACCGGATATTATATCCGAGTTACAAACTCAAGGATAACCAAGGGTTGACAAAAGGTTGACCCAAGGTTAAATAAGGTTAACCTTAAGGGTTATCCAACATAACCCTAAGGGATGCCCACATGTATAATTGGGCTAAGATTTAAAGGGTTAATGGAAATAACCCAATAACAAGGATGTATGAGCAAAGCCCAATAAGAGAACAAGACTCTAACTAAAAAGGTTACCCAATGTAATCTCATAAGGACTTATCCAAGTTCAATAAAGAATGGGGATAAATATGGCCAAGATGGATATCATGAATAGGGGACATACAACCAAAAGTAAATGTGAGTGTTGGTAGGTCGCCAACACCTTACGAAAGGATCCTGATCCTATATTTTTGGTATATCAGGAAAGTGAATTGCGGTTGCTGACGATTTAAGGAACGCGATTCTAAGGATACGGCACTAGAGGTAAGTACAAACCTCACCTGCAGTATGAAAACTAGTAAATTATGTTCAAGTATGTGGTTTTCAAATATGCTGCAATATGTTGTGTGCTATATCTATGAAATGCCATGTTTTATGAAAAGTGCTATTTTTGCGAAATGTCATGTTTATAAAATGTGCTATTTTCGTAAAATGCTATGTTTATAAAAAGTGCTATTTTTGCAAAAGATTATAAAAGTGCTATATTTACAAAATGTCATGTTTATAAAAATGTCATGTTTGCAAATGCTATGAATGAAAAGAATGCCATACCATGTTATTAATGAGATAAAAAGTATGTTATCATGTAGTGACATCATAAGGTATGTTCACTAAAGATAAATAACATGGTAAGAAATCATAAGTAAAGTGTCGTACCAACCTCCGCCAAGGTGGAGGATTTTTATGATGAAGTTATGGATTCGCCCTCTCGTTGTTGTAAGAGGGTGTAATCACTTCTGTTTCCCTAGAGCAGTTAGGGACTTGCAACCCCATCTAACTGTATCTAGAGGCGCGCTATATGATAAAGGTACGTACACTATGGGGCCCATAAGAAAGATAAGAATGTTAAAAGAAATGCATAAATGGAACATAAATGGTTCACGCATATGCATATGATGATGAATGTTTTCAAGATGTTTTAATGTTTTGTGAGATTATGTTTGTGTTTACTGGGCGAAAGCTCATTCAGTTATATTTCATACTGTAGGTAAGAAACCCGCAGCTTAATGCTGGGCATTGTTGGAGCGGTGTGGCGGCGGACGAAGGCGGTATGGATACCACTACGCATAGTTTCCGCAAATCTTTTGATAAGTAAAGAAGTTTTGTATATATAAAAATATACATGATGAAGACAAGTTATGTATCATGGTATTTTGGAACTAAAGATTTTAAGTAATGTTTACTTAAGTAGTAATGATGTATTACTAAAGACAAATGCTTTATAAGTAAGTTTAAAAAAATATATATATATATCCCCAAATTTTCAAGTAAGTAAGCAAGTAAGTAAGGCGTGACGGCCCTACGTAGTAAGGGGGCATCACAGTTGATTCACACATATGAGATTGACTTCAAAGCTCGTTGATTCACACTGGATACCCTAAATTGAGAAGAAAAAAGTGGACGCTCAAAATTTTATTACTTATCAAAAGTTGTCTTTCATTAAAAAAGAGTGTATATATTTATATGACAAAATACAAATAGGAAATTAAACAAAAACTGTTGAAATATAAAACTGTTAAAAGTATTGAATTAGGAAATTTCCCAACACTACTTTTAGTTTGTTTCACACTATTAATAATTTAGTAATTTCTATTATTTGTAAGTTTATTTTCCTTTTCTTGGTATTTTATCCCCTATAAATAGGGTTAAGTATACTTTGTAATTTGTGAGATAGAATTAAATGCAAAATATAATTCTCTCCAATTTTCAATTTGGTATCAAAGCTAGAGGAAAAGAGGAAAAAAAAAAAAAACAACTTAAAAAATGAGTAGATCATCTAAACCAAAACCCATAGATCAATTCACAAATCCACAACTATTGAAACCCACACGAGGCCGCCGTTCAAACTCCACGGTCAGCCGCCGTTTATGGAAACGCTGCCTTAGACACACCGCTATAGCCGTCGTCTTAGAACGCCCCCGAAACCATCACCATCGCTCACCGTTGTGCTAATCACTCGCTGGGCCTCTCTCTGGTCGTGCTCGTTTGGTCGCTGGTCACTGCTCATCGGTCGATGGGTCGCCACTTGCTAGGTTGCTGCTTGTCACTTGTTGCTCATTCATTGGGTTATGAGTCGGTTGTTGCTATTTTCAAGCAGCACATGAGTTAGTGCTTTTTCTTTTTCTTTTCTTTTTCTTTTTTTTTTTTTGTAAAAAACAAAAGGAAAGAACAGAAAACAAAAATAAATATTAAAAAATTATTAAATAAAAAAATATATAATTACAAAAAAAAGGGAAAGAGAAAAAAAATATGAATGAAAAAAATATTGAATCATCAAGGACAAAATCAGTTTCTGTAATCATCCAATCAGAAAGTGGTATTAGGCGATGGACCATCCTCACCAAAGCAGTCTGAAGTTGAGTCTCAAAAAGAAAAAAAGTTAGTTTATCAATTCCCCTAAAAACTTAAACTATTAGGAAGTGCGCCAATAATAGTTTTATATTTTAACACTTCTCCTCATATACAGGCCAGACATAGACCAACGAGCGGACAAATATTAATTTCGAAAGTTCAACACAAATTATAAGAAACCTATAACACATTAAAGACCCAACATACAAATGATAAAATGGGTTATAAACAGTGTATTTGTAAGGATTTCCACTCCAAACCTCCATCTTTGATACTATATTAATTTATCCATTCTTTCAAAAACTTAAACCATTAAAAGATGAACCACCGATGTGTTCCTAAGTCAACACAATCCAAATTAGAATCCAAAATTCGTAAGTCAAATAACACGATTTTGAACGCCTAAAACAGTGAATTTAGCCCAACATACAACGTACGTTTTTCTCATTGGGCAGTTTCCATTTAAAAATCAATATTTTTTTTACTAAATCCGACAAAAAGATCCCATAAAAATCAGTCGGACTGTACACATATACAACCCAACACGTGTCTAGTCCGATATCGGTCACAATCAACTTCGTCAAGTGTGAATCACGTTTTCGGTCTTGTCTGACACACGTTAGGCTGCAAGGGAGGGTCCGTCAACTTCTGACACACGTTTTGGGTCCTGTCTGACACACGTTGGTTCGTCAACTTCTGTTTGACCCTTCTCGGCCTACACAAGACATGTAAAACACGTGATTAGTCCGATATCAGTCACAATCAACTTCGTCAAGTGTGAATCACGTTTTCGGTCTTGTCTGACACACGTTAGGCTGCAAGGGAGGGTCCGTCAACTTCTGACACACGTTTTGGGTCCTGTCTGACACACGTTGGTTCGTCAACTTCTGTTTGACCCTTCTCGGCCTACACAAGACATGTAAAACACGTGATTAGTCCGATATCAGTCACAATCAACTTCGTCAAGTGTAAATCACGTTGTCCATTTTGTGTTATTAGTGCGCAGGAAAAGAGAACTGCTGTTTGTTTTTACAGGGTTTTGATTCCAACTAAACGAGCTAGATTTTTATTAACATGCTAGAAACATTTTTTCTTGATCTACAACAATACATATTCATATATATATATATATATATATATATTTAAGAGCGTAAGTTTATATTATATTGTCATGCACATAATAGCCTACTACAATTATAAAAGTTGACTTAGACGATACAGATTATACGATGATTTTACAAAAACTATTGTCTAAAACCTAATTACATGACGGTTTTAATAAACCGTCATGTAAACCCGAGATTACACGATGGTTTATGAAAATTATACAATGATTTTCATACACCAGCGTGTAATATTCTGAAAATCAAATTTGAAATTTTGTGCTTTCAAATTCATGCATAAACTCTTAACTTAAATCCATTTTTCTCATCCTTTCTTATCATTTTCATATTTTTCCCTTTTGATCACTCAAAGATTTCTCCTACCCATTGTCTCCTTCGCCCGCCCACCGACAGCGCCGTTGCCCTCCCCACCGCCACCTTACCCTCTCTCTTATTCTCCTGGTGGCGCTGTCATCACCCTCCCTTATTCCTCATTCAACCATTGCCTGTACTACCGCCATCCCCTTCCCTTTATTCTCCCGTCACCCTCAATGCAGCCCTCCCCTCTTTCTCTTTTTTTCGCCGCCGCCGCCGGCACCTCCATTGCCACCCTATCTTCGCATTAAGGCCGTGACTATTTTGCATCAAAGAAAAACAATGTGACTTCCATATTGCTAAATTTCTTGTTTTCAAACAAAAATACGAACAAACAATTCTTTTATAACTTGCTTGGAGTGTAATTTGTGTATTTATTATTGTTCAATTTTTTTTTATTGTTGCTCTTTGTTCTTTGTAGATGAATCTTTTATGTAATTTTTTTGGCATTTTAAGATCTATGAACACAAAATATTCTAAACATTTTTTTTTTCCGCCCACCACATGCTCAATAAAAATGTCAAAATAGAATTTTGTTTGATTTAATCTTAATGGTATGCATCTTATATTTTTGAATTTTGCAAATTTGCTAGGGCCCTAATGGATTGGAAGCTTATAGCCGGAGAAGGAATTAAAAGGAAATGAGACTATAAAACAAA
The DNA here is from genome assembly GCA_025413485.1 of Ficus microcarpa. NCBI lineage: Eukaryota > Viridiplantae > Streptophyta > Magnoliopsida > Rosales > Moraceae > Ficus > Ficus microcarpa. The sequence goes on from CM046387.1 coordinate 19,913,598, forward strand.
AATCTAGGATCGCCCTTATCCTCGTCAAGAGAGAAGTGTTAAATGTGGTTATTTTATTTTAAGTTTTATGAGGGACATAGTGTTGAATGGAATTGATGTACTTGAAAGTAAATAATTTTATACTTGGGATGATATGGATTTGATTAGGGGAGAGTGAACTAAATTTATAATACAATTCATTAATTATGATATGTAAACCGGTAATATAATGAATGGTTTTTTTTACTTTGATACAATGTAGCTAATATTTTGTCAGTCATATACTGGATCGTGTAATGGATAATACACGGGTTAGCCCACCCGTGGAAAATCATAAAAAAATGTTAAAATATTTTTAATTCATGTTAGACTTTACATGACGGTTTCTGTTAAAAACCATCATGTGAAGTTCTCTCTTTAGCAAAATTTACTCCCTTTTTTCTCTATTCGATGACGGTGTGAACTGTTCTGGAATATTGAGATACCACGATAGCTTATTAACCGTCGTGGTATCTCAAAACATTCCACGACGGTGGAATATTACACGACAGTTGTCTAACCATCGTGGAAACTTTACATGACGGTTAATAACCGTCATCAAATCCATAATTTTTACTAGTGTGTTTTATTGTGTTCTTGTGTACTCTTTTTTTCTTTTTTTCTTTTTTAAATACTTATATAGTAGGACATAATGAATTGCCTTAACCTAGGACGCTGCATACTCTCTCTCTTGCTCAAACTGTGCAATCAACAAAAGTTTTGCCAAGATAAATTTTTGAAATTAAATCATATCAGATTGTAAATATTATTTGAGTTTAAAATAACTAAATTACGTATCAAGCGTGAGGAATGTTAGTCATACATGGAGGGAGCCAGTTTCAAATTTAATTACTTATTAGTTTCCTGGAATGTGAAGGACATTGGCGGAAGCACACAAAATTGAGATCGAATATGGGATTTAATCTCATCTCACTACTACAGAATGCGGATACCACGACGGTTTTTAACCGTCGTGGTAACATTTCCACGACGGTTCACTAACAGTCGTGGAATCCAGAGTCGTTGAATTTTTTCAGATTCCACGACGGTTATTTACCCGTCGTGTAATATGTACAAATAAGCTGAAAAATTGTTATTTACTGACAAATACCACGACGGTTCATATTGGAAACCGTCGTGTTAAGTCAATATACCACGACGGTTTATATAATCCACCGTCGTGGTATTTTCACTTACCACGACGGTTTCGTAAACGAATGAACAAACCGTTATGGTATTTTGATCTACCACAACTGTTTATATAATCCACCGTCGTGGTATTTCACTTACACGACGGTGGATCATGCATAACGATAAACCGTCGTGGAATTTGGAATACGACGACGGTTCTAGTTATGAACCGTCGTGGTATACATGTTTCCACGACTATTTTTTATGAAAACCGTCGTGGTAGGTTCTAACGTATACAAAAAAAAAAATATTTATTCGTGCAATTTAATACCAATTCATTCATTCCTATTCATTCATTCATGGCATGAAAAAAGTACGCATCAAAGAATAAAATAATTAAAGTACAAAATTTTTAATTGAATCGTGCTATACAAAATTGTTCTCAATATGTTTTTCTCAATACTGTGTCTGGCTCATGACATATGTAGTCCACTCTTGCCTAACCAAATTTAAATCAGCTTCAGTATAAGAAGTCTTGTTTTGCAGCGAGGCAAGTCCATCGACGTTTAACGTTATTTCTCGCATGAACCCCAAGACAAAGTAGCCACACTGCACATGTCCTTGCTGTATCGGGCATCAAGCGGTCTGAATCAACGTCTTCCAGTTGCGTCGCCTTGTTATTCCTTCTCCCACCAGCAATTTCTAATCGTTTAGTGCCCTAACAATTTGACAATATATCAATACAGATAATACAACATTTATGGAATGTCAAATCATGGAACTATAAACATCAAAGTTATACTTACAACGTAATTAGCTGTTGAAAATCTTCACCCGGATCGTTACTAAGAGGATTAAAATAGAGGACGGAGTCATCCCATGGATTAATAACAGCCAATACCCAATGTTGGCCACTGTTATATGGCATGAGAACAAGCCGTACCCTTGGTACGTCCCTTATGATCCGGATGATATTGTCGGCTCTTTCTCGAATATAGGCTGCGAGATCCACATTCTGTTGAACTGGCGAGACAAGGAATGGAGAAATAAACTCGAATCGGCATTCCAATCCAGCTCTTGCACAACAATCCGATAAGTAGCTGCAAAACATTCAAGCTAATTGGAACAATAATTAAGTATTGTTTAAGGAAAAAACAATTACCTGATGTAAACCATTATACAGCTTGCACTGATTTCTTGAAAGTTTAAGAAATGGCATACATCTTCATACCCAATATATATGGGCATATCATCGGTTTGCAGTGGTGGGCACGGAATCTGGTCACCGTCAACCAAGGAACTTTGTGCGTAATAAGCCAGTGGTCTCAGTTTAGAGGGAATTGCATTGATGTCCAACGTAGCTACGACGTCTTCTGCCATTTGCTGTTGTACCTCCGGTTGTGAATGCACTTTTTTCCTCCCGGCTCTCTTTTTCTGCCGTTTCCTTCCCTGTGGTTCTGGGTCGGGAACTTGACTGGGACCTCGACTGGCCTGGCTTAAACTGCTCTGAAGCACGACTAATTTTCTCGGCCACGCAACAAACCCCCCGACAGCCTCTTCAATATACGTGGCTTCATTCGTCGGAATCGGAAGGTGTGCACGTTTAATTTTGGGGACACTATGTAACGACCCACCTAGCGTAGGCCGCTACCGTACTTATTAACATACATTCATAACATAATAAGTAAATAAAACTTACTTATATTGCTTGTAAAACACAGCGGAATTTTTTTTTTTTATATAGTACTCACAAAAACTATAAACATAGAATAAGAGTTATAATATTGTTTTTGCGTCCGAGCACATTAACTATTAGTTGTTATAAAAACATTTCATATCTTATATATACAAACCACAAAACACGTAGCGATACCCATTCTCCACTATTCACAGTGCCTTGACTCGCAGCTCCACATTGCATCGTCATCAGATAGCAGGTTGCTTACCTACAGCACAAACTTAAACAATGAGTTATCGCTCAGCAAGTACAACTCTTATACCGCAAAATATAACAATATAACGTAAGACACATATTATGTATACATAGTAACATATCTTAACACATAGCATGCGTAGACCATTTATGTTCGTATTATGTTTCCTAATTTTCCGTATTCTGATTTCTTATGGGCCCTTAACCTGAGTGTTCGTAACCGGCGCGCGACTATGGATTGTTTGGGGCGGCCAAACCATTTCCAATTCAATCCACAGTCCAACCCGACCTAGTGCGGGTGGTACGACACGACACTTGATAACTTACTTAATCTTATTGTTGGTGAACATACATTCCGATATCACTTTCTTATCTTAGCATATATTCAGATACTTAACATTTTTCATATTGCACACATGTTATCTAACATATAGCACGGAACACATCATTGAACTCTAGTAATATACTACTAGTAGCCTGTGCTGTAGACGGCGTTGTACTTACCGTTTCCACGTCTGTTGCTTTGCTGCTCCTCTTCAGGGTTCAGCTGCAGGATTCCTCCTACTTGATTGAAGGACGTACGTAAGATTTCGAATCCACTTCCATAATATGTTGGTAACTAACCAACATTCATGCGGGTTTTGGTTATATGTCCCCCTAGAAAATAAAATCATACATAATCGAAAGGGTGACTACCTCAGTAGTCTTATCGATCTTATGTCGTGACCCAAAAAAAGTTACGTTGAATTCCTTTCCATACACTAAGCCCATATACTTAAGTATAGGGTTAGGTCAACACCTACCCTTGGGCTTTTTATTAGCAACTCATCTCCCTTAAGGTTAACCAAGGTTAACCTTTTCGGTTACTGAAGTCAACCCTCTTTGGGTCAATTTAGGGCTTTGGGGTTAAGCCCGATAACTCGGGTATTAATTCCCGGTTAACTTACGTCTTACCTGTTTCCTTAAAAACTTAGCTTAAAATCTCCTTTTCATAAAAAAAAAAAACTTAACTTTTAAACTTACTTTCTTTTAAAAATCTTGAAAACTTCGAAACTTTGATCGTAAAAATTTAAATTCCAATACTGTAATTATTATTTTACAGTTTTGGATTTTTATACTTACAGTCAAAGAAAATCGGATCGAAAATATTTTTCTTATTTTCTCAAATCCTTTCTGTCCCATGTCCTATCTTAGCGTGCTTGATTTTTCTACGGTGGTTTTAGTTCTTATTTTTGTTATCTGTCATAGAAAACAAGTTTCCGCAATATTTTTCACGAACCGCAGATCTTAAAATTCTTCCGTCGCAATTTTGACCATTTTGGTCAAACTTTGACTTTTTGGGTCAACGGTTGACTTTTTGGTCAAAATTTTGACTTTTCCAGAATCGTGTAGATTTCATTCCTTTTTGTCCGGAAAGGCTATTTGCTTCTCCGAACCATCATTTTTGAGTCTTATTAAGCTTATAAGAACTCATAACACATATTAAAGCTCTGAACTGAACTTTTTCATGAAATTGCATGAACTGCATATATTCAATCTTTAAAGAAAAATTTGTAACATGAAAAACTAGATATCACAATCTACCCTCCTTAAAAATTTTCGTCCTCGAAAATCAAAACAACTCAGGGTAGTTTTTCTTCATCGCATCTTCAAGCTCCCATGTCGCCTCTTCGACCTTGTGGTTTCGCCACAATACTTTGACCATGGGAATAACTCTATTTCTTAAGACCTTATTCTCTCTGTCGAGGATTCTAACTGGTTTTTCTTCGTAAGTTAAATCCGTCTGAACCTCCACTGGTTCTTGGCTAAGCACGTGGGAAGGATCTGGAACATACTTCTTGAGCATCGAAACGTGAAAAACGTCGTGCATTGAGGCTAATTCTGGCGGTAAAGCGAGCTTATACGCAACTTTTCCAATCCTCTTAAGGATCTCGAACGGTCCCGTGTACCGTGGACTGAGTTTTCCTTTCTTGCCTAACCGCATTACTCCCTTCATAGGAGCAATTTTGATGAAAACAGCATCACCAACTTGAAATTCTAATGGTCGTCGACGTTTGTCCGCATAGCTTTTATGCCGGCTAAAAGCTACGTCGAGTCTCTGCTTGATCTTCTTAATGTCCTCAGAGGTCTTTTCGATGAAGTCCGTAGTTTGCAACTGTTTCTGTCCGACTTCTTGCCAATGAATAGGCGATCGACACTTTCGTCCATACAAAGCTTCAAATGGAGCCATTCCAATTGAGGCATGATAGCTGTTGTTGTAGGAGAATTCGATCAGTGACAGCTTTTGGTCCCGATTTCCCTTGAAATCTAGGACACACGACCTCAATATATCTTCCAATGTCTGGATAGTTCTCTCTGACTGTCCATCAGTTTGGGGGTGAAATGCTGTACTAAACTTCAGTCTTGACCCCATGGCAGTGTGAACACTCATCCAAAATCGCGAGGTGAAGCGCCCGTCACGATCTGAAATGATCAATTTTGGAATTCCGTGTAGTTTGACAACTTGAGCTACGTAGATTTCTGCCAATTTCTCCACTGAGTAGGTGGCTTTAATCGCAACAAAGTGAGCCGATTTGGTCAAGCGATCAACAATGACCCAAATCGTGTCATTTCCACTCGTAGTTCTGGGCAATCCGACTACAAAATCCATAGTAATCTGCTCCCATTTCCATTCAGGAAGTTCTATCTTCTGCAATTCTCCTCCCGGATGCCGGTGTTCAGCCTTAACTTTTTGACAAGTTAGGCATTTCGACACAAATTCTGCCACCTGATTCTTCATATTCGGCCACCAATAGGATTCCCTGAGATCCTTGTACATCTTAGAAGCTCCTGGATGTACAGAGTATGGCATTTGGTGTGCCTCTGACATTATTCGTTTCTTTAAGTCTTTCACGTCTGGAACACAGATTCTCCCCTTAAAGTGGATTATGCCATCATCGGATGTTTTGAATTCTGTACCCTTCTTACTAAATAGTCGAGCCTTCAACAATGAAGAGTCCTTTTCTTGATGTGCTTTGATGAAGTCCAGCAGATCAGACTTAAGAGTAAGCGAAGATAACCTTCCCGTTATCAATTCTATACTGAAATCAGCGATCTCCTTCTGTAGTGGCTTAGAAAATGCTTCAATAGACATCAGCATGCCTACTGATTTCCTACTTAATGCGTCTGCTACCCTGTTCGCCTTTCCAGGGTGGTAAAGGATTTCACAATCATAATCCTTTACGAGTTCTAACCACCTCCTTTGCCTCATATTTAACTCCTTCTGAGTAAAAATATACTTGAGGCTTTGATGGTCGGTGTAGATTTCGCATTTGTTCCCGTACAGATAGTGCCTCCATATCTTGAGTGCGAAGACCACTGCTGCTAACTCCAGATCATGAGTAGGGTAGTTCCTCTCGTGATTCTTTAACTGTCGTGACGCATATGCTACTACTTTCCCATTCTGCATCAGAACAGCTCCTAATCCATTCTTAGAAGCGTCACTATAAATCATAAAGTTTCCTGCTTCTACATCAGGGATTATCAGCACAGGTGCGCTTGTTAATTTCCTCTTAAGCTCTTGAAAATTCTCTTCACACTTCTGAGTCCACTCGTATTTCTTCTCTTTCCGAGTGAGAGCTGTGAGAGGTGCTGCGATCTTCGAAAATCCTTCGACGAATCTTCTGTAGTACCCTGCCAATCCAAGAAAACTCCTGATCTCTGTGACGTTTCTGGGTGCTGGCCATGAACTGACTGCATCCACCTTGGTTGGGTCTACAGAAATTCCTTCTTTTGTCACCACATGCCCCAAAAAGTGTACTTTTTCAAGCCAAAATTCACATTTCGTGAATTTAGCATACAGCTGGTGTTGCCTCAACATTTCCATTACCAGCCTCAAGTGATGCTCATGCTCCTCCTGGGACCTCGAGTATATCAGAATATCATCAATAAAGACGATCACGAACTTGTCTAAGAAATCCTTAAATACTCGGTTCATTAAATCCATGAAAGCAGCTGGGGTATTGGTTAGTCCAAAGGGCATGACTAGGAATTCGTAGTGCCCATATCGTGTTCTGAAAGCTGTCTTGGAGACGTCTGACTCCTTAATCCGAAGTTGATGATAGCCGGAACGTAAATCGATCTTCGAAAATACTATCGCTCCCCTGAGCTGGTCGAAAAGATCATCTATCCTTGGGAGAGGATATTTGTTCTTAATCGTGATCTTGTTCAACTCCCGGTAGTCGATGCACATACGTAGCGATCCATCCTTCTTTTTCACGAATAAGACAGGTGCTCCCCACGGAGAGTGGCTCTGCTTGATGAATCCCTTATCCAGCAATTCTTGTAGTTGTACTTGAAGTTCCCTAAGTTCTGCCGGGGCCATTCTGTATGGTGCCTTCGATACCGGTGCAACTCCTGGTAACAACTCGATTTCGAACGAAATTTCACGTTCTGGCGGCAGTCCTGGTAAATCCTGTGGAAATACGTCCACATATTCCCTGATGATGGGAACATCTTCTAGCGTTAACTCCTTCTGTTGTTTCTTATCCACCATGTTAGCTAAATACCCCTGACATCCATTAGCTAACATTTTCCAGGCTCTTACAGCTGATACGAACTTAGTGGCGGAACTTCGGGGTTGCCCGTGGAAGTTAAACTCATCCTTCTCACCTTGGTAGAACGTTATACGGCGTCTTCGGCAGTCAATCTTAGCGTCGTATTTCCCTAAGAAATCCATCCCTAAGATCACATCGAAATCATGGAGTTTGATTGCGATGAAATCTGCAAAAGTTTCTCGGCCACTGATAATAATGGGAACATTTTGGATCCAGAAGTTGGACCACAAAATTTCACCAGATGGTAAAGAAGCATGGAAGGATTGTTCTATCTTATTAACACTGTCTCCTAACTTTCGAGCAAACTCCATGGATATGAACGAATGTGTAGCGCCAGAATCGAATAATGCAATCACATCATAAGTGGTGATAGAAATCTGACCTGTCATCACCTGCGATGTTCCTGCCTCTGCATCCCCCTTGGTATATGCGTAGATCCTGGCTTGGGGTTCCGGTGCTTCCAGTCTGCCTTGTGCTATTGCAGGTCCCTCAAACCTAGCTTGTACTGCTAGCAGTTGCCGTTGATTAGGGTTGCGGTTCTGATACTGCGGTTGTTGATTCTGGTTATACTGAGGGCAATTCTTCGCATAATGTCCCTCTTTGCCACAAAGGTAGCAAGCATTTGTTCCTTTCCTGTAGACACCTGGGTGTTTCTTTCCACAAGTTTCGCACGTAGGATAGGTGACATTATTGCCATCATTTCCCCGGTTGTTCTTTTTCTGCTGGAAGTTTTTCTGTTGTCCCTGGCCGTTAAAATTCCCCTTCCGCTTGTTCTTTCCGAACTGTTTGGGACTTTGACCGGAGTTGCTTGCTTGTCCCTTAACATTTGCTTCCGTTCCCTGACGAGGTTGTGTTAACTTGGCAACAGCCTTTTCTTCCTTCCTGGATTTAAAAATCTGGGCTCTAGCCTCCTTGTCCCGATTAATCCAGTATTCTGCTCTGATGGCCCGGCTAATATAGTTTGACACTATATCTGGCGGATCACTACCGGCACTAACTTGCGTAGCAATGTCTGTACGGAACATTTTCATCATCAGTCTAACCTTCTCCACCTCGTTAGGTACCAAGTTTGGACACAGGCGAACCAGTTGCTCGAATCTCTTGATTGCGTCCATAACTGTCATGGATCCCTGTCTGAAGCTTGTAAATTTGTCCTGTTGCACCGCAAGGACTTCTCGATTGTAGTACATATTGCGAAATTCGTATACGAAGTCTTGCCAGGACATAGCCATAACATTTCGTCGCATTTAGACTGTCATCCACCAATGTCTGGCATCCTTCTTGAGAGCAAAGGAAAGCGCACAGTACTTTTTCCTGCTCCGTCAGTCTCATGAAATCCAAGATAACCTGGATATCTATGAGCCAATTGTTCGCAGCTATTGGGTCTGTAGGCCCTTCAAACTCGGGCGCTTTCATACGTCTAAAACGTTCGTAGAGCAGGTCTTCACGTACCAATGGCGGATTCACTTGTACAGCAGCTGGTGCCATCGGAATTTCAGTATGTCGAGGGACTTCTGGTTGAGCATTGGGTACCTGAGGTACCATTGGCGGAACTGGCGGTGCTGGCTGTGGAGCTTCATGAACCTGGGGTGCTTGATTCATCCGCGTTAACTGTTCCCGGAATCTAGTCATCTCTTGTTGTTGCTCCAGCAACTGTTGTTGCAAATTAGTCATCAATGTTACTAGATCCGGCTGAGGCGGATTTGCGGGTGCGTTTCTTCGTGTACGTACCATTCTTAATATTCCTTATATAGGAAACAGATATTATCACAAATCAATAACATCTCAAACCAAACTTATCATACATAATATCACATCAGCATACATGTCATATCATAACTTAGTAACATTATCATATCACATAAATACTTAACATAACACTTCACATCATAATATAGCTTTCCATATATCCCGTGATCACACGGTCTTTTTGTACAATAATCAAAAGTACATCACCATGTCAAAAGTACGTACTTTTCATGGTTCAAAATACTTACTGTTATATTTACAATATATCAAAATACATCATACTGTTCATATTTATATTTTTACGGCCAAAACTTCGGATGAAAGTGTCTAACACTTTTCATCCTACATATATATACAACCTAACCTCCGAATAACATAATACTATAATTAGCCCTACCAAAAGAAATATACAAAGTCGGTCCTAGTCTAGTCGGTGACGTCGAGAGTACTCGCAGACGTATCTGAATCAGAAAGCACGACTACATGTCCATATGCATCGTCGTCCGCTATCTCCTCGGGATCGTCCCACTCATCCTGCGCGGCCTCCTCATCCATATCATCCTCGTCATCGCTGGAGATGACGATAACTGGAGGGTCCTCCTGCTCTGGTGGATCTATCGGTATGACGTCATCATCTGAGGCGTCCTCCGCATCCATCGGGTCCTCTGCCTCTTGGGCAGGCATCTCGGGTACCGGATCCTCGGGCCCTACCTCATACTGCGGATCCTCCTGTCCGGCGTCATCAGCGACGGGAGCATGGGCCTCATCCACATGATCAGCGGCAGGCACTGTCTGGGCGATCGTCTCTGCCTCTAATATATCATCAATGAAGCTGCCGATAGTCATCTGGCTGTTAGGCGTTGGGACGAACTGACGGATGTGAGTCGGTACTCTGTTCCTTAGGAGTAGCAACGCCGCTAGCTCGGGCTCTACTACGTCCTGAGGAACATACGGGAGCATAGTCTCCTGAAATCTCTAGCAGTAATGGCTCATGGTCTCCCCTGGATAGGTATGCCAGTCCTGAGAAAGTCTCTGGTAGCGAGCATGTCGCATGTCTCGGTAAATAGCAGGATCACGGATCGGCTCTCCGGCCCCTCGAGTTGGAAGTGGCCCGTAACGGCTCATCACTGCTGAGTGGAAATGTACCCAAGTACGGCTAGGCAACTGCATCTCCCCTAATGTGACCCACCATATCCTGGAATCGCCGATCAGGCGTCTATATCACGTAATTTAATCATAAACACTATTGCATAGAAAATAAAACAATATAACATATAAGAAAATAAATCTAAACTTACTTACAATGATGGAGGCGATGTCAGGCAACTGTGAATTCGTGTCGCAAGGGAACCGCTCTGATACCAGCTCTTGTAACGACCCACCTAGCGTAGGCCGCTACCGTACTTATTAACATACATTCATAACATAATAAGTAAATAAAACTTACTTACATTGCTTGTAAAACACAGCGGAAATTTTTTTTTTTTTTTTTATAGTACTCACAAAAACTATAAACATAGAATAAGAGTTATAATATTGTTTTTGCGTCCGAGCACATTAACTATTAGTTGTTATAAAAACATTTCATATCTTATATATACAAACCACAAAACACGTAGCGATACCCATTCTCCACTATTCACAGTGCCTTGACTCGCAGCTCCACATTGCATCGTCATCAGATAGCAGGTTGCTTACCTACAGCACAAACTTAAACAATGAGCTATCGCTCAGCAAGTACAACTCTTGTACCGCAAAATATAACAATATAACGTAAGACACATATTATGTATACATAGTAACATATCTTAACACATAGCATGCGTAGACCATTTATGTTCGTATTATGTTTCCTAATTTTCCGTATTCTGATTTCTTATGGGCCCTTAACCTGAGTGTTCGTAACCGGCGCGCGACTATGGATTGTTTGGGGCGGCCAAACCATTTCCAATTCAATCCACAGTCCAACCCGACCTAGTACGGGTGGTACGACACGGCACTTGATAACTTACTTAATCTTATTGTTGGTGAACATACATTTCGATATCACTTTCTTATCTTAGCATATATTCAGATACTTAACATTTTTCATATTGCACACATGTTATCTAACATATAGCATGGAACACATCATTGAACTCTAGTAATATACTACTAGTAGCCTGTGCTGTAGACGGCGTTGTACTTACCGTTTCCACGTCTGTTGCTTTGCTGCTCCTCTTCAGGGTTCAGCTGCAGGATTCCTCCTGCTTGATTGAAGGACGTACGTAAGATTTCGAATCCACTTCCATAATATGTTGGTAACTAACCAACATTCATGCGGGTTTTGGTTATATGTCCCCCGAGAAAATAAAATCATACATAATCGAAAGGGTGACTACCTCAGTAGTCTTATCGATCTTATGTCGTGACCCAAAAAAAGTTACGTTGAATTCCTTTCCATACACTAAGCCCATATACTTAAGTATAGGGTTAGGTCAACACCTACCATTGGGCTTTTTATTAGCAACTCATCTCCCTTAAGGTTAACCAGGGTTAACCTTTTCGGTTACTGAAGTCAACCCTCTTCGGGTTAACTTAGGGCTTTGGGGCTAAGCCCGATAACTCGGGTATTAATTCCCGGTTAACTTACGTCTTACCTGTTTCCTTAAAAACTTAGCTTAAAATCTCCTTTTCATAAAAAGAAACTTAACTTTTAAACTTACTTTCTTTTAAAAACTTTAACTTTTAACTTAAACTTTGTAACTTGCTCCTTAAAAATTCATAAATTTTGGATCACATTTTTAGAAAATGTTTAAGGGTCGGAAACTACCTTTGGAACAGTTTCCATGTTTGAAACAGTGTGTTTAGTCCGGAAAACAAATTTCCTAATTTGGTTTTAGAAAATCTTGTACAGAAATTTCTTGATTTCTGCACAGTTTTCATATTTCAGATTATATTTAAAAATCCCGTTTGAATTAGAAAAAGTTTCCTTCACAAAAGTTCTAGCCCTCGAAGAGTTCTAAAACTTTCGTGTTTTGTAAAATTTCTGATTCCGTACCGTTTAATACCAGTTTTAGATCGAAAACGATTTTGACATTAAAAACTGGGTCTAACAGACCACCTACGGTTTTTCTTGAAAATGGAGGCTGTTGGAGTCTTATTTCGGAAAATTGGTCAAGATGCCCCCTAGGAAACACCCTATTCTACAACTTTCGTGTTTTACGTTTTTACCCATTCGGCCTCTAAAGGCCTGTAATTACCGTTTTACCAAAACTGTCCAGTGGGAACCCGAGAGGGCAGTTTGGTTCTTACATTTTGTTTTACGTCCTAAGTCGCGGGTTCTAGCTCGACCGACCACTTCGGGAGTTAATCAACATTCATGCAGCGCATCTAACGTCCCTTGTAACCTAACCATGCAAACCCACGTGATCATGCAACCCTAAAAAAACCGAGCCTAGTAACCTAGGGTTGCATAATTTCTATTCTAGCATACAACCTACAATTCATGCATCTTGGTTCACAAAAATTCATAACATACATGCATAATTTAAATTGACCTAATGGGGACATATTACCTCAAACAAAACCCTAGCATGCCATTCTAGCAATTCAATCAACAAATCATAAATTAAGAGCATAAATTAAACCAAACCACCCCTTAGAACTAACCTAACCAAGCACTAGGCATATATGCACATATGGGCAGAAAATTAAACACACATATGAGCTTATGCTCTTACATAATTTTTGCACAAATACACTTAAATCATTGGCTCAAAACTCAATTAAAAACTTGGTAAAAACTTTTAAAATTTTTACCTCAAATTGAAGTTGGTTTCGGCTTAGGGTTAGGGCTCCGAAATCTCCAATGGTTCGGCTACTCCCTATTTGGTGCACCAAAAATCAAATTTTTGGTCCCAATTGCTCCTCCCCTCCTTGCTCGGCACCCAAGGGCTGCTTGCCCCAAAATCTAGAAAATTTTCTCCTCTTCTAGCCAACCAACCCGTGGCTGCTCCCAAGGAGAAATCAAGCTGCAAAACTTGATCAAACTTCCTCCCTCTTGCTCTCTCACTTACCCGAAGTCTCTTAACCTAATTTCCCTCACAATTTTTGGTTTTTCCCTTGTCTTTCCCCTGCACCAACACATGGCAATGGCTGGAAAAACTGGCTGCAAAATTTTTTCTTTCTCTTCCCCTTGGATCCTAAGCTACCTGAAGCAAGATTGGAAGATTTGCTTGAGAAATTTTTCTGATCTCTCTACCTCTCTCTCTCTCGGCTTTGTGTGCGGAAAAAAGTCAAGAGTTTGGCTGATTTTTGCATTAAAAATGAATAGGAGGCTCCTCTATTTATAGACAAAAAGTGAGCTTCTTAAAATTAGGTTTTGACCCCTAATTTTTCAAAAGTTTGCACATGTGGATGCTTAGTTGGCCGGCCATAATGGGGTGGAAGACAACTCATGGTGAGCTTGCACTTGTCCACATGTCATCAAGGGATTGGTCCACCACACATGTGATATTAAAAAATTAATTTCTTTATGATGTCATAATTCAAAGCTTTGTTTGATGAAAAATCTTGAAAACTTCGAAACTTTGATCGTAAAAATTTAAATTCCAATACTGTAATTATTATTTTACAGTTTTGGATTTTTATACTTACAGTCAAAGAAAATCGGATCGAAAATATTTTTTTTATTTTCTCAAATCCTTTCTGCCCCATGTCCTATCTTAGCGTGCTTGATTTTTCTACGGTAGTTTTAGTTCTTATTTTTGTTATCTGTCATAGAAAACAAGTTTCCGCAATATTTTTCACGAACCGCAGATCTTAAAATTCTTCCGTCGCAATTTTGACCATTTTGGTCAAACTTTGACTTTTTGGGTCAACGGTTGACTTTTTGGTCAAAATTTTGACTTTTCCAGAATCGTGTAGATTTCATTCCTTTTTGTCCGGAAAGGCTATTTGCTTCTCCGAACCATCATTTTTGAGTCTTATTAAGCTTATAAGAACTCATAACACATATTAAAGCTCTGAACTGAACTTTTTCATGAAATTGCATGAACTGCATATATTCAATCTTTAAAGAAAAATTAGTAACATGAAAAACTAGATATCACACACTAATTGTCACCCGCACATTCCCCTCGCCCAAAGGAATCCCATGGACTGTGTCGGTTGGAACACAGTCCATGTAAGCCCTGCCTATTACAACCATAACTTTTCCACCATTAATAAAATCAGTAAGGAAAAGTTGGCATTCCTTACTTGCATTAGGCATGGACTGCGGAGCAGACACGTCGCCTTCATTCTCATTGAGGGTGCAACTCGCCTTGAAACTGTTGTGCTGATCAACAGTAGGTTGGGCTGCCTCCTTGGCCATCGTCTCACGGTCGATACCGTTCTTCGCACAAAGTTCCTGCACAGTCCTTTCCAATGCAGCCAGCTGTCGCTTCATGTAGGTGACTTCAGGATTCTCCCTTGGTCCGTACCTGGAATTGAAGTATTGCGATTGCTTGACAAATTTAGATTGCCCACGAAGCCGACCGGAATGCTCGGGATTGCCCAAAGACCGTGTCAATATGTCTTCTGTGCCCACGGAGTCGAAGCTTCCTTGGGTCTCTTGTTGTGTTAGTTCGTCCTATAACAAGTACACAATATGTTATTGAGCCCGTAAATATAATGGGGACAATCTTACTCTTTATTTGAAACCGTAAACGTGTTGACTTACTATTGCATCGCCGATAATTTTAATCGATGGATCCTTGTACTCTCCATCGGGCTTGAGCCGTGTATCCCGCCAAACAACAGCTCGGTCCGCAAACTTCCCCGTCTTCTCGAGCTGAAATTTAGTAATTAAAGTTAGTAACCATAAAGAACACAAGCAATAAAAAAATTTTTCAACCAGACTTTAATATTTTTTGTATCCAATTAATTAACTTACGATTTCTTGATCACGTTTCCTATAGCCGTCTCGGCCTGTGGTTGAACCGTATTTGCTCTTTTTCCGTATCTCGCTTCCTTGTTGGGATAGCCTCTTGAAATCTGCCATCCGTCGATAGGCAACAAACCTTTCCCAATCGTCCTGGCTGATGGTTGGGTAATTGTTCACCACTTTGGCCGGTCGTTGCCAAACACTATCTTCATCAATATGATCCCTAACAAATGCCTGGTAAAGATCATATCTAAAGCATTTAGCTGACTCTCCGCAGGACTTCAAAACTTGCTTCTTGTGCAATTCATCAACCGTGAATGAAGTTAAAACTTCCAACCACACTCGTTCTTTCCTCAGTTCCAAATCAGCACTTCTGAAATCAGCAATCCAAATTGGAATGTGCTCCCGAGCTAGCACTCCAATCCAACTCTGTAATTCATCACCTTCCTTGCCTATTGGTTGGCCTTTTGGGTCAAACCTAACTTGAATTCGTTCTCCCCTCGTCCGAACAATGTGCACTCTTTTAAGGAGCGTTGCTCTTCGTTTTCCCTCCTCGTCGGCATTGAATCTTGAGGAGTTGGTTCTTCGTGGTTTTCCAATTTGAGTTTGGGCTGACATTTCCTCCTCGTGATCGGTTGACATTGTAAATCAATCTAACACTACAGTGAAATAGAAAGAATTTTCTCTTTGTAAATCAATCTGACAGTGACGGATAAAATAGTTCTCAGAGAACTGAAATTGATATCCAAAGCTAAAATTTTTAATTCGGTTGAAACAGATCATTTTTGGAGAACCTTCCCACTCATCATTCTCAATGGACAATGGAGATTCACCAACGGATAAAAAAAAAATTGTTTCACAAATCAGAGCCTTACCCATAAACCACAAATCATTGTAAATCACAAACACAATCAACAAAATACCGTCGTAGTGGACCGAAATTACCCCTATAGTCAAAAGCCCGTAAGGAATATGCATTACAACTTACCGGAGAGTAGAGGGTGGGTTGTCGCCGGCGAGAGAGACTGGGAAAGTCCGAAATCACTGTCGTTGGTGGTGGATGGCGTCGGAGAATGGACGAAAACCTTGGTGAGTTCTGGGCGATGGCGTCGGAGTTTGAGGGTTTCAGAGAGTTTGAGGGTTTCAGAGAGGCAATATACTGGGTAAGGAAGAGTTTTGCAGCTTTTTAGGTTTTATTAAAAGGATTCAGAAAGTTAATAAATTTACGAAATTTTCAAAACTTACCGCTAAAACAATCTACCACGACGGTCCTGGTTAAAAACCGTCGTGGTAAGTTCATCTTTAAACCGTCGTAGTACAAAAGATACCACAACTATTCTCAAAAAAGACCGTCGTGATAAAACTTTTACCACGACGGTCTTTTTAAAAGACCGTCGTGGTATAGTTGATATATCAAACAACTATAACACGACGGTCAACTTAAAAGACCGTCGTGATAGATTTAAACATTTTCTCTCCTATACCACGAGAGTCAACTAAAAAGACCGTCGTGATATCTACCGCGACGGTTAACTGTGACGATCGTCGTGGTAATTTATATACCACGACTGTCTTTTCAATAGACCGTCGTGGTTGGTTTCGAAACTGGATATACCACGACGGTCTTATAGGAAAACCCTCGTATAAAATTGTAAACCACGACGGCTTTTTTAATTAACCGTCGTCGTACTTCTGAAATTTACGATAATAGCTAGTTGAAATTGTTGATATAATCCCTTTAAGTATGCAGACCTGTACGTTGTGCAATCATTCATTCCGGAATGTTATTTGATTCCAAACATATTTGCATGGATAAATGGTTCCCATATAATGTGCGTAAGTAATTAAAAAACCGTATCTAAATTAATGTTTACAACGTACTTAAGCAAATAAAATATTACGTTAAGTTTTTTTTTCTGCTTTTTTAATTGCTTCTCAACACGTGTCCACTCGACGTCCAATCGAAGTAAGTGTGAAACATCATCGTCAAAATCATCAATCTCCTCCACCGGTGGCAAACCCGTTGAAAATGATGGAATGTCAGTGAAATCGTCAATATCTTCTTGGCCATCCCGGATTATTCTTGTCTTTATTGGCACAACTAAAGATAACTCTAAATTTGCGGGATCCTTTGTATAAAATACTTGTACCGCTTGTGACGCCATGATGAAAGGATCATTTTTGTATCCCAATCGCCTAAAGTCCACCACTGTCACGCCGTCATTATCAACCTTAACATAATTATTGTCAGCCCACATACATTTAAAGAGTGCTATTCGCAAGCCGCAATAATCAAGTTCCCAAATATCTTCAATGAACCCAAAGTAATTCATGGAACTATATACCGGATTCTTGTCCTTTGCGGATGAAATATGCATAGACTCGGCCCGAAGGGTGACACCATTATTCTGTACGGGATGCTTCTCATCTCTGTCCCAAGTGTAGAAGGAGTTGCCATTGATAAGGTATGATGTATATCTTGTGACTATCGATGACGGACCTCTTGATACCTTCATTACGTCTTGTGAAACGCCACGATTCGCATGCAAATATTTTCTTATCCACTCCCGAAATGTCCGATTCTGCTTATCTTGAATCCACTTCTCACTTCTTCCTTTTCTTGGATTCGCAGCTCTTACTTCCGCCATATGAACCTTAAAGAATGGCTCCATTTCCTTGGCATTGCGCAAAACATACAAACAAGCTTTTTCCTATTCATCTTGACATACTGATGAATGAACGGCGACGGATAGTCCTTTCGAGGTATGGAGTCCGCTTGTTGGCAACCCTATTGGGTCCGCGTTGGACAAATACTCAGAGCAAAATTCAACTGATTTCTCGGCTATATAGTTTTCCACTATACAACCCTCCGGCCTATTCCGGTTCTTCACGTATCCCTTCAAAACCTTCATGTACCTTTCAAAAGGATACATCCACCTCAAATACACCGGGCCACATAACTTAACTTCCCGAACTAAGTGCACACATAGATGGATCATTATATCAAAAAAGGCTGGTGGGAAATACTTCTCCAACAGGCACAATGTCATAACCAATTCCGATTGTAGCGAATCTAGCATCATTGGATCAATTACCTTCGAGCATATTGAATTGAAAAATGAGCATAACTTCGTAATTGAGTATCTCACATTTTTTGTTAAAACTCCCCGCAAAGCAAGAGGTAATAATTGTTGCATCAAGATATGACAATCATATGTTTTCATTCCAACGAGCCGCATATCTTTCATCGACACCAACCTCCTGAAGTTGGAAGAGTACCCACTTGGCACTTTCACGGAAGCAAGCTACTCACAAAGCTTTCTCTTTTCGTGTCTACTTAATGTGTACTTTGCTGGCGGTAAGTAAGTGCCGTTCTTCCTTTTCTCGGGAAGCAAATTCGTTCTAATCTTCATCTCTTGAAGGTCCAACCGTGCCTTTTCACCATCTTTAGTCGTATTCGGAATGTCAAGCAACGTTCCCACTATCGATTCACATACGTTTTTCTCAATATGCATAACATCTAAGGAATGACGCACGTAGAGTGACTTCCAATATGGAAGTTCAAAGAAGATTGACTTCTTCTTCCAGGGTCCATCGTTAACTTTATCCTTACGTTTCCTCTTTCCCAAAACTACTGTAACGACACACCTAGCGTAGGCCGCTACCTTGCTTGATAACATACATTCATAACATATTACTTACTTACTTACTTAGCTTGTAAAACACAACGGCTTTTTTTTTTTATAGTATACAAAACTATGTACATAAACTCAAAATATTGTTTATGTGCATAAACATATTAACTATTACTTATAAAACGTTTCTTGTCTCTCATAAGTTTATACCACTCAAAAATGCGTAGCGGTTTCATATACCACGATTTACAGTGCTTGAACTCGCTACTTCCCATCGCATCAATATCAGCTGGCAGGCGACTTACCTACAGCACAAACTCAAAACCGTGAGCTTAAAGCCCAGTAAGTACAACTCCTAAGCCGTAATTAAATAATAATATACTTATAACATATGACATTTAAATCATGATAACATAACATACACATAGCATAACACTTAACATAGCATATATCACATAGCATACATAACATATAATACATGACATACTTAGTATAACACATAGCATGCATAGGTCATCTTATGCTTCATTATGTTCCTTATTTTTATATTTTATGGGCCCTTAGTCTACGTGTTCGTATCCGGCGCGCGACTATGGATTGTCTGGGGCGGCCTAACCAATTCCAGTTCAATCCACAGTCCAACCCGACCTGGCGCGGGTGGTACGACACGGTACTTATTTTCTTACTTAAACTTGTTTACGTGTGAACATACATTTCTGATGTCTTGATTCTTTCTTATCTTGTCTTATTTTAGCATATAACCATATACCTAGCATTTTTCATGTTGCATACATGTTACTTAGCACAGAGCACATCATCGAGTCTAATAGTATAATTCTATTAGCTTGTGCTGTAGACGGTGTTGTACTTACAGTCGTTACTTCAGTTGTTTGGCAGATCCTCTCCCGAGTTCCGCTGCAGGACTTCTCCTGCTTGATTAAAGGACGTACGTCAGTCTTCTAGTCCATCTTATCGTATGTTGGTACTAACCAACATTCATGCGGGTTTTCGGCTATATGTCCCCCTAACGTGAAGCCATTTGTAACCCAGCGGGTTTCGTTGAGAAATCTTTCTGTAAGCTTAAGCCCATTTATAAAAATATTGGGTTAGGTAAAACCTACCCTAGGGCTTGTATAAAACTTGTTCTCTTCTAGGTCAACCAAGGTCAACCATTATGAGTGCTAAAGTCAACCCTCTTCGGGTCAACTCTGGGCTTCGGGCAAAGCCCGGTAACTCGGGTGCTAAATCCCGGCTACCTTTCGTTCTATGATTTTTCTTGAAAAACTTAGCTTAAAATCCTTTTTCTTTGAAAACTTTAACTTAAAATCCTTTTCTTAAAAGACTTAGCTTAAAACTTAAATTTCATGACTTGTTTTCTTAAAAATTTCGTAGATCTTGGCCTATATTTTCATAAAATGTTTGAGGGTCGGAAACTGTTTTTGGGACAGTTTCCGTGCTTGAAATTATGTGTTAAGTCCAAAAATAATTTTTCCTAGTTTGGTTCTACAAAATCATGCACAGAATTTTGTTGAATCCTGCGTAGTTTTCAGATTTTAGGTTACAATTAAAAATCCGTTTTGATTTGGAAAAAGTTTCCTTTACGAAAGTTCTAGCCCTCGAGGAGTTCTAAAACTTTCGTGTTTTACACATTTTCTGATTCCTTACCGATTAGTACCAGTTTTAAATCGAAAACAGACTTAACATAAAAACCGGGTCTCACTGACCCTCCTACGGTTTTTCTTGAAAAAGTAGGCCGTTGGAGCCTTATTTTGGCAAAGTACCCAAGTTATCCCCTAGGAAACACCCTAATCTACAACTTTCGTGTTTTACATTTTTGCCCATTCGGCCTCTAAAGGCCTGTAATCCATGTTTTACCGAAACTGTCCACTGGAACCCGAGAGACAGTTTTGGTTCTTACATTTGTTTTTACGTCCTAGGGCGCGGGTTCTAGCTCGACCGACCACTTCGGGAGATAGGTCAACAACATGCAGCGCGTCTAGCGTCCCTTAAAGGCTTACCAAGCCATCCCACGTGTTCGTGCAACCCATACATCCAAACCTAATTGCCTAGGGTTGCACGGTTCCTCTAGCAAGCATACATTCATCTTATCTAGCATCATGGTTCATAAAAAATTTAAAGCATAAAAGCATACTTCAAATCTGACCTAATGGAGACATAAAGCCTAAATAAACCTTAGCATGCCATCTAGCAATTTCAAGCACAAAACCGAACTTTAAATCTCATGCACAAATCAAACCAACCAATCGGCTAGCCTAACCAAGCATGCACGGCATCAAGCACACATAGGGCAGAAAATTAAGCATGCATAGGAGCTTATGCTCTTACATATTTTTGGCTGAAAATACACATAAATCAAAGCTTAAAAACTCATTTAAAAGCTTGAGAAAACTTTTAAAATTTTACCTCAAATGGTGTGTGAAGTTTCGGCCTAGGGTTTGGGTTTGCCGAAGTCCCTCCTATCTCCCCCCTTGGCTCCTATGGTTCGGCTGCTGCCTCTTGGTGCACCAACCACCAAATTTTGGTCCCTAGAGCTGCTCCTCTCCTCTCTCGGCCACACAAGGGATGCTAGCCCCAAAACTGAAATTTTTTTCTTCTCTTCTAGTCACAAACCCGTGGACTGCTGGAGCAAAAATTCAAGCTCCAAAACTTGATCTAAGTGGTTCCCTTTTGCTTGCTAAGCTACCCGAAATCCTTGGCCCTAATTTTCCCTCAAATTCAGTTTTCCCCTTGGTTTTCCCCTGCACTTGGCTCACGGCAAGGGCTGCTCAAAGCTGCCAGAATTTTTTTCTTTTCTCTCCCTCAGTTCCTAGAGCTACCCGAAGATGGAAGGTGAAGGTTTGGGCTTGAAAAAATTTCTGAACTCTCTCTCTCACTCTCTCGGCTTTGTGAGCTGAAAAATGGCAAGAGTTTACTTGTGTTTTTGAATAAAAATGAATAGCAAGCTCACCTATTTATAGACAACTTTCAAGCTTTCAAAAATATGATTTTGGCCCCCAAAATTTTTAAATTTTGGACTTGTAGGGGGGGCATGTGGCCGGCCATGAGGAATGGTGGAAGCCAACTCATTGTGAGTTGTCAAGGCTTATGTGTCATCACATGATTGGGCCACCACACCAAAGAGGATAAGGATAAACTTGCTCTAGAAAATTCTTGAACCAAACTCTGGTTTGACTGAAAATCTTGAAACGTCGAGTTCAAAAATTTAAATTCCAATACTGTAAATATTATTTTCCAGTTTTGGATTTTTATACTTGCCGTCGGAAAATCGGGTCGAAAAATATTTTTCTTGTTTTCTCAAACCCTTTCTGCCCCATGATTTCATAAAATACGCCGGATTTTTCTATGGTGGTTCCGGTGTCTCATTTTCATTATCTGTTAAAGAAAATGAGTTTCTGCGGTATTTTTTCGAAAAATGCAGATCTTAAAATTCATGTGTCGCAATTTGGACCATTTTGGTCAAACTTTGACTTTTCGGGTCAACGGTTGACTTTTTGGTCAAAATTTTGACTTTTCACAAAACGATCAGATTTCACTCCTTATTGTCTGAAAAGGCTGTTTGCTTCTTCGAATCATCAGTTTTGATTCTTTTTAAGCTATAAAAGCTCATAACACACATATGAAAGTTCTAAAATGAACTTTTTCATAATATTGCAAATCTGCACATATTTAATTCTTTACAAGAATTAGTAGCATGAAAAACTAGATATCACAACTACCTTCACATCTTTAACCATCTCAAATACATCCTCGCCAGTCAAAATCTGAGGAGCGGATCTTTCTTCGGTATTGCCGTCAAAAGCCTTCTTCTGTTTGCGATATCGATGATTTTTCGGCAAGAACCTCCTGTGACCAAGGTAAACGGTTTTCCTACCGTTTTTCAACTGGATGGAAGATGTTTCCTTCATACAAATGGGGCATCCTATAGCACCCTTCACAGGATAACCAGATAGGTTGCCAAGTGCAGGAAAGTCGTTAATTGACCAAATCAACATTGCGCGAAGATTGAACGTATCTCATCGGTAAGAATCTCTTACTTGTAAACCATCATCCCACAACCTTTTTAGGTTATCGATTAATGGTGCCAAGTAAACATTAATGTCATTCCCCGGTTGTTGAGGGCCTAAGATCAATAATGTCAATATCAAGAACTTCCGCTTCATGCAAACTTCTGGAGGGAGATTGTAGTTGACAAGTATGACCGGCCAGGTACTATGCCGACTACTCATGTTACTATGCGGGTTCATTCCATCCGTCGACAAACCGAGACGTAAATTCCTTGGTTCTGCACTAAAATCTGGATGATTGTCATCAAAGGTCTTCCATTGCGGTGCGTCGGCCAGATGCCTAAGCTTGCCATCGTCAACACGTTTATCATGATGCCATGTCAAACTCTTAGCATGCTATGCATTACGGAATAGGCGGCGGAAACGTGGAGCTGGTGGAATGTACCATAACACTTTCATCGACACTCCTTTACTACCATTCGATGGCACCTTGCCCTTCTTCCATCTTGACTCATTACAAACCGGACATTCATCTAACTCTTCATATTCTCTCCAGTAAAGCACGCAATCATTTGGACAAGCATGTATCTTCTCGTATTCCATTCCCAACGTGCTCAATGTCTTCTTCGCCTCGTACATACTAGGTGGCACTTTGTTATCCTCCGGTAAAACATCTTTTAGAAAAGCTAAAAGAGTCATGAAACTAGAATTCGTCCACCCTCCCGACGCTTTCATATTCCATAATTTAACCAATGCCCCTAATTTTGTATATTTTGTACACCCGACATACAAGGGCGTTTCGGCATCATTAATCATTTCCTCAAATAACTCCGGACGGTGCACAAAGTTTTCTTCCAAATCATTAACCATATTGTACATGTTATCACCAACGTTTTCCTCAACTATAGGCTCTTTATCTTTAGTACTAGTCGATGTATACTTAATATGGACAAAATCTTCGCCATGTAAATACCATGTTTGGTAAGAACAAATAATCCCATAAGCACGCAAGTGCCCTCTAACATCATCAATGGAATGAGATCTATGATTACCACAAACTTGACACGGACACCGAATCTTATCGTCTTGTGTATGAGATTTGGCAAATGACAAAAATTCTTCAACACCATCTTCATATGCTTTAGTCAATCTATCAAACCACATCCATTTCCTATCCATGATTTGCGGGCAAATCCTAAACCAATAAATCAAATTAGTTCTCGAAGTCAAGGTGTGCATACGTTTAATTAAATTGCATGCATGAATATCATTTGCATTTAATTAGTTACATTATATATAAATACTAAATAAACAATATATTTAATACAAAAATCCAAAAAACATAACAAAACTAAAAATATAATTACAAAACCGGCCTGGGTTATTTAACTAAAAAATCCAAAATAAAAATACATCGTAATAATACATTGATTGTGATAACCCAAATTAAACACTTTGCAGTATTTAACGTATCAAAAGCAATCCAAGAAAATACAAAACAAAATTAATATTCAGAGTTCGTAAATAAAAAATTAATACAGAGGAAAACATCAAAAAGATGAGTTAATTTCGGTCATCTTGACTTACAAGAATGATGATCGACCAGTAGATGGTGGTGGGTGGCGTCTAACAGCGGCGTATGGAACTGTTGTCGGAGTGATCTGATCTGATTTTTGCTCACGGCAGCTGTTGTATCGATGTGGGAAAAACATGGCTACTCGATCTGATATATGTCTGAACAAAAGGACGATAATTCCACGACGGTTTCATGGAAACCGTCGTGTAAGTCTTAAATTCAACGACGGTTTTATTTAACGTCGTGTAATCCCCGAAGCTTCCACCACGGTTCCATGTAACTGTCGTGGAATTGGATCATTACACGACGGTTTCAGAGAAAAGTCGTGGAAATACATACTTCCACGACGGTTTTAAAAAACCGTAGTGGAAGTCTCGACTTCCACGACGGTTTTCGGAGACCGCTTTTTGTTCCGCATTTTTTCCTCAGATTCCACGACGGTTTTTAAATAACGGTCGTGCAATCGCCGTCGTGGTATCCACATTCTGTAGTAGTGTCTTCCCTACTTAAGTTAATATTCAATTGCATTCTTATCCCTGATTTACTTGTCAAATGTTATAAAAATTATAGTAACAAAAAGTTACAACATATATTTAGGATTAGTTTAAGATTGATGTGTTTTTATCATAATTTTTACTTTTACTTCTAGTAAAAGGAGAAATAGAAGCTAAAAGTAAAAGTTAAAAATTCTAACTTCTCCAAATAACTATTAAAATGTATTTATATTTTTTCATAGTGTAACGCCCCGACCTACGTAGGGCCGTTACCATACATACTTGTACTACATCTTGGTTTTAATAATTTAAACTTACTTGAAAGTTTGAGAATTTTTTTTGTGGAACATATATAAATAGATTAGCTCATATGGTAAACTTGTCATGCATACATACTAAAATGAAAAGACATTCTCAAGTCTTCAACTCCATATATACTGTATAACATAATTTATTTTTGAGATATATATATACATATCAACTCAAAAGAGCTTGCGGAAAACTTGCGTAGTGGTATCCCACACCACCCTTCACTCGCCGCATCGTCCACATGGCCCACCAATTAAGCTGTAGGCTTTTTACCTACAGTATGAAATATACTGATGAGCTTTCGCTCAGCAAGTACAAACATAATCTCACAAAACGTAACAAATATCGTGCAACTTATGCATGAACCAATTATGTTCAATTATGAATATTTTATAATCAATTATTGACTTGAACTTATTATCTTGCTTAACATGTGGGCCGCTTGTATACATACCAAAAGCGCGTAATCCACAGAAAGTTAGGGTTTGCAAGGTCCTTAACAATTATGGGAATCATGTATACCTTCATGATCTGGCGGAAGGTCTTCGTAACTTGAAACTTGTAATCCTCGACGATCTGGTGGGAGGTTGGTACAATACTTTACTTGTCTTAGTTTAGTCTTAGTCTTGTTACTTTACCAATACTAAGATTTTTTACATGTGATCTCATTAGTCATGATACATGTAATACATAGACATGGCATAATATGATTTAACATAGCATATCATAACTTGACATGACATAATTTGACATAGCATAACATGACTTAGCATAGCATGGCATGACATAACTTGACATAGCATAACATAGCATCATGAAAACATGTCATATACTTGAAACACTACTACAAACGGTAGATTACACGACGGGGATTACACGACGGTTTCAAAAACCCGTCGTGTAAAATCTTGTTTAGACGACGGTCCTTATCTACCGTCGTGTAAAGTCAAACTTTACACGACGGTCGACGGTGACCGTCGTTTAAGACCCACATTTCGGGGTCTTACACGACGGTCACAGGTAGGACCGTCGTGTAAGGCTCCGAGGATTACACGACGGTCCATTGGACCGTCGTTTAAGCCTCCCCAAAGAGGGGAGGATTACACGACGGGCGCATGGACCGTCGTGTAAGACCCCTAAATGGGGCTTTAAACGACGGTCCATGTGACTGTCGTTTAAGGCCCCCATTTCGGGGGCCTTAAACGACGGTCACTGGGATCGTCGTTGAAGCCTCCCTCTTTGGACCTATTTTCAATAAAATGAAGAGGAAATGGGTTGTAAGGACGTAAGTCCAATTTTATTTTTATGCCCTAAATTTCGGTGTATGCTTGATTTGCTAGAACTAGGGTGTTTGGCTTTAAAATCTTGCTTGATTTGTGTTGATATTTGTATGAATTTCATGCTAGAAAAACTTAGGTTGTGTGTTCCCATTTTGTGGCCGAAATCTGCCCTAGCCAGCCAAGAGAAATGCATGCTAGTTTAGGGCTTAAATTGTGATGCTTGTATGGATGTATGCAAGGCTAGAACCAAAGCAACTCTAGGATTTTGTTTTTAATTTGTGGGTTGCATGGACTGGTTAAAACGGTTTTTGGGCTTAATGAGACGTTAGAAAACGTTGTGTGTTTGAATCGTAGGCTCCCGAAGTGGTCGGTCGAGTTAGATTCGCGAAATAGGACGCAAACCGAAAATAAACCCGAAATTGCCCAGATTTGGATTAGGATCTGACCAGTTTTGAAAAAGTGGAATTTTAAGGCCTCTAGAGGCCGAATGGGTTAAAACTCGAAAAACAAAAGTTTCTCAGAACAACTTTTTCTAGAGGACAGCGCTGACGGAATATCAAAATAAGGCTCCAACGGCTTTCGTTTTTAGTGAAAACCGTGGCTGATCCCTGGGCCCAGATTCATCTAGACTTTTCAGGATCAGCCGTTTTCAAATTAAAACTGGTATCAATACAGGTAGAATTAGATTTTTCGCAAAACATGAAAGTTTTAGCATTTTTCGAGTGCTACAACTTTTGTTAAGAAAAGTTTTTCAAATTCTCGATGGCTTTTTAAACTGGGCACATTTTATGAGAGGTGCGCAAGGAATCCGAAAATTCCTTCACCAAAGTGTTACAAAATGTTTTCAAAAAATTGTAAAGTGTTCTAAACCGTTATTTTAACTGCGAAAACTGTTCTAAAGGCAGTATTCGACCCTAAACGACATTTACAAAGAATTATTTCAAAGATCGGAAGTTTATAAAGGGTTTTAAGGATTTTTAAGAAAAAAATGTGGTAAAAGTGCAAAAGGAAGAAAAATGTGATTTTAAGTTAAGAAAATGAAGTTAAGTTAAGAAAATAGATTTTCAAGATAAAAATGGTAATCAAGCCGATTACGGGCCGTAGCTGGGAATAGGACCCGAGTTATCGGGCTTAGGCCCAAAGGGCTCAGAATTGACAAGGGTTGACCAGTAGTTGACCAATTGTCAACTTTGGTTGACCCACAACAAGAAAGAGGTAACCTTAAGGGTTATCCAATGTAACCCTAAGGAATACCATAAGTTTAATAGGCCAAGCAAAATGGGTCAAGGCCATTGACCCAATGTGCTATAATAGAATGGTAAAACCCAAGATATTAAAGAAAAATCCAAAAGAAGATCAAGGAGATAATTAAAAGGTTATCCAACGTAGCCTCTTAAGAGATTAATCAAGTTCAAATTAATCCCCAGCAGAAAAAGGCCAATTTTGGACAAGTCAGTTATCTGACGGGGACATACAACTAGGTTATAATAGGTATGTTGGTTAGGGTACCAACATTCTACAATTAGAAACAGAATCTCACCAATGTCCTTTCTCAAGCAGGAGATGACTTGTAACTGTACGCCAAGGCAGGACAGCGAGAGTGAGAATTTAGCAGGAAAAAAGGTAAGTACAACTCTGCCTACAGCATAGGCTCTAGTTGATGCTTACTAAAGTAAGATTAGATTAATGCTAAGGGTGTATGAAATTGTATGCTATGCGATGATGTGTTATAAGTTAATTGCCATGCTATAAGTATTAGTATGCCATGTTATATGATGATGTATAGAAAACATGATTAAGCATGATTTAGATGTTCAGCATGAGTTAGAATTATGTGACATCACGAATGCATGCTCACTAATTCCTAAAAGATAAATGAACTCAAGATTGAGTTAAGAAAAGATAAGAAGGCAAGCGAGCTTGCCGGTGTAATACCACCCGTCCGAGGTCGGGTAGAACTATAGTTTGAGTTGGACAGGGCTGGCCGCCCCAACCACTCTATAGTTGCGCGCCAGGTACGAACACCAAAGGTGAGGGCCCTAAAAGAATGATTAGCAAAGAAAGTAAATACGAGCATAACTGGACCATGCATGTATAGGCATTGTTAGTTTATGCTATTATGAACGATGTTATGTGATTATGAATGGCTATGTATGTTAAGTTAGAAATGTATTTTGATATGGTTTTAAGTAAGTCGCGGACGAGACAATTGTACTTGCTGAGCCAAAGCTCACTGTCTTACGTCCATGCTGTAGGTAAGCAGCCTGTCAGCAATGCGTGATGCAAGGTGGCGAGGCGTGGCGAGACAAGCTGTGAAATTGTGGGATTTTATTTTGCTACGCGTTTTGACATTTTTGAGTTTTTATAATTATGTAATTATATTTTATTTAGACACCTTTTCTAAGAACACGTTTTAATTCTTGTATATAAAAAAAAAAAAAAATTTCCGCTGTGTTTTGAGCTAATGTATAAGTAGGTAAGTAAGTAAGCCAGCAGTGTAACGGCCTGTACAAGGCGGGTCGTTACAGAGTTGGTATCAGAGTGGTTTCCTGCGATAAGATTTCATAGTCTGCCAGCCATCGCCACCATCATTGTAAGTTAAGTTTTCAGTTTATTTATTTTTCGCGCCAGTATTTATGTATGGGGTTATGTTATGTTAGACGCGTGAGATGGATCCGGGTTTGATCGACGCCGATCGCGAGGCAGCCGAGGCGTTCTGCAGGGCACGGCCTCTGCTCTACGACGGCACAGAATATCCAGTCTCTATTGCAGCTTGGATATATGATATGGAGACGATCTTTCGCATCAGCCATATCGTGAACCCTCTGCGGGTTCTGCTGGCGAGTCGCTGCCTGATCGCCGACGCTCGACTGTGGTGGATGACGGACGGAGAGCGTCAGATGCCCAACAGGACATGGGCACACTTTCGCACGTTAGTCGTCGCACGATTTGGGCCAGTCCCGCCAGAGGGACCAGGAGTCAACGCGTAGCACCGGGATCACGAGATCTATAGAGATATGCAGCACCGACGCTATCAGAGTATGGCTGCCGAATGGCATGCCTATCCCCACGAGTCGATGCTGCACTACTGCCAGCGTTTCAGGGAGGCTATGCTGCCCCATATTCCCCAGAATCTACCACATCGCCAGCTTCATACTCTGGTGCTACTATGAAGCGGAGTTCCACTCCAGATCCGACCCTATGTCATAGAGCCCGTGCCTGGACAGACGATGAAGGACCTGATGGAGTCCATTATGGAGGCGGAGGTCATAGCTCACATGGCGCAGGTTGACGCCTATATAGACCCCTTCCAGGTGCCAGTAGACAACGCTGACCAGGCGAGCCCCGTGTACGAGCCGGGTCCTGTTTTTCTCGAGGACCCGATTCCCGCAGCTCCCGAGCAGCCGGTTCCGGAGGAGGAGGCCGAGGACCCTATGGGAGATGATGACGAGGACGCCGACGATGTGGTGATGGTTATCGACATACCGGAGGACCCTCCACTTGTTATCATCCTCAGCGATGACGAGGACGAGGGGATCGAGGCGGAGCCCGCGGCCAGGCCGGACGTCGAGATCGTCGAGATCGATGACGATGAGGTGATAGCCGTCAGCGATGATGAGGAGTACAAGGGCGATCTCGAGGAGGTCCTTTTCCACGATGGGGATTGGGATCCAGATACCGACGCCGAATCCGACGTTTCGATATATACTTTTGAGGTGGTTCGTTAGCGTCGAGAGCGT
This sequence comes from Ficus microcarpa, assembly GCA_025413485.1. Lineage (NCBI taxonomy): Eukaryota > Viridiplantae > Streptophyta > Magnoliopsida > Rosales > Moraceae > Ficus > Ficus microcarpa. The sequence continues at coordinate 19,943,991 of CM046387.1, forward strand.
TTGTACTTATTTTGATTTAGGATTGTACGTATTTTGTTTTGTGATTTTATGTATGTATGTTGACCTAGGATCCTACGTATAGGATGAAAAATGTCGACACTTCCATCCCAGCCCTGATATTGTACGATGGAAAGTGACAGACACTTCCATCACCTTTTTGACAGGGCACGTATATATGTTGTACGATGGAAAGTGATAGACACTTCCATCCCATTCTTTTTGATCATGTATTTTTGAGCCATGTTTATACGGCTTGATAGTAAAGTGAGAGACACTTCCATCGTGTATTTTTGACCAGGTATATAAAAGAAAGTATGAACAGTTTGATGAATGATATATGTAATTACAGTATTATGTTGTACTTTGAAAGTGTACCAAAGGCCGTGCAGATATGGCATATATATGACATGAGTATGTTTATTATGAAAGTTAAATTATGATTATGAAAGTTGTTATGTACTATTGGTCTAGTGTGATGTTATAGTACCTTTTCAGTATGATATGACGTGTATGATGTTTTTATGATGAGATATGTATGATTTGATGTGTTAGTATACGATAAGCTAAGTTATGAATGGAAGAAAAGATATTGATGAGATAATGATATCTTTTCTTATGATAGAGCATAGAAGATGGTTCGTCCGAGAAGAACCATGCCTCTAAACCCGCCGGAACCAAACTTCGCAGCCATTGTAGCCGACCTACAATGACAGCTGCAAGAATCGCAACAGGAGTCAGCAAGACTTCGAGCTCAAGTAGCTCAGATGCAACAAGGATCCCGGGTCAACGAGGTCCCACCTCCAGCGCATCCGGCACCGCCAGTAGTGCCACCCGTGATGCCGCCGGCACCAGCGGCACAACCAGAGGTTCGACCGGAGGCTCAGCCACCAGTTCCTCCGAACGCCAATGTCCCAATGGCACCTGCGAAAGTCCAACCGAACCTGCCGCCAGTCAGAGAGGATTTACTATACGAGCGCTTCAGGCGGATGAAGGCGCCAGAGTTTGACGGCACGGCAGACCCGATAGCCGCGGATAACTGGCTGATCGACATCCAAGTTATCTTGGATTTTATGGGGCTGTCAGAATAGGAGAAAGTCCGCTGTGCATCCTTTGCTCTTAAGAAGGATGCAAGACATTGGTGGAGGACGGTGCAGATGTGCCGGGACGTCACGATGATGAATTGGCAAGAGTTCGTGAAGGAGCTCCAGACCGTGTACTACAACCAGGAGATCCTCGCAGTCCAACAAGATGAGTTCACCAACTTCCGGCAAAGATCGATGACAGTTATGGAAGCAGTGAAGAAGTTCGAGCAGCTGGCTCGGTTGTGCCCGGACTTAGTGCCAAGTGAAAAGGAGAAAGTGCGAAGGCTGATGAAGATGTTCTGCACCGACATCGCCAAGCAGGTTAGCGCCGGCAGCAGCCCGCCTACCACGGTGTCCGACTGCATCAGCCGGGCAATACAGGCCGAGTACTGGATTAACCAGGACAATGAGGCAAGAGCCTAGATTTTTAAGGCAAAGAAAGAGGAGAAAGCGATGACAAGGACAACGCAGCCCCGACAAGATTCGGAGTCAAACCCAAAGGGCCAAGCGAGTAACCCCGCGCAAGACTCCAACCAATCTGGGAGGAACAATCGAAAGGGAAATTTCTCAGGTCAGGGCCAACAAAGAAATTTTCCTCAGATGAAGAACGATCGCGAGAATCAGAATACTAACACTGACTATCCGGAGTGCGCAACTTGTGGAAGGAAATATCTGGGAGTGTGCAGAATGGGGACAAACACATGCTTTCTATGCGGCAAGGAAGGACACTATGCAAGGAGCTGCCCCCAGAACATCCAGAATCAGAACCCTCCGTATCCAAACCGGAACCCCAACAGTCATCAGTTGCATGCAGTTCAGGCGAGGCTCGAAGGACCATTGATCACGCAAGGAAGATTGGAGGCTCCAGAACCCCAGACTAGGATTTACGCCTACACTGATGGAGATGCCGAAGCAGGAACTTCACATACAAGGACGAAATAGACTCCTACCGCTATATTTATATATATATATATATATTTATAAGTGACTTTATCGTACGGTATAATTTTGGTGCCACTCTTTTGTGTGTAATTATGGAGTGTGCTTAGGAATTTGGAAGTAGTATGAACAGCTGAGATAGTTCTTTTTGCTGTATAAGAGATTTTGTGGGTAAATATGGAATGTTAAAATACCCCAAAATTAGTATGGTAATGATTTTATAGCTAACATGAGGAATGAAATGGCGAAAGACGTGTCAAAATACTTAACTTGTTAGAAAGTTAAGGTTGAGCGCCGACATCGTGAAGGAAATATGCAGAAAATAGAGTCTCCAGAAGGAAAATGGAAGCAACTACCCTAAATTTATGGTAAGATTGCCTAAGACTACGAGTGAGAACGACACAATTTGGGAACTATCGTGGAAAGACTAACCCCAACAGTCCACTACATCACGATTAAAGCTACCTTTTCAACAGAGAATTGGTAGAAATTTACATAACTAAGGCCGTTAGACTGCCTGGAGTGCCGAAAGTGAGCATCTTAGGCTGCAATGGACGCTTCGCTACTCGACTTTATACATGTGTTCACACTACCATGGGATTGAAATTGGAGTTTAGCATGGCATTTCACCCTAAACGAACGGCCAAATCGACAAGAACTACCCCGAATGGTTCTAATTTTTGAGGACGAAAATTTTTAAAGGGGGTAGATTGTAATAACCGAATTTTCGATGTCCATATTTTCTCTTAAGGAATTAAATTCACAATATGTTCATATTTGTGAAAATGCTTAATTTCGAGCTTTTGATCGATTTTATGAATCCTGATAAGTCGAGAAGACTCAAAATCGATTTCTAAGCTCGATAACGGACCTTTCAAGTCGAAAGGATCGAAACGGTGTAAAATTTTACAAAAGTCAACTTTGACCGAAGAAGTCAAAGTTTGATCGGTAAAAAGTCAAAGAGTTGACTTTTTGAGAATTTTCAAGTACAGAGCGGGATGAGTTCCGAGATGATGTTTTATGAACTAGATAGCAAGAATAACCTGTAAAATGTCCCTAGAAAATCAAGCACACCGAGTTAGAGTTTAAGGGCAAAAAGGGTTCGGAAAAATTTGAGAGAAATATTTTTCGATCCAAAATTCACACAGATAAATCTTTGTACTTCGGTATGGGATAAAAATATTGTGTTTTGAGGAATCACAATATTAGAATTATCTGTGTAGCACAAAGGGGAGCAAAAATGAATTTTTTTGGAGCACAAAATGCCAGACAAGCCTAACTAAGCTTAGGACATGTGCCCTTAACCATGATGTCACCTTCCACTAGCCTTAAATTAGGCCATATGGAGCTGCTCTCCCCCCCCCCCCCTAATTCGGCTGCAGCTGCACAAGAAGAAAAAAAAAGAATGGAAAGGAAAGCCTTGAACCAAGGCAAGTCTCCAACCACTCCCACCTTCCTCTTGCCCATCAAACAAACCTCCAATTTCCAATGCATTTAATGCTAAATTTTCAGCCAACCTCTTACCATTTCCTTGCTTCAAGTTCGGCAGCAACTAGGACAAGAAAGCAAGAGAAAAGCCTTAAATCAAGGCAAGAAACTAACCACTCCATTTCACATCAAAACCCTTCCATTTCCTCTTCATTTTATTGAAAAGAAGTGATCCAAAAACCTTTGCTCTTTCACCTAGAAAGTTCGGCAGTAGAGGGAGAGAAAGAGAAGAGAGAAAACCAAAGAAAATTCTTGGAGTTTTGAGCCTTGGAAGTTCGGTTGTTCAAGGGTGAGAGCCAAGAGAGTTTGGGAAATTTTCTTGTGGGTTTTCTAGGTTGTGGCCGACCAAGTGAGGAGGAGAAAAGGTAAGTAAAACTTGAAATTTTTTTTTGGGTTTCCTTCTTGAAGTGCTCGGCTTGGAAGTGGAAGAAAGAGCCAACAAATTTTCTTGGATCCCCATTTTTTTAGGTTGGCCGTGGGGTTGGTGAGCTAGGAGGAGGAGGAGAAATTTTGCAACCAAACTAGCTTTGGTTCTAGGTAATTTCTCAAACCCTAAACCTCTAATTTTAAGCTTAATTTGAAGTTTAATTTGAGGTTCGATTGGGTTGTAAGGATGTAAGTCCAATTTTATTTTTATGCCCTAAATTTCGGTGTATGCTTGATTTGCTAGAACTAGGGTGTTTGGCTTTAAAATCTTGCTTGATTTGTGTTGATATTTGTATGAATTTCATGCTAGAAAAACTTAGGTTGTGTGTTCCCATTTTGTGGCCGAAATCTGCCCTAGCCAGCCAAGAGAAATGCATGCTAGTTTAGGGCTTAAATTGTGATGCTTGTATGGATGTATGCAAGGCTAGAACCAAAGCAACTCTAGGATTTTGTTTTTAATTTGTGGGTTGCATGGACTGGTTAAAACGGTTTTTGGGCTTAATGAGACGTTAGAAAACATTGTGTGTTTGAATCGTAGGCTCCCGAAGTGGTCGGTCGAGTTAGATTCGCGATATAGGACGCAAACCGAAAGTAAACCCGAAATTGCCCAGATTTGGATTAGGATCTGACCAGTTTTGAAAAAGTGGAATTTTAAGGCCTCTAGAGGCCGAATGGGTTAAAACTCGAAACACAAAAGTTTCTCAAAACAACTTTTTCTAGAGGACAACACTGACGGAATATCAAAATAAGCCTCCAACGGCTTTCGTTTTTAGTGAAAACCGTGGTTGATCCCTGGGCCCAGATTCATCCAGATTTTTCAGGATCAGCCGTTTTCAAATTAAAACTGGTATCAATACAGGCAGAATTAGATTTTTCACAAAACATGAAAGTTTTAGCATTTTTCGAGTGCTACAACTTTTGTTAAGAAAAGTTTTTCAAATTCTCGATGGATTTTTAAACTGGGCACATTTTATGAGAGGTGCGCAAGGAATCCGAAAATTCCTTCACCAAAGTGTTACAAAATGTTTTCAAAAAATTGTAACGTGTTCTAAACCGTTATTTTAACTGCAAAAACTATTCCAAAGGCAGTATTCGACCCTAAACGACATTTACAAAGAATTATTTCAAAGATCGGAAGTTTATAAAGGGTTTTAAGGATTTTTAAGAAAAAAATGTGGTAAAAGTGCAAAAGGAAGAAAAATGTGATTTTAAGTTAAGAAAATGAAGTTAAGTTAAGAAAATAGATTTTCAAGATAAAAATGGTAATCAAGCCGATTACGGGCCATAGCCGGGAATAGGACCCGAGTTATCGGGCTTAGGCCCAAAAGGCTCAGAATTGACAAGGGTTGACCAGTAGTTGACCAATTGTCAACTTTGGTTGACCCACAACAAGAAAGAGGTAACCTTAAGAGTTATCCAACGTAACCCTAAGGAATACCATAAGTTTAATGGGCCAAGCAAAATGGGTCAAGGCCATTGACCCAATATGCTATAATAGAATGGTAAAACCCAAGATATTAAAGAGAAATCCAATAGAAGATCAAGGAGATAATTAAAAGGTTATCCAACGTAGCCTCTTAAGGGATTAATCAAGTTCAAATTAATCCCCAGCAGAAAAAGGCCAATTTTGGACAAGTCAGTTATCTGACGGGGACATACAACTAGGTTATAGTAGGTATGTTGGTTAGGGTACCAACATTCTACAATTAGAAACAGAACCTCACCAATGTCCTTTCTCAAGCAGGAGATGACTTGTAGCTGTACGCCAAGGCAGGACAGCGAGAGTGAGAATTTAGCAGGAAAAGATGTAAGTACAACTCCACCACAGCATAGGCTCTAGTTGATGCTTACTAAAGTAAGATTAGATTAATGCTAAGGGTGTATGAAATTGTATGCTATGCGATAATGTGCTATGCGATGATGTGTTATAAGTTAATTGCCATGCTATAAGTATTAGTATGCCATGTTATATGACGATGTATAGAAAACATGATTAAGCATGATTTAGATGTTCAGCATGAGTTAGAATTATGTGACATCACGAATGCATGCTTACTAATTCCTACAAGATAAATGAACTCAAGATTGAGTTAAGAAAAGATAAGAAGGCAAACGAGCTTGCCGGTGTAGTACCACCCGTCCGAGGTCGGGTAGAACTATGGTTTGAGTTGGACAGGGCTGGCCACCCCAACCACTCCATAGTTGCGCGCCGGGTACGAACACCAAAGGTAAGGGCCCTAAAAGAATGATAAGCAAAGAAAGTAAATACGAGCATAACTGGATCATGCATGTATAGGCATTGTTAGTTTATGCTATTATAAACGATGTTATGTGATTATGAATGGCTATGTATGTTAAGTTAGAAATGTATTTCGATATGGTTTTAAGTAAGTCGTGGACGAGACAGTTGTACTTGCTGAGCGAAAGCTCACTGTCTTACGTCTATGCTGTAGGTAAGCAGCCTGTCAGCAATGCGTGATGCAAGGTTGCGAGGCGTGGCGAGGTATGGCGAGGCAAGCTGTGAAATCGTGGGACTTTATGCCTCTACGCGTTTTGACCTTTTTGAGTTTTTATAATTATGTAATTATATTTTATCCAGACACCTTTTTTAAGAACACATTTTAATTCGTGTATATAAAAAAAAAAATTTCCGCTGTGTTTTGAGCTAATGCATAAGTTGGTAAGTAAGTAAGCCAGTAGTATAACGGCCTGTACAAGGCGGGTCGTTACAGAACGGGGTAAAACTTAAAACACGAAAGTTACTCGAAACGATTCTTATTAGAGAGCAGCGTGGACAGAATCTCGAAATGAGACTCCAACGGGCTTCGTTTTCACCAAAACCTGTGGCTGATCCCCTAGACCCAGTTTTTCAGGGTCAGCCGATTTCAAACGAAAACTGGTACTAATACAGGCAGAACTTGATTTTTCCCAAAACACAAAAGTTTTAGCATTTTTCGAGAGCTACAACTTTCATGAAGTCAAGTTTTCCAAATTCCAAACGGATTTTTAAACTGAGACTATTTTATAAAGGGTGCGCAGGGAATCTGAAAATTCTTGCACCTTAGTTTTTCAAAGGCTTTCTAAAAATTGTAAAATTATTTTTAAACCATTGTTTTAACTACGAAAACTGTTCCAAAGGCAGTTTCTTATCCAAAACGACCTTTATAAACAGTTATTTTAAAGATCAGAATTTTCGTCAAGAATTTTAAAGGATTTTCAAGTTAAACCTTTCAAAAAGTGTAAAAAGGTGAAGAAATAAGAAGTTAAGGCAAGATAATGAAGTTTTAAGATAAGAAAATGGATTTTAAAAATAAAAATAGTAATCAAGCCGATTACGGGCTGTAACCGGGAATAGGACCCGAGTTACCAGGCTTAGCCCCAAAAGCCCAAATTTGATAGGGGTTGACCAGTAGTCGACCAAATGTTGACTTTAGTTGACCCAACAATTGATAAAAGGTAACCTTAAGGGTCATCCAACGTAACCCTAAAGAATACCATAGTTTAAAAAATGGGCCAAGAAAAGTGGGTTAAGGAAATCAACCCAATAAGTCATAAGGAATTAGTAAAGCCCATTAGTAGATCATGACCTAGCCCAAGAGATTATCCAACGTAGCCTCAAAAAGGGATAATCAAGATTCGGAGTATTCCCAATACAGCAACAGGGCTAGCTGGGCCAAGTTAAGTTTCGAGACGGGGACATACAACTAGATTTTATAGGCATGTTGGTTAGGGTACCAACATTCCACAATGAAAAGTAGAATCTCACCTATGTTCTTAATCAAGCAGGGGAAGGCCTGCAATTGCGATCCGAGGAAGGACAGCACCTGATTGGACGTAGGGAGAGAGGTAAGTACAATTCCGCCTACAGCATAGGCTTTAGTTGGTACTTGCTAAAGTATGTTAGATGTATGCTAAGGGTGTATGCAACTGGATGCTATGTGATGCCTCGCAATATGCTAATTTCCATGTTATCTGTGCTAGTATGCCATGTTATATGTTGATTAATAGAAAGTATGTTAAGTCAGATTTTAATGCTAGTATGAGTTAGGATTATGTGACATCATGATGCATGCTTACTAATCTCTATAAGACTATTAGCTCAAGAATGGGATAAAGAAAAGATAAGAAAAGGAAAAGAAGGCAAGCGAGCTTGCCGGTGTCGTACCACCCGTCCGAGGTCGGATAGGACTATGGTGTGAGTTGGACTGGGCTGGCCGCCCCAACCACTCTATAGTTGCGTGCCGGGTACAAACACCAAGGTAAGGGCCCTAAGAGAAAGATAAGAAAGATATAGAAAGTAAAGATGAGCATAACTGGATCATGCATATGCTAGGCATTGTAGGTTATGCTACTATGATGAATGAGGTTATGAATTGTTGTGTGTTATTATTTATGCTAAGATAGAATTGTATGCGATATGGTTACAAGTATGACGCGGACGAGACAGTTGTACTTGCTGAGCAAAAGCTCACTGTCTTACGTCTATGCTGTAGGTAAGCAGCCTGCAAGCAATGCCTGATGCAAGGAGGTGAAGCGTGGCGAGGTGCATTATGAAATCGTGGGATATTAAGCCGCTACGCGTTTTGAAAAATTTAAGTACTCGGTATTATGTAAATATGTTTATCCAAGACAATTCTTTTTAAGTTGCACGTTTTAATTCGTGTATATAAAAAAAAAAAAAAAAATTTCCGCTGTATTTTAGCCAAGCATATTAGTAAAGTAGTAGTTATGTAAGTAAGGTAACGGCCTGTGCAAGGCGGGTCGTTACAGCTATAAGATTTAAGTTAAGTAAGTACGAAATCACAGTCCTATGTAGGTCGGGTCATGACACATGATCACCCAAAAAAAAAAAACACTTTTATTTATTAGATCCACTAAGACCGAATTTTCTACAATATCAAGCAGATTACAACAGTCCTTAATTAAGCATAATTTTACCCAAAAGCAACAAACTTAATTAAAAAGCCACTATTTAAGTACATGCATTACACATAAGAAGCCTTCCATAATTTCTGTAGACATAGTCCAAATTGGATGCTTATTCTGGCACAGGATGAATGAGCATAGAAGCTATAAAATCCTTGAGCACCACTTCAGAATGGGTGTAGCCATCTTCGTACTTGTAAATGACATCGATAACACATGCAAGATTCAGAATTCGCGTAAGGAGAGGCATTGGGACACTGATTGGGTAGAGGCACTCTTCGTTCATGTCCTTCCATGCACTGATAACTTGTTTCCGAAGATCTTCAACCGCTTCTTCCTCTGTGGCCTTGTATTGTTTCATGTAACACTCCACAGCAGAAGCAACATGCCCTCTCTTTTGCTCAAACTATATGTTAAACCGAGATTGTTTATATATTTAGGGTTAGAACTTAAATGTCATAAATGCTAATTATAATATAATTGACCAATAGAAAAAGGGCAATTTATAGACCAGGTCAACATATCGGTAAGTCTGCAAAGTAGTCAGGAAAAAATAAAATTCTCGAAATTAATTCAGCGTCGCTAATATGTGCTTAATCACCTTGTGGGACACTATGTCATCCATGAGCCTGCCAACTACTTCTGAAGCGCTTACCATCTTAGGGTGACTAAACAACCACTCAAAGGATATATAAAATAAAAATTACAGTGATAGGAATCAGTAAAAGACAATCCAAATAGGTGGGCACCCGCCTCCTCATCATTTTGCCATCCATTGTCTTTTACAAACATATAGATATATTTGTTTTGTACAGGAATCGAAGTAAACTAACCTTTCTGATGCTTCAGTGAAGAGCACTAGCTCTTCAAGTGTTCCATGCACATCATATATATCATCAATAATTGATGTCATGGCAAGAACTTTGGTTAGAATCCTCCTGGCAAAGCAATACTGAGGCTCAAAATACACTCCCAAAATCCAAAAGTAGCACTCAATCACTCTATCTCTTGCAAAAGGCAGCTTCCTCGGAACATCCAAATCCTTCCACCACCTGATTTAATCATAACAAAATTCAATAAATTTGTTGTCAGTTAAATGAGTCTCAATTTTGTAGCGCGAATAAATTTGTATTTGTTTATAATCCAACCTTGCAATATGGCTAAGTTCCTCCTGGTGGATTTTCTGTAGAAGGTTGAAATCTAACTTTGCGAAATTTAATAGAACCTTGTTATGTGAAGGGTCTTGTTGGTAAACAGACATATAATGCCTTGCCTCTTGCCGTGTTAAGCCCTTTCGGATAGGCTGTTTCAAGGCATGCGTCACTTGGTCCATCAGAGTACTGCTAGGGCACAAATTTTGAGAGGCGACAGACTTGAGTTGAGCGGTAGTGAAGTCAAGTGCTTCGTCTAGTATGTCCTCTCCATGCACCCTAAGATATGCCGCCTCATACAAGCTCAACATTCCTCGGATATCACTCGCAAGTGTGTTCATGAACTTCCCTTCCCCGTTCATGAACTTTTGGAATATATCTGTTTAAGACCATCAACATTTAGTTGCATGAGCTCTTTTTTTATTTTTTATTTTTGATTTTTATGTAAATGAAAAGTGAGAGTGATATCAGAGAAACTTCACACATCACCTGACTAGATGGCACATATAGTTTCTATTTTGTTTTATTTTTATTGGCACATGCTGTTACATGAACACTTTTTATAGTTACAATCTGATATCCAACGAAAAAAATGGTGTTTCAATTTTTTTTTATTGAAAGTTGTGGCTTCTAAATAGCAAATCTCGCACATAGTTTACATGTGAATTGTGATCAATTAAAAATTAATGGTGATAAATAGTAATATTATATGTCCAGACAATACTTACCGCATGAAACATGATAACCTTGTTGTCTAAGCAACCGAAAGCGAAGAGCAACAGTGTAAAGGTCATTATGAAAGTTGCTCTCCAAGTTATGAGGAAGGTTGTAAAGGCCGTCATGAATTTGTTGTAAAATTTCTTGGATCTCGTTCTCGAAATGGTAAGACACGCCTAAGCGTTGAATCACATCGATCAAATCCAGCTTCTTGGATGGATCTTGCAGAGGAGCTACAATCATCCTCCTCACTTCCTCCTTTAACTCCAGGATCCTGTTGTTGATGTCGCTGTCAGCTGAAGTTTCCTGTACATGAAGATTTGGAAGTTAAAAAAAAAAAAAAAGAGAAAGAAAGAAAAAGAAAAAGAGGGAAACTCAATCCACTCAAAAGCTGAAAAGTTTGTAATAATCAACTTAGGACCACAATTAAAAATTAAAAAAAAAAAAAACCTAGGACCACAATTTATATGTATAAGTATACATATAAAGTCTCGAACATGTCCCTTTCCTTTTCATTTGAGGAATTTGAACCTGCACCTCAATATGTAGTCCTTAAAAGTGTTACATTTAGCTCTAATTTAGTACTCTGCTTCAAATCCACTTTTCAAACTTTTGTTTAAAATTTTTTGTCTTTCAAAAAATTAAATTTATTGCTTGAGATCTGAGTTTGAACGTATGATCTAAATAGATTCTTCCCATGTTCTTGTGTTTAACATCTAATATATAGAAAACAAAAGACTTGAAGTAAAAAGTGAAAAATAAAAAACTTACTTTGGGATTGGAATCAAAAGAGAGAAAACGATCACCCCAAATGCTAGGGTGAAAATTCGCCGAACGGTGATTAACGGCAGGTGGCACTGTGGTGGTGTTAGGGAGTGGAGATGAAGATGCCATAACTGGACCAGACATTCTCTTTATTTTTGCGTACGAGAAGGAGTAAGTTTAAGCGAACATTTGTTGGTTTGAAATATGGTATGCATTAAAGAAACTAGTGGCTATTTATAGACTAATTGCATGAGACAGTTCACAGCTTCAAGTTATCTCCACGTGTTTCACGACAAGAAATGATAATACGAGAAGGGGAATCTATATAAAGTGCCTATGAAATTAACCAATATTACGTTTTACTCTAATAAGTTAAAGTTGGACCATATTTCGATTACAATATATAGGAGTTTCTATGACATAGAAATGCTTCATGAATTATAAAATATTATCATATTTGCTCATTCCATTTGTGTAAAATATATATATATATATATATATATATATGAAATGGTGTAATTTTACTTGCTGAACTTCAAAATTTTTCATTTTTTTGCTTCCTAAACTTTAGTATCGTGTAATTTTACTTATTGAACTTTAAAAAATGCTACATGAATTATGAAATATTATAATATTACAAATGCAACATCCATTTGAGCAAATATGAAATATTATCATATTTACAAATATGGAACGTTTTTAATGTGGGAGTTCATATTTTTTACAAATGGGAGTTCTAATGGAAGGTGACTTTCATTGAATGAACGTTTTCAAATAATCTTTATTCCCACAAAGTATGAGACAGTAACTTTCATTCAATAGAAACATGTGGGGGAAGGTAAAATAACTACCCCCCACGTCTCCCTATAAAAAATAAGATAAAAAATAAAAACAAAAAGGCAACATCAGAAGCACTGAAAAAAGGGGGCATTGATTAGTAATCACTTAGAATTTTGTATCATTGATTAGTAATCACTTAGAATTTTCAAATCAAAATTTCGGGCAACCTATACCACAATGGTTCGTACTTTCCACATCAAAGTTTTGGGATGACAAAATTTTCACATCGAAGTTTTGGACAATCTATACCACATTGATTAATAATTTCCTAAACAAAAATATAGTGGTTGTAATGTTTTAAACCTCTCAAAAATTGGAGTTATAAGGGTCCGTTTGGTAGGAAGGATGGAGAGGAGGAAGTTAAGGGTGGAGAAAGTAAAGGATGGAAATGATTGCATTAATCCTTTATGTTTTTTGATAAGAGAAATGGAGAGTGAAAAGATAGATGATAGATATTTTGACTAATTACTTTATTGTCCATCTCACTAGTTTTTAACAATTATTTTTAAAGGGTAAAATAGTCTTTTCCATTTATTTTGATGGATTTGGCAGATCTTTCCATTATTGGAAGGAGTAATATTTGTGCACTCAGGTGGAAAGCTCATCCCTCCTCTCTTCTCTTAACCAAAGCAAAGGGATAAAGCATCACCTCTATATCTCTCCCTCCACCCACTCCCACCCTCCAAGCGGACCCAAAGTTTTAAATTCCATACATTGGAAAAGCATGGGAAATAAATTTATTGAACCCTATGTTCTAAAATGGAGAGCTCAAAATGTCCAAAACATACCTACTTCATCGTCATATGGGACAAGGGAATTAATTTTCCTCTACCTATGGTCGTGTGTTTGTTTAGTTAAAGAAAAAAAGTTGCCATGTATGAATTCATCACGCGGCTTTTGAAGACATGCAGTCCATTGCCGATCTAACCAAGAGCAAAAAACCAAACAATGAAAGGGACTATCAATCTGGCCCAACATAGTCGAGTTTTGTAGTTCTATTATCTAGCCTAAAACTACTTTTTATTTTGAGTTGATGAGTATGAAAATTTTGTTGTGAGTTTAGTCGAGGTCTGTTTGTTTAATGTATTATTATGCTATGATTTGTATTCTTATGCTAGAATTTAGCTTATGATCAAAAACTAGAAGTTAAATGTGTTGCAATTTTATTCAAATACTTTATGTCTAAATATTTAATTTAGTTCTTAAAGTATATGGATTGAATCTGTCAATCTGATCCATCTAATTTGATATTTATGGATTAGATTGGATTTGAAGTTTCATGTATTGGTGACAGATTAGGATTTTCCCAATCCGAATGTCACGGATTGGACTACAGATTATAGCCTAATTCGTACAATCCAATTCTTTACCTAAACGTCAGGTGTAAAGCAGACTTTAAATCATAAATCAAATTGGCTCCAAAATTCAATCAAAGTGAGATAAACAAGTTGAATCCAAAACTTAAAAAAAAAAAAAATGAACTATGATGATTTGATTTCGATTCAGACACGTAGGTAACCCAGTTACAAAAATTAGGTATAGTCACAAATTTCAAATTCCAAATTCCAAATTCCAAATCAAATTCTACAAAACTCCCTTTAATTCCTCATAAAGTCATGAACCAAGGAGTTATGTAAACACAAAATTCAAATGTATGAACCACGTTGCCCTGATTGCACAAAGGGTACACAGGGAACCTAAAGTCTGTAGGTGTCGTTCAAAGTTAAAAACAAATAAAAATTTCTCAAAAGCCAAAGTGTGATTCACCTCAAAAATCCAAGATCCAAAATCGAAACAAAATCAAAATGAGGTCATTCACCTAAAGTCTGTAGGTGTCGTTCAAAGTTAGAAACAAACAAAAATTTCCCAAAAGCCAAAGTGTGGTCATTCACCTCAAAAATCCAAGATCCAAAATCCAAACAAAATCAAAATGAGGTCATTCACCTAAAGTCCGTAGGTGTCGTTCAATGTTAAAAACAATAAAATTTTCTCAAAAGCCAAAGTCTGGTCATTCACCTCAAAAATCCAAGATCCAAAATCCAAACAAAATCAAAAAGAGGTCATTCACCTCCAAATCTATCAAATCCAAATCAACAAGATCTATCCCAAAATCCAGAGAAGTCATTTACCTCAAAAATACCCAAAATCATAACCATATCCCAAAAAAATTGAGATCTACAAGTGGCTTGGTCCCTCAATATGGTATGTGGGCAACCTGTTCAAAATTTTCCCAAGTACAGCCGCAATCCAAATAAACATGAATTGCCCCTTAAACGACACAAGTAATTTTCAATTGATCACAATTGGAATGAAAAGGTTTTCCCTTATGCCCAGAGATTGTAATTAAGAGGTTATTTTTATATGGAATAGTCAACGGGTCAAATTTAAAAAACAATAAACTCCTATGCTACCAAATTCTAGCGTAGGTGAAATTATGTTGTGTGTAGAACATTATCATTTTATTTTTGGTGTTAATTTTTGCTTCCTAAACTTCAAAAATTGGTAGAAATGCTTCTTTAATTATGAAATATTATCATATTTGCTCATTCCATTTGTAAAAAATATGAAATGGGTTTAATTTTACTTGCTGAACTTCAAAAACATTCATTTTTTGCTTCATAAACTTTAGTACTCGTGTAATTTTCCCCACTAAACTTCAAAAACTGGTAGAAATGCTTTATGAATTGTGAAATATTATGATATTACATATGGAACATCCATTTGAGCAAATACGAATTTTGAAATATTTTCATATTTACAAATATGGAACGTTTTGTAAATATGGGAGTTCATATTTTTTATAAATGGGAGTTCTAATGGAAGGTGTCTTTCTTTGAATGAACGTTTTTAATTATTTTTAATTCCCACAAAATATGAGGTGGTCACTTTCATTCAATAGAAAGACGTGGGGGAAAGTAAAACAACTACCTCCCCCGTTTCCCTATAAAAATATAAAAATAAAAAACGGCAATGTTAGAAGCACTGAAAAAAGGGGGTATTAATAAGTAATCACTTAGAATTTTGTACCATTGATTAGTAATCACTTAGAATTTTCAAATCAAAGTTTTGGTGGTTAGTAATTTTCACATCAAAGTTTTGGGCAATCTATACCACATTGGTCAGTAATTTTCGCATCAAAGACTTGGGCAAATCACTTAGAATTTTCAAATTGAAGTTTTCGACAATCTATACCACATTGGTTAGTAATTTCCTAAACAAAAATATTGAGATTGTAATGTTTTGAACCTCTCAAAAATTGGAGTTATTAGGGTCTGTTTGGTGGGAGGGATAGAGAGGAGGAAGTTAAGGGTGGAGAAAGTAAAGGATGGAGATGATTGCATGAATCCTTTATGTTTTTTGATAAGAGGGATGGAGAATAAAATGATAGATGAAAGATATTTTGACTAATTACTTTATTGTCCATCTCACTAATTTTTAACAATAATTTTTAATGTGCAAAATAGTCTTTTGCATTTGCTTTATTTGATGGATTTGGTGGATCTTTCCATCATTATGAGTAATTTTTGTGCGCTCAGTTGGAAAGCTCCTCCCTTCTCTCTTCTTTTAACCAAACAAAGGGATATATAAAGCATCACCTCTGTATCTCTCCCTCCAACCTCTTCCTCCCTCCAAAGGAACCCTAGGTTTTAAACTCCACACATTGGAAAAGCATGGGTAATAAATTTATTGAACCCTATGTACTAAAGTGGAGAACTCAAAATGTCCAAAAAATACCTACTTCATCGTAATATTGGACAAGGGAATTAATTTGCCCCTACTTACGGTCGTGTGTTTGTTTGGTTAGAGAAAAATTTTTATTGAGTTGCCGTATGAATTCATCATGCGGCTTCTGAAGACAGTCCATTGCCGATCTAACCAAGAGCAAGAAACCAAACAATGAAAGAGATTATCAATCTGGACTAATGGCCTCCAACATGGCCTATGAGATAATTTAAAAAAAAAAAAAAGAACAAAAATGGTTGATTGGACCGTATCACTGAATTTTTTCTTCAAAGGCAGCCGAATGGTCAAAACATGTTTAATTGCATCAAATGTGACATAAAGTCTCACTTAGTGATGTTCACCAAACCCGTCCACCCGCTCAAACCATTTAATCCAATTCAACCATTAAATTCTAGTTTAGTAGTCTAATTATCTAGCCCAACATATTCGAGTTTGGTAGTCTATTATCTAGCCTAAAACTACTTTTTATTTTGAGTTGATGATTATGAAAATTTTATTGTGAGTATAGTCAATGTTTGTTTGTTTAATGTATTATTATGCTAGAATTTAGCCTATGATCGAAAACTAGAAGTTAATTGTATTGCAGTTTTATTCAACTACTTTATATCTAAATATATAATTTAGTTCTTAGAGTAAACGGATTGAATCTGTCAATTTAATCCATGTAATCTGATGTTTACAGATTGAATTAGATTTGGAGTTTCATGGATTGGAGATAGATTAGGATTTTCCCAATCCAAATGTCACGGATTGGACTATGGATTGAAGCCTAATCTGTATAATCCAATCCTTTATATAAACATCAAGTGTAAAGTAGACTTTAAATCATACATCAATTATCTCCAAAATTCAATCAAAGTGAGATAAACAAGTTTAATCCAAAACTCTTCGAAAAACAAAAAAAAAAAAAAAAAAAAGAACTACGATGATTTGATTCCGATCAGGACACGTAGGCAACCTAGTTACAAAAATTAGGTACAATCACAAATTTCAAATTCCAAATTTCAAATCAAATTCTACAAAACTCCCTTTAATTCCTCATTCAGTCATATACCAAAGAGTTATATCTAAACACAAAATTCAAATATATAAACTGCGTTTACTTGGTTGCACAAAGGGTATATAGGGAACCAAAAGTCCGTAGGCGCTGTTCATAGTTAGAAACAAATAAAAATTTGTGGTCATTCACCTCGAAATCCCAAGATCCAAAGTCCAAACAAAATCAAAACGAGGTCATTCACCTCCAAATCTATCAAATCCAAATTAACAAGATCTATCCCAAAATCCAGAGAGGTCATTTACCTCAACAATACCCAAAATCATAAACACCAAGTCCCAAAAAAATTAAGAACTATAAGTGGCTTGATCCCTCAATATGTTATGAAGCTCATGTGAACTTGAACATGATACTTGAATTTTGAATCTTTCAAGCCAAACTGCTATGAAGCTCATGTGAACTTGAACATAGCATATGAAGCCTCTGCAAATGTTTGTTTGTTTGTTTTTGTTTTTGTTTTTATTTCTTTTTCCTAAGGAGGATCAGTTGAAGAGAGCCATTGAAGAGCGTCATCGAAGATATGTTGTCTCGTTACATCTATTTTCAAGTTGGTATGCACCAACTTGAGGGCTGGTGTTAAAGTATTGAATTGGAAAATTTCCCAAAACTATTTTTAGTTTGTTTGATTTTATTGATAATTAGGTAATTTATATTATTTGTTAGTTAACTTTCCTTTTCTTGGTATTTTATCACCTATAAATAGGATTAAGTATTCTTTGTAATTTGTGACATAATTAAATGAAAAATAATTATTCTCTCCAATTTTCAAGTTGGTATAAGAGCTAGAGGAACAAAGAAAAAAAATATACTTAAAAAAAAAAAAAAGAGTAGATCATCTAAAATAAAACCCACAAATTAATTCACACATCCATAACCGTTGAAACCAACGAAGCCACCGTTCAGACTCCACGGTCAGCCGCCGTTCGAGGAAATGCTGCCTTAAACACACCGCTACAGCCGCCCTTTCAGATCGCACCCAGAACCATCACCATTACTCACTACTGCGGCGATGACTCGCTGGCCTCCTTCTAATCGCGCTCGCTTGGTTGCCGGTCACTACTCGTCGGTCGATGGGTCGTCGCTTACTGGGTTGCTGCTCATCCCTCGTTGCTCGCTTGTTGGGTTATGAGTCGTTGGTTGCTATTTTCCAGAAACACGTGAGTTTTTTTTTTCCTTTAAAAAGGAAAGAAAAGAAAAAAAAATCAATATCAAAAAATTATTAACAAAAGAAAATATATCTATTTATAAAAAAAGGAAAAGGAAAAAAAAAATAAATCAGCAGGGAGAAAATGAATTCCTGTAATTGTCCGATCAAAAAGTGGTATTAGGCGAGGGAACATCCTCACCAAAGCAGTCTTAAGTTGAGTCTCAAAAGGAAAAAAAAAAAAAAAAAGAATAAAAAAAAAGTTAGTTTACCAATTCTCCTAAAAGCTTAAGTTATTAGTGTAATAACAGAATTTTTTTTTGCGGACTCGTGATTCCCTTATATATAAAGAAATTTAAATCCGTACTATGCGTTTATGTAATATTTCAAGAAAATTATAAATATCAATGTGAATTCATAATTTTATTATCAGAATATATTTGAGTTCTTATAGTATCGTAAGACTCAATGATGATTTATCGAATCAAGTATAAGGTCTTATGGTGAAAAGGTAAAATCATGATTTATGTTTTTGTTCTGACATATGTATGATCAGGATGACTCATAACTTGAATAAGATGGTACTATAGTATTCATATCTCCAATTTTTTTTACCAAACAAAAAAAAAAAAAACAAACAAACAAACAACAACAACAACAACCTCCATCATAGAAGACAAATGAGTACAAATTAAAATTGGAGATATTATTGAGTTGAAACCTTCAAAAAAAATTTTGAACACGTTTAACTTAATTATTTGTCCTTTCTTTTTGGAACTAAAAAAATGTAAACAATTAGTAAGTAATAAAATTGTGATTATAAAAAAATTACATATTTTCTTTCCTTCCCACGCATACCAACTGCACAAGGAAACGACAAAATCAATTCTAATCATTAATTAGTCTAATATTTTCCATCTCACGTTCAGTTTCACTCCATATACATATACATACATATATATATATATATATTTTCAAACAAAGTGTTGAACGCAGCCAATTTGAACCAGTTTTCATTGTTCCTCTTAGTCAGTGGGTCAATCTAACAAGTATTGTTAGAGACTGTTGGGATGGAAGCAGCCTTGGCTTCATACATAGTCTATAAATTCTTCTAGAAGCAGTGGTTATTGACTAAAATTATTTGTTTGAAGTTATATAATTTTGAAATGGGCGTGATGTGACCGGAAGATATATACATAAATATATACATATATATAATTATCACCAGATATTGATCGTATCCAATGATGACGACTCAAATATGTGCCGTGTGGATTATCAAATTAATTAGAAAATGCAAAAAGAAGTGTGTATGGATGAGGATGTTTGGTAAATTGGATTCCCAACCCAGATCTCCTTTATTCGAAATCTAAACTATACTTGTTTAATATTTTTCTTAAAACACGTCTTTGAATTTACAATTTGAAATTGAAAAAAATCTAACTTTCCAAGCAACACATAAGTCTACTTTTTTTACGGTAAGAGAGATTCAGTTTTACAAGGACTGGCCACATCATAACCCAGTAGATAACTACAACATGAACATATGTTGGTTAATTAATCTTTACTCATTTTCTTTTAAATTTATTTATATGTGAATACGGAAAACACAACTAATTTAAGGACAACAAATTATATTCCAGTTACTTATGTTGACAACCGCTAGATCTATAATCTTATGTTCGAAAAATCTAATTGAACAACAATATTTATGACGGTTAACAAGGATCTATCTATGCATCGTGTTGACGGAAATGGCGATCACGCCGTGTCGAGGTGCTGCAGGAATTTTGTATAATTGTTGCTGTGTTTGAACTTTGTGTGGATTTTTTTTTTTATGTTTTTAAATTTTGGCTTGCGATAATTTCTTTTTTAATGTTTTTTAAACTTTGTCTTGTTGTTGATGAGGATTTTGTAGATCGAGATGTCGCAAATTCAAGGTGGGGTTGGTACCGACAGCAAAGGTGTTGCATGATGGAAAGACACCTGCAACATTTTTTTTTTTTTCTTTTACTAGTTGTATTGCACGTGGAATAGATAAATAAAACAAAACAAAAATTAAAAATATAAAAAAAATTCAAATTTTAAATTTTAAATTATTTGAAAATTTTTATTTGAAAATTACCACATGGGGGGCTTAGGACCCGCCACATAGTGGGCTAAAAAGAAGGAAAAAAAAAAGGACAACATCAGAAAAAGACAAAATAACTTAAAAAAAATTTTGAATAGTGTTTTAGGGGACTTTACCTCTTTTAATATACTAATAGACATATAATTAAAACATGTGCAGTGTGAGACTTAATGGTGTGTTTTGATATATTTCAAATTAAAAAAAATCAATTAATTATAAATCCAAACCTTGAAATATACATAACACTTATTTTCCTTAATCTTTCCAAACACTAATCCATTTTAAATTAATTTTTCAAAATTAATTTCTTCATTTGAAGATAGTATATCAAACGACCATTCAATTTAGCCAAGTAGAACATAGTATTGTTTTTATATATATGATTTAAAATGTCTTGATGTGAATATACCAAAAATTCGTTTAAATAGACCAACAAAAACTTATTTCAGTAGGGTAATAGAAAAGTATTTATGAATGATGTTTTTGATAAAAAGAGATAATGAAAAGGGAATTTATGATTTTAAGAGGATATTCGAGAAAGAAAGAGAAAATAGGAGCATTAACATATGTTAAATTATCGTAAAAATGAATTATTACAATTTTAAGTTGTATTACTCAAAATTAACAGTGAGTTTATCACACCATTTCAAATCTAAAATATTCATTTTATTCAAAATCCAAATCTACTTTTTTTTCAAAATTCCATTGTATTCATTTGTCTCTCTCAAACATTCCTTCATTTAAAAAAATAATTTTAGCATGTCTGAAGCAAATGAGATAAAGAAAATTTTGCACATTATAAACGTAAAAAGAAAAGAAAGAACAAATGTAAGCATTAGATAAAAAAAGGGGGGGGGGCGG
Source organism: Ficus microcarpa (assembly GCA_025413485.1). Classification (NCBI taxonomy): domain Eukaryota; kingdom Viridiplantae; phylum Streptophyta; class Magnoliopsida; order Rosales; family Moraceae; genus Ficus; species Ficus microcarpa. The sequence continues at coordinate 19,965,262 of CM046387.1, forward strand.
GGGGGGGAATCAAGGGGAAAAAAAAAGTCTAAAAAGAACCATGGGTTGACAAATGTAACAAGAGTAGACAGACAACATCGTCTCTTTTACAATTTTTATGTATATATATAAAATAGTTTTAGGCATGAGCTAGGCACTTGCTTAACCAATTATTTCAATAAAAATAATTATAAGATAGTATGAGAAAACAATTGTTCAAAAGGACATTAAGAAGAAAATATTTTAGTAATAAATAGGAGAAAAGTTAACAAATCACATAGAAAATTAATTGGGTACTATTATGAGAGAATAATAATTGAGATGGACACAAAAAAAAAAAAAAGGCTTGACTAAAGATACATTAAAAAAAAAGTTCAATATGGGAAAAAATGAAAAATTAAAATTAAAAATGGTGATATAAAGCAAACAGAGAAGAGATTGGCACATGGACAAAATGAGGAAAAATTTACAAAGTAAATAGAATAAAATATATATATTTAACAAAAATTATGAAAAAGTAATAGTTTAGAATCTGAGATGATCATAGAGAAAAAAAAAATAAGTATGCATACATTCGAGAGATTTTTTAAATGAAATAGAGAAGAAAAAAATTTAGCAATTAAAAAAAAGAAAAAAAAAAGGGAAAAGGAAAAGAACAAAAAAGAACCAGAAAAAAGAAAAGAAAAAATAATAAGCCAGAATGACAGGTGTCAAAAGGAAGGAGGAACCTTTGGCTTTTTTATATATTTTATTATTAAGAGTATATATATGTAAGGATACATATATAAAATTTTGAGATTTTTATGTAATTTTTCCGTTATTCTATATGTTATTAAGATTATAGATATATATATGTAAGGATACATTTATAGAATTTTCAGATCATTTTGTTATGTAATTTTTTCGTTATTCTAGTAGTTATAGTTTTATGTAAAACCTTTTATAATCTATGTTATTTGTTGTCGTATAGAAAATAACCCGATAGTTAAAAAAAAAATGTATTCTACAAAAATAACCCAGTAGATAACAGAAAATGACAAAGCTAATATGTTAGAATGTAAAAAAATAATCTACTAGATTATTTTCTGATGAGATGGCAGATCTATTTTTGTTGAAAATGAAAAAATAATTTGGTAAATTATCAAAAATAATTTAACAGAATGCCATCTGATGATCAATCATTTTTTTGTTGGAAACAGAAAATAATTTAGTGTACTATCGAAATTAATTTCCTAGAATAGTCTATAATGATCAATGTTAGTGACCGAAGTCCACTAGTAGTCAATGTTTATTCTGGCAACATTTGATAGATTATTAGTGATAATCTATTAGATTACCGTTTCATCCAGTGGGAGGTAATTTGGGAGGTAATCTTGACAAGACATATTATGTGATCTTTAACTTATCTAATTAGATGTAAAAATCACCCCCTATGTTACGCCCTCCACTCAACATGAGAAATTTAAATAAAAACACACTTAAATGAGGAGAAGAAAGTTAAACAAAGGAAAACAGATGACAAGATTTCAACTCCCAGATTGAGCACGTACAACAAGAAAACTCATGATCTACTTTTCGAAGGACGCCTCATTGAAAACATCATAAGACAATTGAAATTTCCAAAAGGGATGTGTAACTTAATTTTACGGGTAAAATTCGATGAAAACCAGAAAACATTAAGTTAAATATATATAAAAATAAGAAATGATTATAAGATGTTGACTGTGGTTTCAGCAAGAGACCACCAAATATTGAATTTATTTAATACACATTCATAACTTGGAAACAAATTGAGTAGCCATTAACTTAACAAAGAATTACTTTTCCAAAACCATGATTATATAGATAGGCTTAATTTAAAATCCGTTTTTTTCCCCCTGTATTTCTTATTTCAAATTTTCCTACATTTTTTAAACTTAAAATCTTTTTTTTTTTTTTTTTGGTTTTTGTTTTTGATAATTTAAAATCTGTTTTGATTGAACAAGGAAACAGGCTTTAAATCCGCCAGGTTATACACGCAGAAATTTCTGAAGGAATGGAATTAGCTGCGTGATCAACACTGAAAATAGCTACAAATTTCAGCACATTTTTAAGTAAAATAAGAAACTAATTTGACGGACTATTTTATTGAACTCCTAAAAGGAAAACATAGTAAAATACTAGTTTTCCAATGACTATCAAGGAGAGTAAGGTATCGGTACAATATGAAGATGAATTTTCTCACAAACAGCATAAACTTCAGTCATGTCCATATTCTCAACATCATGATTTGGCAACTTCCAGTCAAACCAATAAAGAAGATTTGCAATCAAATAATATTCGACTCCAGCAATGCCAAATGCAAGTCCAGGGCATCTCCTTTTACCGAATCTAACCGGGAGTAAATGAAATCAATTGGTTTTTTAAGTAGTCCACTTGGTTGATATCATTCCTATCTCTTTTCGCTTTTTCTCCCACCACTCTTTTGTCTCCTCTTGACCTTTCTTCGTTACTCTTGGATGTCTTTGTAGCTTAATAATTCGCCAATCCGTCGTTATTGAACTGCTTTCAATTCCAGCCGTAAACATGCCCTGAAGATACAATTTTATGTCCTTTTAGCCTTTATTTTAAATATTGTTATCTAATTCTCTCAAAATCTACAGTTTGAGATTGGTTTATATATACTTTATGTCCTTTCGTATAGATTGGTTTATATTTATATCACAGTTTGCTATTGGGCTTGAATAGTAATGGAGATAGAAATTCTTGTAGATATGGATTGACAACTAAAGCCAAAATTTAATAGCCCACACAGGGTGGATGGTTGGCGTGGAATTCACCTTTAAGGATCTCATCAAATTTGAGGTCGGAGATTCGAATTCTATACCAACCCAGGAGAGTTGTTCCTGTTTATGTGGATTCTCAAAAACAAAAAATGACGGGACCATCACTAGATTTTTTTTAGCTAAAAAAAAAAAGCCAAATTTTAATATAAGTAATTTATTTCTTCTTCTTTCTTTCTAAATCAATGGACTTTAAATGTATTGGATCATTTCTTATAGTCTATTGGGATTTTGAAAAGCAAATATGCTTAATAGGGTTATAAAATTAAGTTTTTAATTTTAGTGAGCACTTTGTGTGGATTAATATAAAAATAACACATATAGATAGTTGTGATGCTTTTGTAATTATTCTTTTTATTTTTAGTAATACTATGAGATAAAAAAATGATGGGGGTATTAAGTAATTATCGATCTAATCAGGATGTCTGTGTGCATCTATTGATTTTTGTCTTCATCATTTATTTAGAAAATAGATATCGTTTTTACTTTTTGACACCTCATAATGAAGTTGTATGTTTTCACATATATTGTATCATTAGAATTGCAATTCAGTGGAATGACATCGATGTTAATAATTAATGAAACCAAAGAATAAGTAAATCGAAAGTGGAAGACATAAAGAAAGCTAATTATGAGAGTCGTAGACTCGTGAAAGCATTGCTGTAGGGAATTGCGAATGGACATTATTGTATGGACGATTGATGCACCCGGACATTGCGGAATTGATACTTTGAACTTGTATTTTGGGGCAGAGATAGTAGGTGTGAGCGGAAATATGTAGAGTCAAATTTATGCTTCGTTTGACATTTCAACTCAACTCCAACTAAACTGTAATTTTTTATCTTAGTTTTTGCCACTTTCTAAAAGTAAAATAAAAAAAAATTATAACTAGTTTTTGAAAAGTCAGCTAACTCCAACTTAAAAATTTCATATCCAACCGGCGAACCAAATGCAAGCTAAGCTATGATAACATATGAGAATACCCAAAGCCATATTTGAGAATTAAAGTTATGATAACATGTGCAAATACCCAAAGCAAAATAGAGCTGGGAGAGAAAAACAAGAGAGAAAAGGATATTACTTGGGGATCTTTATTTATTACAAATACATAAGGAAACATTAACACGTTTATTTTTTATGATATAAGACTTATGACACCTATTTATTAAAAAAATAAATAAATAAAAACACTCAAATTTCAAACATAAACCTATTAAACTAATCCCTGCGGGTTATTTAAATGTCTCCACCAATGCATTGGAATTTGTTTTTTTGGTAGATACAAATTCACTGTAAGACCCGAAATTTTGAAGACTTGTAATCTCCTTGTTCATAAGGAATTAGAGTCTAATTTAAGTATTTATGAAATGTTATATGAAAAATTATGAATAATAATGAGATATTCGTAATTTTTGTTTAAACGATGATCGAGTCCTCATTTAATGATTTTGAGACTCAATTAATGTTTTACGGGCCAAGAATGAAGTTTTTAAAGGAAAAAGAATGAAAAAGGACGAAACTTTACGAAAGTCGACTTTGACCGAAAAAGTCAAAGGTTTGACCAAAAAGTCAAATGGTTGACCAAAAGTCAAAGGGTTGACCAAAAAGTCAAAGTTTGACCGGAACGGGTCATAACGTCGACTTTACAAGTATGATGGAGGAATATGAAAAGAAACTCCAAAAAAATGAAGTTTTATAAGCCATAAATCCACCCTAGAAAAATCAAGCACACCGAAAAAGAATTAAGGGCAAAGAAGTCTCCGAAAAATTGGAGAAAGAGAGTTTTGGTCCAAAAATTTAATGGAATAATTTTGGATCAAAATATAAAATAAAAATGCTCATCACAGTATGGGAAATAACTGTAGAGCGCAAAAAGAGCTGTGAAAGACTGAAATGGCCAAACAAGACCTTGAAAGAGCTAGTGGAAGATGACATCAACTCTTGACATCACCCTCCACTAACTCAAGACTTCAAATGGCAGCCCCTAGCCCCATGAAAATCTGGCCAACTAGACAAGGAAGAGAAAAGAAATGGGTTAGTTTTGGTAACTAGATGATCCACCAAAGTCTAACCAAGTCAAGGACACATGCCCATGCTTGTGATATCATCCTCCACTCACCAAAGATTTAATAAATGAGCTTGTCCTCCCTCCCATAATTTCGGCTGCACCATGAAAGAAAGGAAGAAAAGAAAATCAATGGAAACAAGACATAAAGCCATGATTTAAGGACCAAAAAGTTGAACAACATGGGAGAAAATTTGTGAGATCTCTAGGACTAACCAAGAGAGGACACATGTCCCTCCTTACCCTCTAATTTTCGGTAACCAAGCAGCCATCCCCCTCCCCTTGGATTCGGCTGATCAAAGAAGAAAAATAATGGGAACAATGACAAGGCATAAAGCCTTAAAACAAGGAAAAGATTGAACAACTCTTGTCCATCAAATCCCTTCACTCTAGTCATTTTTGGTTGAACAAAATGAGTCAAATCCATGCCTTTGCACCCCAAAAAGTCCGGCTGCTCACCCTCTCCCACCCCTTAATTTCGGCTGCAACAAGGAAGGGAAAGACTTGACACAAAGCCTTGAATCAAGGAACAAGAAAACAACCACTCTAGTCATTCAAGACATCTCATCCTTCTCTTCTCTTTTTCCTTGTCAAAGCAGCCAAAAGCTTGCTTTCCTTGAGGATACACGGCAGCTAGGGAGAGAAAGAGAGAAAGAGAGATTCAAAAAGTTTTGGATTTCCAACCCCTTGGAGTTTCAGTTCTAGAGAGAGAACTAAGGAGAAGTGAGAAAATTTTGGTGGTTCTAGCAAGAGGAGGCCGAACCAAGAGCAAGAAAGAAAAAGGAAAAAGAGGTAAGTGGATCTTGAAAATTTCTTGGATTTCTCCTTTGATAATGCACGGTTTTGAGGTAAGAAAAAGCTAAAAAAAAAAAATCTCTTGGATCTCATTTTTGGTGCCAAATCCGTGAGCCAAGCAAGGAAGAGATTGAGAGAAAAATTTTTGGTGATTCTTCAAGGAGGTGGCCGAACCAAGCAAGAGGAGAAAAGGTGAGGAAAATTTGATTTTTCTTTTTGTGATCTTGGATTTTTCCTCTTGTAAATGGTCGGTTTTGGGGGCAGCCAAAGAGCTAACAAAAATAAAATTTTGGATGCATTCTTCATGAAGAAACCGAGGGCTAGAGCAAGTCAAGGAACCAAGGAAGATTTTGGGATTTCAAAACCCTAACTTGGGTTGAGGTAAAATCTCTTAAACCCCTTGAATCTAAGCTTTATTTAAGTGTTTTTAAGGTTGATTCAAGTGGTTTGTAAGGACATAAGTCCATTTGATTTTCTGCCCTCATTTATGGTGTGTATGTGCTTGATAGGTTAGGGTTGGTTGGCTGATTTTTCTATGCTTGTTTGCTTTAAAAATTTGTGCATGAAAATGATGGATTTTTCATGCTAGAAGATAGGTTGTATGTCCCATAAGATTAGGCCAAAAATCTGCCAAAGCAGCCCCCTTATTGTATGCTAGCTTAAGATGTAAACCGAAGTAACTCACCAAGCTGCCAGTTCGGTTTCGAACCTGAGCAGTTTTGGAAAAACGAAAATATAAGGCCTTTAGAGGCCGAATGGGGAAAAACTCAAAACACAAAAGTTGTTCAGAACAACTTTTCCTAGAGGACATCGCGGACAGAATCTCGAAATAAGGCTCCAAAGGCCTTCGTTTTACCCGAAATCCGTGGCTGAACCCTGGAACGTTCTCCACACGGTTTTCCAGAACTAACCCGTTTTCAAATAAAAACTGGTACTGATCTAGGCCGAACTAGATTTTGTGCAAAACACGAAAGTTCTAGAGTTTTTCGATAGCTACAACTTTCGTGAAGAAAAGTTTTTCAGATTCCGAGCCGATTTTTAAACTGGGCGCGTTTTGTGAGAGACGCGCAGAGAGTCCGAAAACTAGCAATTGAATCTCACGAAAATCTTTTCTAGAAAAATCATGAAGTGTTCTAAAATGGTCATTTTAGCATCGGAAACCATTCCAAAGGCGGTTTCCGACCCCAAATGATTTTATAAATGATTTGTTTCGAAAACCATGAATTTTAAGGGCTCGGGTTTGAAATTCACATTTTCTCCAAAGTAAAGAAAAAGAGGGTTTCAATCAAGAAATTACAAGTTAAAGAAAATAATGAATTTAAGCCAATGAATTTTCTAATTAAAGGAGTTAGAATTTTTACAAGCAAGAAAGGGATTTTTGGAAGATTAATTACACAAGATTTTCCAAAAATAAGGAAGAGGAAATTTAAAGAAAATTTGTAAGCAAGCCGATTACGAACGGTAACCGGATATTATATCCGAGTTACAAACCCAAGGATAACCAAGGGTTGACAAAAGGTTGACCCAAGGTTAATTAAGGTTAACCTTAAGGGTTACCCAATATAACCCTAAGGGATACCCACATGTATATTGGGCTAAGACTTAAAGGGTTAATGGAAATAACCCAATAACAAGGATATATGAGCAAAGCCCAATAAGAGAACAAGGCTCTAGCAAAAAAAAAGGTTACCCAATGTAACCTCATAAGGAATTATCCAAGTTCAACAAAGAATAGGGATAAATATGGCATAGATGGATATCATAAATAGGGGACATACAACCAAAAGTAAAATGTGAGTGTTGGTAGGTCACCAACACCTTACGAAAGGATCCTGATCCTATATTTTTGGGTATATCAGGAAAGTGAATTGCGGTTGCCGACGATTTAAGGGACGCGGTTCTAAGGGATACCGCACTAGAGGTAAGTACAAACCTCACCTGCAGTATGAAAACTAGTAAATTATGTTCAAGTATGTGGTTTTCAAATATGCTGCAATATGTTGTGTGCTATATCTATGAAATGCCATGTTTTATGAAAGTGCTATTTTTATGAATGCCATGTTTTATGAAAAGTGCTATTTTTGCGAAATACCATGTTTATAAAAGGTGCTATTTTCGTAAAATGCTATGTTAATAAAAAGTGCTATTTTTGTAAAAGATTATAATAGTGTTATATTTGTAAAATGTCATGTTTATGAAAATGTCATGTTTGCAATTGTCATGAATGAAAAGAATGCCATGCCATGTTATTAATGAGATACAAAGTATGCTATCATGTAGTGACATCATATGGTATGTTCACTAAAGATAAATAACATGGTAAGAAGTCACAAGTAAAGTGTCGTACCAACCTCCACCACGGTGGAGGATCTTTATGATAAAGTTATGGATTCACCCTCGCGCTTATGTAAGAGGGTGTAATCACTTATGTTTCCCTTGTACAGTTAGGGACTTGCAATCCCATCTAACTGTATCTGGAGGCGCGATATATGTTAAGGGTACGTACACTAAGGGGCCCATAAGAAAGATAAGAAAATTAATGAAATGCATAAATGGAACATAACTGGTTCACGCATATGCATATGATGATGAATGTTTTCATGATGTTTTAGATGTTTTGTGAGATTGTGTTTGTGCTTACTGGGCGAAAGCTCATCAAGTTATATTTCATACTGTAGGTAAGAAACCCGCAGCTTAATGTTGGGCATTGTTGGAGCGGTGTGGCGGCAGACGAAGGCGGTATGGATACCACTACGCAAGTTTTTCCGCAAATCTTTTGATAAGTAAAGAAGTTTTGTACATATAAGTATGTATGGTAAAGACGAATTATGCTTTACGGTATTTGGAACCAAACACCTTAAGTAACGTTTACTTAAGTAGTAATGATATGATGCTAAAGACAATGTTTATTATGTATGTTCAAAAAAAAAAAAGGGATAAGAGTTTTAAGATATATAAATAAAAAAATAAAAAAATAAAAAAAAAATATCCCCGAATTTTCAAGTAAGCAAGTAAGTAAGAAGTGACGGCCCTACGTAGTAAGGGGGCGTCACAATCATTTCTAGATCCGGACGGTCAGCAAAGTCCCCACTACCCAATGCATGCTTTGAAAATAATAGCAAGCAATCTTCAAAACCTAATTCCTCAAGACGAAGAATATGAACACTTTTCATGATTCTTGTAACCTTTTCACTTCTTGTCGTAACGATTATCTTGCTCCCTTCAGCCCCATCTACAAAAGGCCTCACCATCATCTCCCAATCAGTATAATTCTCGCAGCACATGTCATCTAAAACAATCAAGAACTTGTTTCCCTTTAACCTGTCTCTCAACTTAACTTGAAGCGCATTCAGATCCGTGACATCACAAGAAACTGAAGTTACTGACTCAACGACTGTTTTTGTTACCCTGCAAACATCAAATTCTCCAGTAACACAAACCCAAGCCTTGAGCCCAAAACATCGGTTAACGTCATCGTTGTTGTAAACTAGTTGAGCAAGAGTAGTTTTCCCAATCCCGCCCATGCCCACAATAGCAATCTCTCCTATCTTATCGCCACCTTCATCATCTGACAACAACAGATTGATTATTGTATCCCTGTCACCGTTCCTACCATAAACACCGGATTGCTCTACAAGAGATGTTGACGGTAATCTATGCGACGGTCTCACCCCAATATCCTCTTTCAGACCGAGGAAATCCATTTGTTTTGCAATATCCTCCAACCTCTCGAGAATTTTCTTCATTTTCCTCTCCATATTCCGATCACTATTCGAATTGCGACACATCGAAAATAAGTTATGAATCTTTTCTTTCTTGCTTTTTCGTACCTTACTTGAGGCGGTAATTGACTTGGATCCCAATTTGAGTTGAAAAGCATGGCTTTCAATCCGATCCAGGAGGTCCTCCGCATCGAACACAGCTTCTTGAAGCTCGTCCAGCCACGTCTCCACTCTCCGACATTTTATCTGCTTCTGCTCCGCGACGTCAAGCACTGCACTAACAGAGTTCAAGACTATCTTCAGCTTTCTAAGTAGCTCTTCGAAATCACCACGTTTCGATTTTCCTGTTAAGTGGTCGAAAACCTCACCGGAACCTATCCTCTCAAACAAAAATTGAAGGGAAGCAGAAAGCAGAGCTCCTCCCACCAGTTCTGCAGCCATGATCTATTCTTTGTTTTGCGCAGGGAATGGTAATTAACAGAGCAATGGACAATATTGAGACGACCACCAAAAAGAAAAGAAAAGAAAAGAAAAGAAAAAGTGTTTCAGTTAGTCCACCAGATAATGCTATCCTGCCGGCCATCTCATTTTAGTTTCATAGAAGTGAAAGTACAATTAAATTTAGAGTCCGGTGAAAATTGAAAGAATATATTTAAGTTGAAAATTTTTATTGATTTTTTAAAAAGGATAAAAATTTTTTCTGAAAAAAATAAAAATTGAGATAAAAAATTATCAAATGAAATCTTAAAAATAATAACATTTACATGATACAAAAAAATTAATATTAAATTAATATAATATAAAATTAAATTAAAATTTATATTACATTAATTAATATAAAAAAAATTAATTATTTAAGTAATTTTTTCTTTATAAAATCTTCTATCTCCTTGCCTAAATAATATTGTTTTTGATCAAATTTGTTATTATTTATTTGCTATTTGGTTTTTCTGACTTTTTCTTCTTCTAAAATAATTTATAAATCTTATTCGGTGATTCAATAGATGAAACTTTTTAAATATACTTTTTATTTAAATTTATTTAACTACTAGTTGATTTAAATGTATTTTTATATAAATTTACAGCCATGTAACATAAAAAAATGTTTTATTAAAATCAGCTCAAAGTAATATTAACCTAAAAGAAAATTATAAGTTTCCATTTAAAAGATTGTAGGGTATAAAATCAGTTCGTCTATGCCGGGCAACAAAAGCATTAATTACAATTACATGGTTCAGCTAGTCACCACATGGTTACGTTGTTGTTGTTGTTGTTTTTTTTTTTTTTTTTTTTTTTTTTTTTCATATTTTTCATGAGTTTGATGGTACCTGAGAGTAAGCCAGACTGCATACGTACGTCGTTCCACATAGTTGGCACTTTTAAATGTTTGGATATTTTTCTTACCGTTCTACAGCAAACACAACAAGGCCTATGATTCACCATGTGGTGACCAACTGACCCGAGTAATTGTAATTAATGCTTTTGTTATGCGAACTGGTTTTATACCGGACAATCTTTTAATTGGACATTTTGTATTGTTTTTGGGTTAATATTCCTTTCTAATATAACATTATTTTATATTACATTGCAGTTACTCTAATAGTTTTAAATAGCATTGTTACATATAAATTTATAAGAAGATATATTTAAATTAACTAGTAATGATATATGTATAAATGAAAAGTAATTTAAAAAGTTGCATATTTAAATTAATTTGAGTTGAGATTTTTAAGTTTCAATAGTAAATTTTTTTGAATGTTTAAAAAAGATAAAAAACTTTTTGAAAAAAAGACAAAAATTTTTTTAGAAAAAGACAAAAAAAAGTTTGAGTTAAATGGTTTGAAAGGATGAGCCAAACACCCCTTTATAATTAAAGAAATCTAAGGGTTAATTTGGTAATTAGTTTAGTTTAAACTAAGTTGTACTTTTTTAATCATAGTTTTTGTCTTTTTCTAAAAAAATTTTTTGTCTTTTCTGAAAATTTTTTTTGACTTTTCTGAAAAATTACTATTAAAACTTAAAAATTTTAAACTAAACTCATTCACCAAACATTCCCGGAATAGAAAGTATTTTTAAAAAGTTTCATCCATCCGATATGTATGACTATTAAATAGGAGACCCGTCCTGTCCCTGTGTTATTTTAAAAGAAAAAAGTCAGAAAAACCAAATAGTAAGTCCCAGTTATGATGCACATAAAATTATCTACTCTTAAAATATGGGGTCTATTAGCTATAAAGGCTCCTCATAAAGTCAGATTCCTTGCTATCCATTAACGTGACTAATAGATTCAACCAATAACTATTAAGATAAGAGTACGAGGACACCGAGGATTTTTTTTTACTTAAAAAAAATACGAGCATGACGAAAAATAATATTATTTACGAAAGTAGAACTATGATTTTATTTTAAAACTATTGTGAGATGACCAGCTGGTTAGCATTATCTAGTGGACCCAACTGAAAGACTTTTTTTCATTTTGGAGTTCGTCTCATTGACCATTGCTCTGCTCATTTCCCTGCACAAAACAAAGAATAGATCATGGCTGCAGGGCTGGTGGGAGGAGCCCTGCTTTCTGCTTCCATTCAATTTTTGTTTCAGAGGGTGGGTTCCGGTGTTGTTTTCGACGACTTAAACGGAAAATCGAAACGCGGTGATTTTTGAAGAGCTACTTGGAAAACTGAAGATAGTATTGAACCCTGTTAGTGCAGTGCTTGACGATGCAGAGCAGAAGCAGATAAAATGTCGGAGAGTGGAGGCGTGGCTGGACGAGCTTCAAGAAGTTGTCTTTGATGCAGAGGACCTCCTGGACCGGATTGAAAACCATCCTACAAGGCTACGCCCACCAATTCTGGAGATAAAGTTACCGAAACTTTTAGCAACGAATCAAATTATATGGCCTGTATTCATCGGCGGTAAACGGCAGCTAACCTAACATTTTTCAAGTATTGTCGGTGAAATCTTTTTCCTCTTTCCATGGTTTTATGGTCTGTATTCTTCTTTCTTTCTTTCTTTCTTTTGGGCTTTTCAGTGGCAATGTTAATGGTGATGTACTTCTTTGTCTTTTTATACAATTTTTTTCTTCGAATTTCTGCTGCTTCATATACCACCACGGTGAGCATTATGAAAAAAAAATTTCACTTATTCTTTTTAATCCACTAGTTTTAATTGGATTCGGCAGCTACAGCTTTATAAATCTAAGAAAAGGGGAAATTGGTTTGTAAATATTTGTTATCTTCTCCGGACTCACAACTAGAAAATTTTGCTGTGGAGAGCTTTGTTCTTTCATTCGTCTTTTATTTTGGGTTGCTTTTTTTGTTTTTGGTCAGTTTTTTGCTGTGCTTTTTTCTTTGTGAACTACCATAAAAAAGTATGCGAATTAAGCAGAAATTATTTTAGGTGCTTCCCTTGGCTTATTCATTGCTCTCCAATCTCACTCCGCGCCATTCTCCGTGCCAAGATTCCATGAAAAGGTCTGTTGGATAATCTTTGCGGCTTATCGTGTATTTGGGATTAAGCAGAAATTAACATCCTTAAACAAAGATAAAGAGTATGTATGTTAACGCCGATTTGTCTACAATATTGGACAGGATGACTGACAAATATTGTGCCGTTCCCATAAAAGACCAACCAGAGATCGAAGCTGTGGAAATGACATCACGGAGTACTACTCAAGAAATAACTAGCCAAGGCCATCATACCAGTGATCAGGCTGAAGATATTGTGGGAGTAAGTGTAGAAGATAAGGAGCTGCTAATTGAACTTGCGGCTGAAGAAAATAAGAAGAGTAATCCCAAAGATAAAAATCGGCATGCGAAGATACAAAGGGTTCCCACTATCATGCTGCGACACGCGAATGCGCAGGAGTATTACAAGCCGAGGGCGATGGTAATTGGTCCTCTTCATCACGATAGTTCCGCGACACTGCTAGAAAAGAAACTCAAGATTAAATTGACAGCAACTTTCATCAAAGCAAGCGGCCAAACAGGGAAACATTTACTTTGCGAAATCAAGAACAACATCAACGGACTGAAGGAGCAATTCGATGAGAAGGTGATTGAGTCATGTAGTGATGAGACTCTAGCTAGGATGTTGTTTTTGGATGGTTGTTCGATACTACAGTTCATCAATAGCTTTCTAAAAGATGAGTTGAACAATTTCGAGATAAATAATGGCGCTCAGGCAACATTGATCCAACAGGACTTGTTTTTGCTTGAGAACCAAATCCCCTTTCAAGTGCTCATGTTGTTGATGGAATTGAGTGTTCACAAAGACGAATTGATGACTTGCATAGACAATTTTATTCTTGTGAGCACAATGGCACCGGCGAGCTACTTTCTCACAGAATTTGTTAGGAACATATATTTGTTAGAAGACGGCCAGTACCCCATGCTTCTTAGAGAAAAACAACCGGTTCACCTACTTGACCTTCTCCGATCACAGATCCTATTTGAGGTTGATGGTGACGGTGACGGTGATAAACATGACAATAATCACCAGCATTTATCTCACCAATACTCATTTAACTCTTTCGTAAGAGATTCTCTCCAGCCAAGAAATCCCATTCTACGTGTTGTTTATCATATTCTTTATGATTTTGGACAGTCTTTTGGTGGGGGTCAGGTATACCATCTCCTGCGGAGTGCTCATTTTTCTATGTACCGGCAGTCTTTTCGCAATGTGCAGGACCTTAAAGCTGCAGGGATAAAGTTCAAGCCCGGTAATTCTCGTAGCTTGAGAGCCATATATTTCAGTACTCGGTTCTTTACTACAGGACAACTTAAGCTTCCTCCATTAATTGTGGACGACTCAACGGTACGTAAGTTGTGGAACCTGGTCGCGTTTGAGATGTGTCCTGATAATAACAAGGCAAACTTTGGTGTTACTTCTTACCTAAGCTTCCTAGATTCACTCATCGATACTGAACAAGATGTTAAAGACCTGCGATCAGCTCACATCATTCGGAACCGTCTTAACAGTGATGCCGAAGTGGCGGAGCTGTTCAATACAATTGGCTCTAACTTGGTGCCTGATGAAGCTTATTTCCATGTAAAAAATAAAATACAAAGGTACTACGAGAGAAGGTCCTCAACCTGGATGGCTCAAGTCTATCGAGAGCATTTTAGAAACCCCTGGAGAATCACGGCTCTTTTAGCTGCTATAACGTTGCTTCTACTAACCACCATTCAAACTTGGTATGCTGTCTATCCTAAAAAGTGAGATGTAAGCAGAGGTATGGTTTCCTTTGTATCCCTTTAGCAGCAAATGTACTATTTGATCATGTTTTTATTACTCATATCTATCTAATATTATTGTGTATCAACTACCTGTTTGATCTGGAATTCTAGGCGCTAGTCAAGATCATGATTGGTACTAAGTGACCAAATATAGGTAATGATTTAGTAGGTCATGTAGAACAATTAAAAAATATTTTTATGATGTAAAAAAAGAACGTCGGGAAACTTGGCATGTATTTGGTGCAAGGGTGTGGATTGTAAAATATGGGTTTGAATTGAATTATGCATTTGGTTTGACGTTTTAATCACTGAAATAAAAAAGTGTAAAAAACTTGAAATGTATTCAAAATAATATATATATATCGTTGTAGAGTTTGTTTCGTTCGTCTCGAAATTATATGCAATTTAAAAAGAAAAATCAGATTTGTAAATACAAAGTTATAGATTTTTAAAATTTGAATTAAAAAATTATGAATAGTAATTATGAATAGTAGAATTGAAGGAAAATGACAAAAATTAGATTGTAATTTTAACGATGGTAAAAATAATTTTCCTTTCCTTTTTTTTTTTTTTGGCTTTTCCCAATATAATTTGTATCCACTGAGAACTGTTTGTTATGTTGGGTCTCTATTATTGCTGGAAGTTCTGCCCAATATTTTGGCCCAACAACGTCAACGTTTTGTTTTGTTTTGTTTTTTTTACTCGTCTTTATTAAAGGTCCACACGCATAACGCTAACAACACCACTTTTTTTTTTATTATTTTTTTTAAATTTATCTTTTTGCACGTTTACTCGTCTTAATTAAAGGTCCACACGCATAACGCTAAACAACACCACTTTTTTTTTTTTTTTTTTCAGAAACTCTTTTTTTTTTTTTCTTTGTTTGTTTCTTTCACAGTTCCGGGACCCACATCTAAGCTGACGTGCACATGCACAGCAGCACATGGATTCCAACATCTCAGACGATTGCTAATTATCCATTTTTTGTTTAAAAATACAACGAATACATGGAACAGTAGCTTTTGGAAACAAAAATAAAGGACCATTTTTTTTATAGGTATGGGCGGGCCGATCATGATAGACATAATTATAGCGCATTATAAATTTTAATGAAATGATTGCTGTGATGAAAATTTGACGAACTCCTACATCTTGCTATATTCTTTGATTTGCATATTTCTACTTACTGTTGGCTCATGCAGTTTTTATATGCAGATGAGGGCACATCTTGTTATCGTTAGGAGACCGGTTTGCACACTCTCCATACTTGTAATTTGGTTCTATATTGACACTGCTGACCGTATATGAGTACACTTTCGTTTTGTTTTGTGTGATTTAGAACTTGTATCAACTATGAAGATTGTTGTATACGCTAGTTGATCAACGTTTCATTTTGTGGTGTATTTTATTGTAATATATTATGTTGGCTTGTGTTTTATTAGTAAACCTAATAGTAATATGTAAATTATTAAGGTTTTCAAAACGTTAAATTGGCCAGTTTTTGTATAATAAAGTAATAGATTTTCTAGAAAATCATTTAATTATACATTAGAGGTATGATTACATTTGGCGAGTGTTACAAATGCCCTACAACAAAAAACACACGAGTGTTATTATACAATCGGCCAATAGAAACTATCTTTTTGATGGTTGTCTTTTACAATATCGTGATGGGGTTTTTGACGTTAATATTAGATTTTGTGTGCCCATAATATTAATCGTATTATAAGAGGAACACTTAATGTGTTAGTTGCTGAAGTTACTATTATAGGTCTTTATCAAAAAAAAAAAAAAAGTTACTATCATAGGTTTTACTATTAATATCAAACACTAGATTATGCATACAAGCTATAATTTTAAAGTTTATAGTTTGAAAAAAAGTCTCTAATCGAAAACACAAAGTTGGACAACTTATTTTTAATAAGATTGCAATGTTAGCCTATTTTCCATTGAGAATGGTTTCTGTTGAACATTGAACTGGGGGCTTCGAAAGTAGAGACACTGGTATTTGTGTCACTACCTAAACCCGGGAGTCGTGATCATTGAGATTTAATTACAAGTTTAGAAAAATCAGAGAATTAATCATTTACAAATAAATAATAAAACATATTGTTCTGGAATCTTTCATTTAAAACAATATTAAGACATTCCATAATTTCCAACTTTTCTCAAAATAAACAAGGTGTCGACTGTTACAGTTTACAAACACGACAAGTATAACTAAAAATTAAATAATAAAATATCAATATGAACCGCCTGTATGTCTCATAAATCTTCACACGACCACAACGAAAATATCGCTCTCCGTGTTAATACCACTAACTCTAGAAGGGGAAAGACATATAGAACAGAGGAAAAGCCCACTAATGGGAAAAGGGTGGTGCGTTCGGGTAATGTCACAAATGCCACTATTTCAAAACCTCTTAACATTTTTGACATTGTTTTTGGGCACTTTACTTCTTTACCACCCATGCGTAGTAGTCAAAGGTTAAATGATATTGGTCAAAGGTCAACATAATATTTTACTCAAATTATCCATATTAATTAAAAAAAAATCTAAAAGATACCAAATAATCAATATTGTGGAAATTTAGTGTTTTCAACGTTGATAGTTAGACATCTCTAGCACGAGCCGACAGTGCTGCTTGTAGGAATATTTTAGTAGAATATTTTAGGTATTTTACTCGAATATTTTTCTATTTTCAACATGAATGATTGCGTGTCTTCGGCTTCAACCATTAGCGCCGGTCGCCAGAATATTCTAGTATAATATTTTGAGTACTCTACTAGAATATATATTTTGGATATTCTACTAATAAAATTTCAAAATTTCAACATGGATGATTGGATGCCTGGCTTTGGTTGTCAGAATATTCTAGTAGAATATTTTGGTTAATCTACTATAATATTTTTATGTTTTCAACATTGATGACTAGACATCTCCAGTTCTAACTATCGTCAGCGGTCACCAGTTGTTAAAATATTCTAATAGAATAGTGTGACTATTTTAGTAAAATACTATGGGTATTCTATTAGAATATTTTAGGTATTTTACTAGAAAATTTTCAATTTTCAACATGATGGTCAAATATTTCCGACTCTGATTACCGGCACTGATAGTTGAATATTCTAATAGAATGTTTTAATTATTCTACTAAAGTATATGTGTTTATTTTAAACAGAGATGATGAGATGTTGTCGGTCATCAAAATATAGGTAGAGTATATAAAATATTCCATTAAAATAGTGTTTTTACATTAACTAGCTGTACGTCTACGAGTCCAAGCGTGGGGACCGGTAGAAAATTTTTGGTACTTTAGTAGAATATTTTTTGTATTCTACCGAAATTTGAAAAGTAAATGCTCACTCTTAGAAAAACAAAACTAGAACACTACCCAAAAAAAAAAAATCTTGCCAATTTCTTTCAACAAGTTTCATCTAAACATAAAGAAATTCTTAAACAAAAACAAAAAACAAAAACAAAAACAAAATGCTACAATAAAAACAACTACCTAAAATGTTATCATGTCTTTTCAAATTCTATGATACAATTGATCTAAGATAATAAAACTGCTTATGACACTGATTAGCAAGCAAGAAAGAATAGTTCAAGTAGTTAAGATAAGAAGCCTAGTTATCCACCTTTGCTAGAAGAACCCTACAGAGAACACTTGAAGCTGCACTACTGCAAAATAACATTAAAAAAAAATAAAAAAATAAAAAAATAAAAAACTTACAACAATAATAACAACATGAATAAAATGTGTTTATGAAGACAGAGACGACAAACGTAGACATGTCATATCTCCATAGGCTTTAATGAACCCTAAGCTTTTCAATTCAAGCTTCAATTTAGAAATTTAAGTGTATTTCAAGTTGGTTTGTAAGAGCTTAAGCTCAATTTAATTTCCATTGCCCTAGTTTAGAAATTTTAGTTTTGTGCTTGATTTAGGTGCTTAGGTGGTTTTAATTTGCAAAGTTATGCATGATTATGTGATTTGGTTGCATGAAATTAGGGTTTGCATAATTGATGTATGATATGGTTATATGTCCCTAATATGTTTAAGAATGTTATAGAATATGCATGTTAGGTTGCTAGATGTGTTGAATGGATTGTGCAAACCCAAAACTCATGCAAACCCTAATTGGTGCAAAATCACCAATGGTTTGCATGAGCATGATTGGATATGTGATTGATGGAACTTTACGTTAGAAAAGCGCTGCATGTCTGATTTTAGGCTCCCGAGTGACCGGTTGAGTTAGAATGCTCGAATTAGGACGTAAAATGAATTTAAATAAGAAAACTGCTAGTTCGGATAAAACTAGCCAGTTTTCTAGAAAGCAGGATTTGAGGCCCTTAAAGATTGAATTAGGAAAAACGTAAAACATGAAAGTTGTAGAGAAGGGTTTTTCCTAATGGGAAGCATCGACCGTTTTTGAAAATAAGGCTTCAATGGCCTTGGTTTTTACAAAAATCCGAACCTGATCGTGCCCAGACTTCATGCACGGCTAGGCAGGTTCAATAGGGGAAAAGAGTAGGTTAGAGTCCGAACTGGGTATTAAGTAAAACATAAAAGTTGTAGAATTTTTTGAGGTCTAAAACTTTCATGAAGAAAACTTTTTCGGATTCAACCCAGATTTTTAAATAAAATTAAATTCCAAAAATTGTGCAGGAAACAGGAAATTCCTACACATGATTTTCTAAAACAGTACAAGAAAATGGTATTCTTGCACATATATTGATAAATTGACTATGAAAAACTGTTCCAAATGCAGTTTCCAACACTTAATAATTTTTACAAAGCCTACTCTAAGAGTCACAATTTTTCATAAGTTGAACAAAGGATTTTTGTATAAAAAAGACATAAAATGCTAAGTTTTTCCAAAGCAAAGTAAAAGTGAATTTTGGACCCCAAGTTATCTTAAAATTTAGTAACAAGATGACAACCAATGGTAATCGGAAAGGATACTCGAGTTACTAGATTGGGCTCAAAACCCAAGGTTACCCATAGTAAACCAAAAGGAAACAACTTAGGAGTTTGGACTTTAGTTGACCAAGATTGACTACATCAAGGGTTACATTGTAACCCAACAAGGTACTAAGTTGGTTAGTGGACTTAAAACCCGGGGATACTCGTAGTAACCCAATAGGATGTGGGTTGAGAATGTTAAGGTTTAGGCTCAAGGTTAGGAATAGTAACTTAACCCTATTTATGTGTGTTTGGGCTTTATACCCAAGGTTATCTTATGGAACCTAATAAGTTATGATCCAAGTATAGTAGGCCTTGAACTCTAGGGTTACTTGTTGTAACCAAGTAAGTTATCATGTGTATGTGTGGAGGACATATAACTAAGGTTATGTATGGATGTTGGTTATGTCACTAATATTTTATGGTTATGATTATGAATCCTTACACTATATCCTTTGAAATAACAGGAGATAGCCTGTTGTTGCACCCTAACTTGGAACAGCACAGTATAGGACATAGCAGACAAGGTAAGTATAACTTCGCCTACAGCATAGGCTTTTTGTTGTGTTACTTGCTTGATGTATGTATGCTATGATATGTTATATGATGTGTGTAAAATTTATATAATGTTATGATGGGATATGATTGTTTTAAAGTTTATGAAATATTATGATATGATTTATGATTTATTTACGAGTGACATCACGAAGCACGCCACAAATAAGAATAAGACCAAAACTTGACATGATGAAAAGTAAGTATGATAGCAAACAAGTTGCCTATGTCGTACCGACCCGCGTTAGGTCGGGTTTGGTCTATGGTTTGAGTTGGACTGGGCTGGCCGCCCCAACCACTTCATAGCTGCGCGCCACGATATGAACACTTATGGGGCCCATTAGTATGTTAAGTTATGAAAGAATAAGAATGGATAAGAAAGCATAATGAGAGCATAATTGGTTCATACATGTTTATGTTTGTGTCGCGGTTCGTAATAGTTGTACTTGCTGAGCGAAAGCTCACGTCTTACGTCTATGCTGTAGGTAAGCAATCTAGCGGCAATCTGTGATGCAAGATGGTGGAGTATGGTACTGCAAGCTGTGAAATGTGGGATGATAGCCGCTACACATTTTATTATTTTATGTTCGAACATCTCTATTTAATAATCGTTTATATGTTCGTACGCTGCGTAAAAAAAAATTTCCGCTAATTACGTTAAGTAATTAAGCAAGTTATGATATGTATGTACAGTAGCGGCCTGCATTAGGTAGGTCGTTACAGTATTCTAGAAGACTACATTCTCCTTATCTGTTCTAAACTTAGATTGCTAATCCCCACTAGTTACTATGTTCAAAGTTGATGGATTGCTGTGATTTGACATCATACCATAACTTATATCAATTGATCACTTTTCCTTTTACTTTTTTTTTTTTTTGAATAAAAGTTATTTGATCTTATATTATGTGACATAAAATTAATTTGTCACTTTATGAAGCATATTCTTATTCTTATCATACCGTATACCATATAATCACTCTATTTTATCTTTAATAAAATATTGTAACTTTATATTATGTGACATATTATTTAATTGTCATATCATGAAATATTGAAATTTTTTCATTTCATAATCTTAGGTTATAAATATAGCCTAAACTTTAGTGCACGAAGATTTTGATGAATTTTATAATCAATCCACTAAATTCTTTCATACAGGAACTCGGTTATTATAGGTATAAGCTTTGATACTATTTGTAATGACATATGCCTCCCTTTGATATAATATTGTTTGCTTTAGGCCTCATGTTTGAATGGTTTTGCTTTTAGGCTTTACCCGAAAATGCCTCATACTACTAGGAGGTGGTCTATTTACTTATGAACCGTTATATATATCCATCTCTAAGCGATGTAAGATTGCAAAAATTATTTTTTTTCTCTTGTAGGGACTGATGACTATAACATGAAAATAAGTTGGTTCTCCCTATTTAGTGACTACATATGTCGTCGCTAAAACTCAATTCTGGCGCGAAGGGACATCTTTGACGACTTGTCATCACCGACTCCCTTTATTGGCGGTACATTTAACCTGCCAATATTTTCTATGCCACAAATGGTAAATAGTGATGTCATATCTCCATAGGAGGGACAAAAAAAAAAAAAAAGAATTTACCTTGCCACCTACTCATCAGAAACTTTCGTATATGTTGACCTCTTAGCCCTGTTCTCACATCCACCAAACATACGAAAATAGAGAACGCATGCTTAATCAATTGATGCATTTGCAACTTCCAGTGTCCAAAAGACAAAAAAGATTCTGTTCATCACGTACTCCGTGACCTTTATAATAAAATCTACTACTGCTAATAATAGCTTCAATGGAGCACTGTACCATAAGTAGTAAAGAATTTGCCGAGAGATGGCCTCCTAATTCATCTTTAGGCACGAAATCTGTAATCTGTAAGATTCTGTAGCTATATGTGTATATAACCAAGTTTTGTTCATCAATTGTGAGGTAAACAAGAAGGGAAAATTCCATTAAGAAAACAAGAAATGCAACAAAAGATGTAACTTTGAGGAGAAACGCAATTATGTTTTGCAAAGTTTGAGCATTCATAAATCTTGGAAAAAATAAAAAAATCTTCTTCTATGAAAAACCTAAGAAACGAAACGCATAAATCATCAGTTGCATTGTCACCGGAACATCGCCGATCATCCAAAACAAACAACCAAAGAAACAAACGGAGATGATATTGAATAACACGAATCCAAAATCTTGCTTTGATTCAAAGAAAAGCACCCTGATGTTTTTTGTCCGACGACAACTTTATTTAACGTCATCGCTAAGTGTTTTTTTTTTTTTTTTAAATTTATTTTGTATCAGGTAGTTTTCTAGCATTTTTATTGTTGCTGATTTGTGGTTTTATTTAATATATATCGGTGTTTGGCAGTTTGATTTTGGACTTACGTGCTGTAAACGATAGTGCCTAGTATGATCTTCAGAATTCTCTTCTCATTTACTCCAGAAGAAGAAGGGTTAGACGATGGCAGCGATAACCGAGTATATCTCTCCTCAACTATCCTAGCCTACATATAAAAAATTAAGTTACGTATATATATATTAATAAATGCAAACAAATTATTATTTTTATTATTTAAATAAAATCTATTTGAACTTACATGTGTCGTTGCTGCCTCATTGTTGGCCCAAACTATATTGCCTTCTTCGTCCTTACTTTGGTAGAGCTCCTGCCAGTTCTCTATAAGGACTTATCCTGTTGTGTCTCTGCTTTAAACTTTAATATTTAAGCGATGTTAGGAAAATATATTTTTTGATTTAAATTGATTAAACTTATTGATAATGCATTTAAGCACCTTCTTGTACAGATGCTGAGCATATGAGGCCGTCCAATGGAAACTGTTATACTTCAATTTTGACCGATTCTTAGAATTGGTCTTTCATTTCCCTGCAATTATAGACTATAATATTTTAAGTCGTGAAAATTTTAATGCTCAATAAAATAATTACATAGCTTACTAAATCGAACATGAAAAGCGTCAGACATGAAACGATCAATACAGAGCAGCCAATGCAAAATATCTCTCACGGTCCTACGGATGCGAACCCGTGTAGTTCGCAGGTCCGCTGCTCCACCATGGTTTTTAAGCCACTGATACAAGTCATTTGTGTGTTGGATATCAAACCATTCCCCATTTTTCAATATCACAATTATTTATCTAGTCATCAATTAATATTTTACAAAAAAAAATTGCTAATTATTATTTTTCGTACCTCATCTTTAGTGGAAGCTTGTCTTTATCTTCATCTAGAATTGATAGGAAAGAGTAGTATGACAGAAGACAGTCTCTAGTATGGATGATATCACCTTGCTTGCATCATGCTTACATCACCTTGATGACATCATCTTGATGACATCACTTTGCTTGCATCATGCTTACATCACCTTGATGACATCATCTTGATTGCATCACTTGCTTACATCACTATTTCCAAAAATTACACTTTAATCCATAAGGATAAAATATTTACATTTTAGCCCCTGTGAGGTGGCGACTAAGGTGGAGTCACTTGACTTCAATTCCATACATAACGGTCCACTTAATTCCCAAAAATCCTTAAATATAAAAATGCAGTCCATTTCCTTACAACTTAAACAATATTAATACTGTTTTTCCCTAAAACAGTATCATCATACTGGATTGTAGTCCAAAATTCATTAACATAAAAATTGGACTGCGTATAGGATTTTCTTAGGACTCAAAACCATTTAGTCCTTCATGTCCTGAACATTGAGTTTAATTTTCTCAAGGTCGTCTTGAACCATATTCTTGCTTAATCGTTTGAACGACAGTTTCTGCAGTATATTTTCCATACCAATTAATTACACTGCAGTGTCATCTTAGTCAAACTTGGTCAACCTAAAGTCAACCTGATCAACCTTGGTCAAACTTGGTCAACCTAAAGTCAACCTAGGCAACCTTGGTCAACCTTGGTCAACTTTGACCGGAATAAAAATCATAAATTCCCATCGTGTCCTTTTTCTCAAAAAGGCTCCATACTTGATTAAGCAAACTATTATTGAGTCTCGTAACTGATTTACCGAGAACTTAAACATATACTGATATTTAACTCATATCATGAACTTCATATCGACATACATGATTCAATCTCAAATTTTTCCTTGTCTTAAAGGAAATCATAAGTCATAAAAATTTGGGGTATTACACTTAAGCTCTAATTTAATGTGATATTTTGCTAAGAAAGCAAGGCCCAAAACATCTTAACAAATCCAGAATTCTCAACTGAAAAGTGGCTGAAAATTGTGCCACAAATGCATGTAAATCAGAGGACTGTTCACGACATCACTTGAAAAGTATTCACCACAAAATTTTGACACCTCTTCCTTGATTCAAGGAAGGATGTTTCTTGACTTGTTGGCCTTCTTAATACCGTGGGTTGGCAGCTGTTAAAGGACTGAAAATGCAGCTCCATGTTTGTTCTTCGGTCTAAATTTTATCCGGAAACATTTTTGGCATTATTTTCAGACAGTGTAAAATGCTCATTTTTGCTCTAATCCACAAACAACAGATATATTCATACTCTAACTATTCCATATAGTTCATAATAGTACTTGTTCATTGTTAGATCATAAAACACTTGCAGTATGAGCTAAGGTACTACTCGGTATAGGAAATTTTCCCAATTTACTTTGATTTTCAAACAACTAATATATTTATTTCCTAGTAATGTCATAGAGCTCATAAATGCTCTTGACTTCTAAATTGGTCATAATTCAATATTTGACTACTTGAAATTGCAGTCCAAGACAAAATTACACAGTCTGAACAGTGACGAAATTGACCCGAATTGCTTATTTTGGGTTCTAAATCTCAAATTGGATTCAATTTTGACCTTGTTGCCTCAAAATCCTAATTTCTTTGGTACTATACTTAATTCATCGGTCCAGAAATTATATACGTTCGCTTCAGTAATGAAAGTTTCCCGAAAGTTACTTAGCTTGGTAAGATTATTGCAGTATTAAATTGCATTGCTAATGATATTACTGATATTAAATATTGGAAATTATAAAATTTGGGATTTAATACCACAAAATTCATTTTTCCATCAGCATATGAGATTACTAGAAAAATTTGGGACTTGATCTCTTTCTAACTAGAAGGTTTAGTCTGTAATTTTTCCGAACATTACATAAAATCACTAACAAAAAGCTACAACACAAAAACAATATTTTCTCTTAATACTAGGCTAACAATCCGTGGGTAAGTGGAGGAAAATCACAAAGAAAAGTTGAGATTTCTACAAAGGAATGTTATGGTTTTGATCCAAGCTTTCACTGTCTTGGAGGCTAACTTTTGTGAAGGATTAGGAAGGATTTTCTCACTTAGATAGGTGTTTGGGTGGTGAGAAAGCAAAGGAAAATGAGGGAAAGTTGGAGAGATATTTTTCTTGTGGTTGAAAAGACTAAATGTTGAATTTTGTGGTAAGTGAGGTCTATTTATAGACCAAAGCAATTGGTGTTTGATTAGTCCACTAATCATGGTCTTGATATTTCTAGAAGACTTAATCAATCTTACATTCCGTTTAGTGAAACGGTTTGAGTTGAAATTTTTAAGTTTGAGTTGGTTGACTTTTTAAAAACTAGTTATAATTTTTGTTGACTTTTTATATAAAAAAAAAAAAAAAGACAAAAACTGAGATGGAAAATTTGAGTTTAAGATGGTTTGCCAAATGGAGGCTTCATCTAACTTAAAAATAATTCAAATCATTGTCAAAGATGGAGTCAAAGTCAAGATGCATGAATTAGATTGTCACTATTCATGATAAGTTGTCTTCCATAATAAGTTTTGTTCAACTTTCTAGTTTCTTTGATAAGGGAATTTACATACATGGGAAGGGAAACACAGCCAAAACTTTGGTTTAATTCTATCCTTTGATTCTTGTACTAATGAGTTTCTAGCCTTTAGAGAAAAAATTTGTAACGACTCACCTAGCACAGATCGTTATGTTACGTACATACTTACTACTTTCCTTATATACTAGACCAAAACACAGCAGAAATTTTTTTTTTATACATAAACTAAAAACGTGCAACTCACAAAACATGTCTTAATTACAAATAATTACATAATATGAGTACTTAAATTTTCAAAACGCGTAGCGGCTTAATATCCTACGATTTCACAGTGCGCCCCGCCACGCTCAGCCATCTTGCATCATGCATTGCTGACAGGCTGTTTACCTACAGCATAGACGTAAGACAGTGAGCTTTCACTCAGCAAGTACAACTGTCTCGTCCGCGTCATACACATAACCATATCGTGCACAATTTAACTTAACATACATAGCATCACATAACCATTCATATCAGCATTCATAATAGCATAACCTAACAATGCCTAACATATGCATGATCCAATTATGCTTGTTTTTACTTTCTTTATCTTTCTTTTAGGGCCCTTACTTTAGTGTTCGTACCCGGCGCGCAACTACGGAGTGGTTGAGGCGGCCAGTCCAGTCCAACTCAAACCATAGTCCTACCCGACCTCGGACGGGTGGTATGACACTAGCAAGCTTGCTTGCCTTCTTTTCTTTTCTTATCTTTTCTTTATCTCATTCTTGAGCTTATTGGTCTTATAGGGATTAGTGAACATACATCATGATGTCACACAATCCTAATTCATACTAGCATCATCATCATGCTTAACATGCTTTCTAAACTTCGCATATCATCTCAATAACATCTTTCAACATAAAACATGGCATAACTAACACAATTAGCATGGCAAACAGCACATAGTACACAATTCGCATGCACCCCTAGCATAGATCTAACATATTTCGGTAAATATCAACTAAAGCCTATGCTGTAGGCGGAGTTGTACTTATCTCTCTTGCTATGTCCAACTGGGCGCTGTCCTTTCTCGGAGCACAGCAGCAAGCCTTCTCCTGCTTAAGTACGGACATAGGTGAGATTCTGTTTCTTGTTGTAGAATGTTGGTGCCCTAACCAACATGCCTACTAAAACCTAGTTGTATGTCCCCGACTTGAGATCTGACTTGATCTAGTTAGCCCTCTTACTGTTTGGGAATAATTTGAATCTTGTCTATCCTCTTAAGAGGCTACGTTGGATAACCTCTTAAGTAGATCCTTGATCTACTATTGGTTTTCTTTAAAAGTTTGGGCTTTACTCTCTCATCATAGCTTATTGGGTTAATCTCCTTAACCCACTTTTCTTGGCCCATTACTAGACTATTGGTCTACCTTAGGGTTACGTTGGATAACTCTTAAGGTTACCTTTTACCAATTGTTGGGTCAACCAAAGTTAACATTTGGTCAACTACTGGTCAACCCTTGTCAATTCTGGGCTTTAAGACTAAGCCTGATACCTCGGGTACTATTCCCAGTTATGGCCCGTAATCGGCTTGATTACCAATTTCCTTATAAAAATCTATTTTCTTATCTTAACTTTCCATTTTCTTTATCTTTTTGCACGTTGAACAATTTAACATTAAAATCCTTAAAACTTTTTACAAAAACTTCGATATTTGAAACAACTCTTTATAAAAGTCGTTTAGGGTCGGAAACTGCCTTTGGAACAGTTTTTGTGGTTAAAACAACGGTTTAAAAACACTTTACAGTTTTTTTAGAAAACATTTGTAAAAATTAAGGTGCAGGAATTTTCGTTTCCCCTGCGCACCCTTCAGAAAACAGTCTCAGTTTAAAAATCCGTTCGGAATCTGAAAAACTTGTCTTCACAAAAGTTGTAACTCTCAAAAAATGCTAAAATTTTTGTGTTTTGTGAAAAATCCAGCTCCACTTATTTTCACATCAGTTTTTGTTTGAAACTGGCTGACCCTGAAAACTGGGTCTGGGAAATCAGCCCCGGGTTTCACTAAAAACGGAGGCCATTGGAGCCTCATTTTGAGATTCTGTCCATGTAGCCCTCTAGGAAAAATCGTTCCAAGCAACTTTCGTGTTTTGAGTTTTACCCAGTTCGGCCTCTAAGGGCCTTAAATTTTCACTTTTCCGAAACTGGCCAGATTCGAATCCGAATTGACAGTTTTGGTGTTTACTTCCGGTTTACGTCCTATTTCGCGAATCTATCTCGACCGACCACTTCGGGAGCCTACAAGCCAAACACACAGCGTTTCTAACATCCCATATGAACCCATAAACTGTTCCCATGAATCCATGCAACCCAAATCTAAAACCATAAACCTAGGGTTGCTTTGGTTCTACTTTTGCATACAACACATACAAGTACCAAATTTTTCTCCCTAAGCTAGCATGCTTCAAGGGCTGCCTAAGGGCAAATTTTCGGACCAACTTGGGGACATACAACCCTAATCATCTAGTATGAAAAATCCATCACAAACAAGCACAAATCATACAAGAATTTAAGCCACACACCCCTAGATCTACAAATCAAGCACAAGCAACCAACTTAGGGCAAGAAATTCCAAATGGACTTATGTCCTTACAACCAAATTGAATCATCAAATAGCTTCAAAATTGAACTCAAATAAAGGGGTTAGGGTTCTAGAAGTTACCTTTGATCAAAGCTAGGGTTTGGTCACAATTTTCCCCTTCTCCCCCTAGTTCCCTTTACCCCCACGGCAACACCAAGATTTGGGGACCCAAAAATTTTGGGTTGGCTCCTTGATTGCTCTATTCCAAAACCGAACTCTACTTGAGTAAAAGCCCTCAAAAATTTTTGCTTTTCCTCTCTTATTTTCTCTCCTCCCTCTTTTGGCCACACACCCACAAAGAGACCCACAAAAATTTCCAAACTTCTTCTAGCTTCCTCCTAGCTCAAATTCCATCTCCAATGAACAAAAGCCCTCAACCAATTTTTGGTTTTCACTCCTCCCTCTCTCAATTTCTTGGCTGCCGAATTTTAAGCAAGAAATTGGCAAGAATTTCCCCACATTTTCTAATTAAAATGAATAGGGAGCATGGGGTATTTATAGAGGTTTAGAACTTTTGAGAAATTGTGATTTTTGCCCAAAATTTTTGATATTCCCTTGAGGAGGCAATGAGGTGGCCGGCCAAGGGGGCATTCTAGAGGCTTCCAAAATTTTTTTTTAAAGCTTAATGAGGCTAATGACATCATAATTCAAAAGCTAGGTGAGGTCATCACCCATACCTCACACAAGGGCCTTGTTTGGCTTGCTTTAATTCAAAATTTTCCATTTTTTTTGTGCCACACAGATATTTCTAATATTGTGTTTCACTAATACACAGTATTTTTTTCATACTGTACCGAAGTACAAAATTTTATCTGTGTAAAATTGGATCGTATAATTTTTTCTTCTTTTTCTGAGCCTTTTTTGCCCTTAATCTTTACTTAGTGTGCTTGATTTTCTAGAGATATTTTAAGGCCTATTCTTGCTATCTAGCTCACAAAAAAAAAAAAAAAAAAAAAAAAAAAAAAAAAAAACATTTTTCTCCGTACTCTTTCCCTACTGCTTTTCAATATCTCGTAAAGTCAACACTTTGACTTTTGTTAGTCAAACTTTGACTTTTTCGATCAAAGTTGACTTTCATAAAATCATGCACTGTTTCGGCCTTTTCGACTTGAAAGGTCCGTTTTCATGCTCATAATTCAATTTTGAGTCTTCTCGACCCATTAAAACTCACAAAATCTTTCAAAAGCCCTAAACCGAGCTTTTTCATAAATATCTTCATAATATGAAAAATAATTTCCTTAGAAGGAAAAATGTATATCGAAAAATTGGTTATTACAAAATTCCTATTTTCCTTAGATTAATTTAAATAGGAAACTTTCTCAACAAGTTCTTATACTGAAAAAGTTGATCAGTATAACTTTTGATTGCTATAAAACTTGTCCTCCAAGTTTTAATATTGAAAAAATTTAATCAGTATAAAATTTATCTATTGTAAAGCTTAGCCTCCTAGTCTTAATACTGCTAAAGGTAGTCTGTTAGTAAAAAAAAAGGTAAGCAGTATAATTCTCCATCAGTCTAGAAACTTGACCATCAAATTTTAGTACTGTATTCTAGAAGACTGTATTCTCCTTATTTGTTCTAAACTTATAGCTAATCCCCCTAGTTACTATATTCAGGTTGATGGATTGCTGTGATTTGACATCATACCATAACTTATATCAATTGATCACTTTTCCTTTTACTTTTTTTGAGTAAAAGTTATTTGACCTTATATTATGTGTCATAAAATTAATTTGTCACTTTATGAAGCATACTCTTATTCTTATCATACTGTATATCATATAATCACTATATTTTATCTTTAATAAAATATTGTGACTTCATATTATATGACATATTATTTAATTGTCAAATCATGAAATATTGAAATTTGTTCATTTCATAATCTTAGGTTATAAATATAACCTAAACTTTAGTACATGAAGATTTTGATGAATTTTATAATCAATCCACTAAAATTCTTTCATATAGAAACTCGGTTCTTACAGGTATAAGCTTTGATACTATTTGTAACGCCCCATGTCTTCTTTTGTTATGATATTGTTTGCTTTATGCCTCATGCCTGAATAGTTTTGCTTTTAGGCTTTACTCTAAAAGGCTTCATATTACTAGGAGGTGATCTCTTTACTTATAAACTATTATATACATTTATCATCAAATGATGTAAGATTGTATAACTTATTCTTTTCTCTTGTAGGGACTGACGTCTATCACATGAACATGAAAATAGGTTGGTGCTCCCAATTTAGTGACTACACATGTGGTTGCTAAAACTCAATTCTGGAGCGAAGGGACATCCTTGATGACGACTTGTCATTGCCGACTCCCTTTATTGGCGGTACATAGTGATGACGTAAGTAATTATTAGAAGTTGATATTCATGCATGTAATTTAAACTTATACACACCTTCATGACTTCGAGAACTAATTTGATTTATTGGTTTAGGATTTGCCCGCAAATCATGGATAGGAAATGGATGTGGTTTGATAGATTGACTAAAGCATATGAAGATGGTGTTGTCGCTAAATAGTAAACCTATAGCAGACAACTTGTCGTTGCTAGCCTTTATTAGTGATGATCTGCCACATAATGCATCGAACAACTTATTGCGATGACAGGTTGTCGATGTTAGTGGTTTTCCAACGACGACAAATGTCATCGTTAAGCAGGCTTTTTGCAGTAGTTCTTGACTCTTGGATTGGTTTGTGGAACCTAAATATTTTTTAGGGTTTTCTTCTTCGACACAAGATTCTTTCGAGGGAAACTCATAATCATTCCCTTTCACAGGATGACTAGCTGTGTTTTGACTGTCTGTGAAACTTCATGTCTCCTTGCACGTGGTAAAAACCCCGTTCTATTGGTTCCCTCTAGGCATATAAATTTGAGAAGGATGAGAAACTCTCATATACATGTTGCACGGTTTCTTGCTCATCACGTGCATGTGTTTCTCTCATTCGTTAATAAAAGGCCGGTAGATTCTAGTATTTCACTGAGGAAAAAATTGAAAATCACTCACATTCTACCAATATGGCATCTACATGTACTCCAGCGAGATCCACATCAACTAATACCTGGGCATAATGCCCAAATATTCCATCAGCTGTATTGTCGTCCAATCTCAATGGCTCACTAGCTAATTCCGCTAGTGATTTTAAACAGAAGATGGGAATGCCAATATTCCCACACCAAATCATAAAGGCGGACCCACGCCTGAGTACTTAAAACAGAGAGAGAGAGAGAGAGAGAGACAAAGGAGTAGAAGAAATAAAATGATAGAACATGACAAAATATCAAAAAAGACAAAAGAACTTTATCAAAACTTTGAATACTTTTTGGTGAGAAGAGCAACCGTAAGAAATTCACTCTTTTATATATGTAATAAATTATAGAAAAACAAAGTAAAAAATTATAAAAATATATTTTTTTAAAAAATTAAATTTTTATTTGAAAATTGCTATGTGGTGAGTTTAGGAGCTACCATGCGGCAGGTTGGGAAGGAAAGGGAAATAAAGAAAAAAAAAAGAAGACATTATCAGAAAAAGATAAATTAATTTAATCAAAATTTTAATTAATGTCTCCTTTTAAGATATTTATAGATAGATAAAGTAAAATATTTTAACATTGTAATTTTGAATTAAATTTTTGATTTAACTCACGTCCCCTTAAAAAGATGGCTCCATCATTGCTTCTGTCACAATTCTAATTATCATGTCCCTAAATGGACTATTATTAGACTTGTTATCTAACGAAACAAAGTAAATAAAAAAATTTATCATAATAAAATAAAATTTAAAGAAATCAACACTTATTTTACTTCCAAGCAATCCAAAAGCAAAACGTAATATGTTGTCTAAAAAATTAAACTTTAACATCTAATAGTTATTGCCTTTATCTAATTAAACATTTAGATTGGGCATTGGTATATGCAATCCCTTTCTTAAATAGTTATTGTGTTGTTACGCAGAATAGGCTCCCTGATTTATTGTTTATTTTTGTTTTTAATAGTATATTTGACTCAAATGTTTTATTTAAAAAAAAAAAAGATCATGGTAAAATGTGTAATATGTTTTACTTGAAGTTCCCTAATTTGTTCATTTTCCTTCAAATCCTTTCTTACTTTATGAGATCTATTTTTCACTCAACAATAAAAGATTCGTTTCTTATTTAAAAGCGAAAAACTAAAGCACAAATGTGCCGAGCGAGTACTAGTGAGCAAAGAGAGAGCAAAACTTCTACTTCTTTTTATTGGGGAAAATTTTCGACACGATTAACATTTTCTTTTACGAAGTCCAAGAGAAAGAAGAAAAATTACAATTTGATTGATTAACTTTATCACCTTTTAATCCAACCCAAAAATTAATCTCCTTTTAATTGCTATTAATTAGGACAACAACAAAGGCCAGTAAGTGCTTCTAGAATCTTGACATTTTTTCTCGTGGCCTGCCATTCTTCCGAACTCTCGCACTCAACTAAATCACTTGTCTACCTTAAAAGGGGGTTTCTACCTTTCACACTCAATTTAATCCAAAAAAAAAAAAAATTAAAAAAAAAAACCCTTCTACATGTCACATAACACATCATTCTCATCCCTACACTCACGGGCGGAGCCAGAAATCTATTTTAGTGGGGGGTGTACACCAAAATTTTTTTTCGAGATAAAATAAATTTTAAAGAGGGGTTATGTAAGAATTTTTAATTTTAATGGATTTATATGAGAATTTTTAATTTAAGTGGAGGTAAAGTAGTAAAAGTATAAACTTTTTTTAAAATTAATTTTAGTGGTAATTATGTGAGATCTTTTTTTTTTTTGGTAGAGGTAATGTAATGACTATATGATAAGTTTTTAATTTCAGTGGGAACAAATTGTAAAAATTATAAAACTTTTAAGGTAAAAATAAAGTAACTAAAATTTTAATGCCCCCACTTGCACCCCTGGATCCACCCCGGCCTACGATGATATATATATATATATATATATATATATATGCTTCACTTTGTTTTTGTTTTTAAAATACATGATTTGTTTTGCTAATCACTAATCATGTTTTAAAAATTTTATTTTATTTTTTTTTTCAACTTTCAGTACCTAATCACACATTCCAAAGTCCCACAGATTGCCCTTCTACCCTTGTTGTCCGATAAAATACTATAAACAAGTTTTTAGTCGGTAAATTTGGCAAAAAAATAGATGACAAGAATAATAGTAACAGTAACAATAATAACAACAACAATAATAATGGGTGCTTTTGTGATAGAGCCCCCCGGAGGGACACTAACTGTAGTTCTTAATTGAACAGTTTTGTTTGTATGGTATTGTTATTGGACGGTGGGATATTATAGCGGGGTGAGGTTATTTATGCCTTTTTGTTCTTTCGTTATTTCTTTTTTTTTTTTTTTTTTTTGTTTTTTTGAAGAATGGAAAGATATAACATTTATTAAAAATAGTAGTGGAGCCATTTATTAAAAACAGTGGTGGAACTTTTTTTTGCCCCCAAGAATTGAATTAGTAGTATTGGTAATTTGGTTTTGTACTTTTAATCACAAATAGAAGGTCAAATTGAAGGATAATCATGGGATCGAACATTTTTTTTTTTTTTAAATCCATTTCTTCAACAGGAAAAAAGAAATAACAATTCAAAGAATAAGTAAAAATAAGGGAAATGGGGCAAACACAAAAGTTGAAGACACCTTCAAAAAAAAAAATAAAAAAGACTTTGTTTGCTTAATCATTTCATTTCAATTTAAATTGTACTTTTTGTTATCTTTTTCTCAAAAAAATTTTATCTTTTTTTCAAAAAAATTTTTTATCTTTTTTAAAAATTCAAAAAAATTTACTATTATAACTAAAATATTTTAACTTAAACTAACTAACCAAATATCCTCTAATATTAACAATGGAAGGCATGTATGGACTACGAAGGAAGAAGAAGGCAAAGAGCAGACTCATGAATTTTTGTTAAATTGATTATGATAATATTTTTCGGAAAAAAAAAAAAAAGTTGCAGTTCCATACATTTGATATGCGGTTATTGAAAAACTGGCTTTTGGATTTTCTAGACGTTTTATGAGTTCTTTTGTTAACCAACACAGAAAAGTGGAGATAAAAAAAAGTGAAAAGAAATTATAAAAAAAAATTTTACTGGATTGAGATGGAAATTGAAGGGTTCTTGATGGGAAAAATGCATAATATTCCACTCCATCAATTTCCAAAGAAGTTTTCCGAGATTCATGTTTCTGTAATTCACCACCATCTCTTTTACTTTCTTGAATTTCTAACAAGACAGTCATCAATTACAGTTCAGGTTTTTCTCTCTAGAGAGGGAGAGAGAGAGAGAGAGAGAGAGAGAGCAGTTGAAGGTAGCTTTTTACTTTTACTGAAGAAGTTAAAATACTTCACAATGGTTGTGCTATCTTTTCTATTGTACATCTCCTACGTCTCTCTCTCTCTGAAGGTTGCTTTTTACTCTTTCGGAAAAAGTTAAAATATTTTTCAATGGTTGTGCCTATCTTTTCTATCGTACGTCTCCTACATCTCTCTCTTTCGCTCTCTCTCTCTCTCTCTCTTTCTCTCGGTATTGTTGAAGGTAGCTTTTTACTTTTTCTGAAAAAGTTAGAATACTTTACCATGGTTGTGTCTATCTTTTCTACCGTAAATCTCTCTCTCTGCTTTTTACTTTTTCTGAAAAAGTTAAAATACTTTGTAATTCCTTTATCATAGATCTTAAATTTTCATTTACGCGGTCTTAAAATTGAGCATTACAGAGAGCGTCCTTAGAGACACTCTGCTACAAATGCTTCCAACAACAATAAGGGCTTGTTTGATAAAATATTCATTATAAATTAAATTGTATTTTTTTATTATGATTTTTATTTTTTTTTGAAAATTTTTTTTAATTTTTTTTAAATTTTTTTTCTTTTTCTGAAAAATTATTATTGAAACTTAAAAATCTTAAACTAAACTCATTCACCAAACACCCCCTAATAATAGGTAGATCATAAAAATTTTTTAAGTAATAAACTAAAATTCATGAATTATTATTATAGATTTTCTTCATTAATATACATTTAATGAATTATTTTAATAAATATCAAAATTCAAGATCATAAATGATTATATATATCATCGGTGTGATGATGTCGATTATATAATAACGTCAAGTTTCTCTATTTAAATGAGAAAATTTAAATACATAAAAAATGAGTTAAATGACATATCAATTTATACGAAAAATTTATTATGTTGCATTAAGGGGATAATGATAATTTTTGGGAA
Organism: Ficus microcarpa; assembly: GCA_025413485.1. Lineage (NCBI taxonomy): Eukaryota > Viridiplantae > Streptophyta > Magnoliopsida > Rosales > Moraceae > Ficus > Ficus microcarpa. The sequence continues at coordinate 20,001,129 of CM046387.1, forward strand.
GAACCCTGATTTTTATTAGTATGTCAATTTAATGATCTTAGTATTTATTTTGATAATACCAATAGTTAAGCTTTGAGAGTATGATTGAGAAACTAACATGTCACATAGATAGAAGATGAGTGATTAGTATTTACTCTTAGAGAATCCAAAGGTAAAAAATTGATTAAGAATTGTGTTTAAATTTGAAATCAATGGTGTATATTTTATGCTAAAGAATTCTAGGCAAATCAATGGCCAAACTTTGGATAATAAATGACCAATGAGAACTTAGGATAAGGATTGGTGTGATGGAATATCCAATTGATGAGAATAAAGGTGACAACTTTGGATCAATGGTGAAAATTGAAAGAAAGAAAAACAAAATAAAATTGAGAATGCCAAAGAGGGAATTCGGTTTTTGAAGTGACAAAGTAAGGGGAAATGTGAACAAATGAGAAAAGAAGAAAATGGTGCATGCATGCATGCAATCACATGTAAGAGATGGTATGGTTTATTTTGGCAAGTTGACCTAAGGAAGAGACAAATGAAAGTAATCCCTTGTCTCCACCTTGTTGAACCAAATCTTCACCCCAAAACCCTCCCTTGAAGTGGTGGCAATGAAGGGGAAATCAGCCAAAATTTTTTCAATTTGCCCCTCAAAATACAACTCTCTTAAGGTGAAATTT
>CM046387.1:20001893-20023893 GCA_025413485.1 Ficus microcarpa
GGCTGAGCACAAACCCCTAACACCCCATTTTACTCTCACACAAGTTAAACTCAAAAAACCATAGCTTTTCTAGCCATCACCAAGCTCAAAACAAAAGCAAGAACCACCAACACTATTCTCCACCTCTAACACATCTCTAGCACCCTCCTCCATCCATTTTCAAACTCTAAGAAATCTCATCACCAAGATCGAAGAAGTGTGAGATGGAGTTAGAGAACGTTTTACTAGAGGTAATCTAGTGGTATTCTTCGCGTTTTAGTCATTTTTGAAAAACTAAAGCATGATGTTTAGTTATGATTTTAATGTTAGACTTCTTCTTACCTAGGAAAAAATTTTGAAAAGAACTTAGGAGGTTCGAGATCTTAAAAGATCTCCAGAGCATTTCGGTAAGATCTATAAACTTTGTTGAAATTTGTAGTTGTTGTGGTGATATAGCAAGCATTAGAAACTTTAGTATGAAAAATAAAATATATATTAAGATTTTACAGAGGATAAGCTTCATTTTAAGACTTTGGAATTACTTGATTTACTTTTATATGTCTAAAGTTATGTGCCCTTGAAGTTGTGACACAAAATTAGAGAGAAAATAAACCTCTGGGACACAGCCTAGTCACGGGTTTTCTGTACTCCGAATCCTTTAAACTCAAAGTTTTAGATTATAATTTAGATAAATAAAAATTAGATTCTTTAAGCTTTCCAACAAGGTATCATACGCCTTGAACGGATATATGTGTAATTTTTGGTGAGTTTTACAAATTTGGACTACGAACTGAAAATCATTGCTGGAACCCTGTACTAGCCATGGGTTTTTGTAGAATTTGAGTTAGTAAACCATAACTTTTTATAAAACTGTTATCATAACACAACATAGACATTATAAGCTTTATAATGACATCTCTTTTGTCTTATTTGGACTTGTAAGTAAATTATTATGATTTTTCTAATCTTACCTATGAATCTGGATTTGCGGTTCAAATGTGAAACCAACAGTAACAAAACCTAAGTTAATGGTATGATACACTCAAGTACTAAATGAAATAACTTTACCACTATAAAGTAGACATCTTAAGCTTCAAAATGAGATATCATGCGTTTAAAACGGATATGTACGTAAATTTTAATAAATCCCTTAAGATTGTATCGTAATCTGGTAATCTGAGATTTTATCATAAGACACTTAGAAAAGACATCCATATTAATGTTTGAAATGTTTGGAACCTTAAAAAACAAATTATAAAGACAGAAACTAGATGTTTCAAGCATTCCAACAAGTCATCAAGTGTCCAAAACGGAATTATACTCAAATTTAAATAGATCTTACAAGTTAAAATCCTACACTTATAAAATGATTAAACATTAAAATGTGACATATGAGTAAATCATAACATATGAACATATTTAGTTATGAAATAAGTTGATTTTAAGTGTATGATCAAATAATGTGAAAAATCCTAACTTTATAAAGTTGAATCACAAATTTTAATGGGCTAAGATAAAGTACACTAAAGAGTTACTAGACATATACCAAGAGATTACTTTAGTCCAACTAAATGAACATATCTAAGGGGATTGGACTAACTTAATAATATAAGAGAGGTATATTGTTAGGTGACTTCTTGTCATATTGATTGATTAATTAATTAATTACTTAATTAATTAATTAAATAATAAATAAATAACCAAATGTAATTAATAAAGTAATTAATTTATTAATAATTAATTAATTAATTATAAAATGTTAGTAGATGATAATCAAGATTTTTTTTGTTGAATAACTACATAATTATAATACATGATTAATTAGAGATTAATTAATCATTAATTATTAATCATTGATATAATCATCAAAATAACTATGGATGATTAACTAAAGATTAATCAAATATTAATTATTATGTTAATCAAATTATTAATTATTACTATTAGAATTAATAATTAATAATTATTATATGATAAAAAATATTTAAGTAACATAATTAAATTATTAACAATATAAATATTAATAAGTCAATTAAAATTATACAATTTAATTATAATTACTCAATTAAATAAAATAATAATTAACTATTACATAATTAATTAGTTAATTAATTAATTAATCAATTGATTAATTAATCTATTAAAATAAATAATTAAATTAAATTAATTAAATAATAATTGGTAAAAATTTATTTTAACGCTTAATAATTAATAAAAATTAATTATTAAGGTTAATTATGATATAAGTAAATTAAGTTCACTATAGTTTATATAATAAATGAATAAATTAATATAACTATAATTCTATCTAATAATGAGATATTGTTTAATCAGAACAATTTCTCAAATCTGCATAGTAGAAGATATAACTCCGGAAGTTTAAGCACAAAAAACAAGTAAGTACAAACCTCACCTACAGCATAGAACAAAATGTTCTTCTTTGTTGATGCTCTACGTTTACTATGACTTGACTTGATGATATGATGACTATATGAGTTATACGTACTGCTTCGATTAAGTATTTGATGTGCATAATTTCTCTTGTACTGACATGATCGGCATGCCGCACAGATATTTATGCCATAATGATATATGCATAGTGACATGTAAATCTACACATTATCATAATTAATGGGAATGAAGCAACTAAAAGATAGGATTAAGTGTTGTACCAATCTCCAATTAGTGAGATGATATGATAAGAATTAACGAAAGTTATAAGATATGACCTTGGAGGCTGTTGGAGGGTCGCTCCCCTAACTCTCCATTGGTTGCATGCATATGGGTACGATATAGGGGCTTTTAAGTAAACAAAACATGTATATAATGAAGTATAAATGAACACACATAATCAAATGCATTTTGAACATTCTTGATATTACGTGTGATGATATGATTTTATGAAAATGTTTTGCGAGATATTATTTGTACTTGCTGAGCGAAAGCTCATACGTGTGTGTTCATACTGAAGGTAACAAGGGTAAGGAGCCCGCTACTTTGATATTTCATGGACTGACGAAACTGTGCGGAGGTGATAAAGGAAGGGAGTGGGATACCACCACGAATTTAATTTCCGCATTTAGACTTCTTAAATTATTTTGTATCGCCTATATTTATAACTATATATTTTAATGTTTTGATACTACTAAACTAGTATGAGCACTTTATAGGAAAAAGACTTTAGACTCATTCTTTTTAATTTACATAAAATTATAGTTTTTTAAAAATATTATCTAAATATGAATTTGAATAGGATATTTATCATTTAGAATTTCAATTTTCTTCGGTTAAAAATTTTAGTAAATTTAGTTTTTATAATACGAATATAGTTTATAAAAAACAATTTCTATATTTTTAGAACCAAACATAAATAAGTGTTAAGACTAAATTAAATAAGAATAAATAAGTTAGTTAACGGTCCAAAAAGTCAGGTCGTTATAATTAATGACTCTTTTAGTCATGCCTTCCTAATTTGTCATGTAACAGTCACGTGGTTGTTATAAGATGGTCATATCATTGTCACATGAATACAAATAACATGAACTGTCATTGAAGGCAAAAAAAAGAAAAAAAAAATCAAGGGAATACGTTATACTTGAAAAGGTTAACCGAGAGAGAGAGAGAGAGAGAGGGGGAGAGAGAGACAAAGGAGTAGAAGAAATAAAATGATAGAACATGACAAAATATCAAAAAGACGAAAGAACTTTATCAAAATTTTGAGGGGGTGTTTGGTATGTAAGTTTGTGTTAAAATTTTTAAGTTGTAATAGTAATTTTTGTTGACTTTTTAAATTAGATAAAAAACTTTTTCAGAAAAAATAAAAAATTTAAAAAAAAAAGGACAAAAATTTTAGTTCAAACTTCAAGTTTGAACTTACATACCAAACTTACCCCGAATACTTTTCGGTGAGAAGAGCAACTGTTAGAAATTCGCTCTTCTATATATGTAATAAAATATAGAAAAACAAAGTAAAAAATTAAAAAATATTTTTTAAAATTAAATTTTTATTTGAAAATTGCTATGCGGTGAGTTTAAGACCTACCATGTGGCAGGTTGGAAGGGAAAGGGAAAAAAGAAAGAAAAGACATCATCAGAACGAAAGAGACAAATTAATTTAACCAAAATTTTAATTAATGTCTCCTTTTAAGATATTTATAGATAGATAAAGTAAACTATTTTAACATTGTAATTTTGAATTAACTTTTTGATTTAACTCATTGCCCCCTAAAAAGATGGCTCTATCCTGCTACTTCTGTCACAATTCTAATTTCTCATGTCCCTAAATAGATTATTATTGGACTTGTTATCTATGAAACAAAGTACATAAAAAAAATTATCATAATAAAATAAAATTTAAAGAAATCAATACGTATTTTACTTCCAAACACGTACTAATAGTTTTAAATAATATTGTTATATTTAAATTTATAAGAAGATATATTTAAATTAACTAGTATAATGATATACTTATAAATGAAAAGTAATTTAAAAGGCTTCATATTTAAATCAACTAATAATTAAATAAATCTAAATAGAAAGCATTTTTAAAAAGTTTTATCCATTGGACTTGTATGATTATCAGACAGGAGACTTATTCTGTCCATCTGTTATTTAAAAAGAAAAAAGTCAGAAAATCCAAGTGGTAAGTTTTAGTTATGACACACATAAAGTCCAGTTTTTGATAAGAAATATCATGCATGTCGTCTATTTTCAAAATATGGAGTCGGTTAGTTATGAAAACTTTTCATAGAGTCAGCTCTCTTACCATTTTATCAGTTTGACTAGTAACCAATAAAATATTGAGCGATAGTTTGGAAGTAAGTTTAGTTTAAACTAAATTGTATTTTTTTTATTAATATTTTTATTTTTTTTTTGAAAAAATTTTTTATTTTTTTTGAAAAATTACTATTAAAACTTAAAAATCTTAAACTAAACTTATTCACCAAACACCGGAGACAAGAATATGAGGACACGGTTAGTCTTTTTTTTTTTTTTTACCTTAAAAAAAAAAGAAAAAAATGACCAAAAACAATATCACTTAGGAAAGTAGAGCAATGGTTTAATTAAACCAATATGAGATGGCCAGCTGGTTAGCATTATCAAGTGGACCTAACTGGGAGACTTTTTTGTCATGTTGTAGTTCGTCTCACTGACCATTGCTCTGCTCATTTCCCTGCACAAAACAAATAATAGATCTTGGCTGCAGGCCTGGTGGGAGGAGCCTTGCTTTCTGCTTCTCTTCAATTTTTGTTTGTGAGGGTGGGTTCCGGTGTTGTTTTCGAGGACCTCCTGGACCCGATTGAAAACCATCCTTCAAGGTTACACCCACCAATTTTGTAGGTAAAGTTACTGAAACTTTTAGCAATGAATCAAATGACAAACATTTCATGTACAAGCAGCAAAAAAACAGAGCTACTCATCGGCGGTCGACGGCATGTACAAAAGTAGTCGGCCAACGGCAGCAAACCTAACATTTTTCCATTATTGTGGGTGAAATCTTTTTCCTCTTTCCATGGTTTTATGGCCTGCATTCTTCTTTCTTTCTTTCTTTTGGGCTCTTCAGTGGCAATGTTAATGGTGATGTACTTCTTTGTCTTTTTACACAATTTTTTTCTTCGAATTTCTGCTGCTTCATATACCACCACGGTGAGCATTATGAAAAAAAATTTCACTTACTCTTTTTAATCCACTAGTTTTAATTGGATTCAGCAACTACAGCTTTATAAATTTAAGAAAAGGGGAAATTGGTTTGTAAATATTTGTTATCTACTCCGGACTCACAACTAGAAAGTTTTGCTGTGGAGAACTTTGTTCTTTCATTCGTCTTTTATTTTGCATTGCTTTTTTTTTTTTTTGGTCAGTTTTTTGCTGTGCTTTTTTCTTTGTGAACTCCCATAAAAAAAGATGCCAATTAAGCAGAAATTATTTTAGGTGCTTCCCTTGGCTTACTCTTTGCTTTCCACTCTCACTCCGCGCCATTCTCCGTGCCAAGATTCCATGAAAAGGTCTGTTGGATAATCTTTACCGCTTATCTTGTATTTGGGATTAAGCAGAAATTAACATCCTTAAACCAAGATAAAGAGTATGTTTAACGCCGATTTGTTAAAAAATTGGACAGGATAAAAGACCAACCAGAGATCAAAGCTGTGGAAATGAAATCACGGAGTACTACTCAAGAAATAACTAGTCAAGGCCATCGTACCAGTGATCAGGCTGAAGATATTGTGGGACTAAGTGTAGAAGATGAGGAACTGCTAAATAAACTTAAGGTTGAAGAAAATAAGAAGAGTAATCCCAAAGATGAAAATCGGCAAGCAAAGATACAAAGGGTTCCGACTATCATGCCGCGACAAGCAAATGGCCAAGAATATTACAAGCCGAGGGCGATGGTAATTGGTCCTCTTCATCGCAATAGTTCCCCGGAACTGCTAGAAGAGAAACTCAAGATTAAATTGACAGCAACTTTCATCGAAGCAAGCGGCAAAACAGGGGAATGTTTACTTCGAGAAATCAAGAAAATCATCAACGGACTGAAGGAGCAATTCGATGAGAATGAGATTAAGTCATGTAGTGATGAGAATCTAGCTAGGATGTTGTTTTTGGATGGTTGTTCAATACTACAGTTCATCAGTAGCTTTCTAAAAGATGAGTTGAACAATTTCGAGATAAATAATGGTGCTAAAGCAACACTGATCCAACAGGACTTGTTTTTGCTTGAGAACCAAATCCCCTTTCAAGTGCTCATGTTGTTGATGGGATTGAGTGTTCATAAAGATGATTTGATGACTTGCATTGACAATTTTGTTCTTGTGAGCACTATGGCACCGGAGAGCTACTTTCTCACAGAATTTGTTAGGAACATACTTTCGCTCGAAGACGGCTGGGAACCCTTGCTTCTTAGAGAAAAGCAACCGGTTCACCTACTTGACCTTCTCCGATCACGGGTCGTATTTGATGTTGATGGTGATGGTGACGGTGACAGTGATAAATATGACAATAATCACGAGCATTTATCTCGTCAATACTCATTTAAATCTCTCGTAAGAGATTCTCTTCAGCTAAAAAATCCCATTCTACGTGTTGTTTATCATATTGTTTATGCTTTCGGACAGTCTTTTGGTGGGGGTCAGGTAAACCATCTCCTACGGAGTGCTCGTTTTTCTATGTACCGGCAGTCTTTTCGCAATGTGCAGGACCTTAAAGCTGCAGGGATAAAGTTCAAGCCCAGTAATTCTCGTAGCTTGAAAGCCATATCTTTCAGTACTCGGTTCTTTATTACAGGACAACTTAAGCTTCCTCCGTTAATTGTGAACGACTCAACGGTACGTAAGTTGTGGAACTTGCTTGCGTTTGAGATGTGTCCTGATAATAACAAGGGAAACTTTGGTGTTACTTCTTACCTAAGCTTCCTAGATTCACTCATCGATACTGAACAAGATGTTAAAGACCTGAGATCAGCTCACATCATTCGGAACCATCTTAACAGTGATGCAGAAGTGGCGAAGCTGTTCAACACAATTGGCTATAACTTGGTGCCCGATAAAGCTTATTTCCATGTAAAAGAAAAAATACAAAGGTACTACGAGAGAAGGTCCTCAACCTGGATGGCTCAAGTCTGTCGAGAGCATTTTAGAAACCCCTGGACAATCACGGCTCTTTTAGCTGCTATAACGTTGCTTCTACTAACCAGCATTCAAACTTGGTATGCTGTCCATCCTAAAAAGTGAGATGTAAGCAGAGGTATGGTTTCCTTCGTATCCCTTTAGCAACAAATGTACAAATTGATCATGTTTTTATTACTCGTTTCTATCTAATATTATTGCGTCTCAATTACCTTCTTTGATCAGGATCATGACTGATGCTAAGTACCTAAATATATGTAATGATTTAGTAGGTCATGTAGAACAGTTAAAAAATATTTTTATAATGTAAAAAAAAATGTTGGGAAACTTTGCATGTATTTGGTGCAAGGATGTCGATTGTAAAATTTAGGTTTGAATTGAATTATACTTTTGGTATGATGTTTTAATTACTGAATTAAAAAATTGCAAAAACTTGAAATATGTTTGGGAAAAAAAAATTATTATAGAGCTTGTTTCGTTCGTATCGAAATTCTATGTAATTTAAAAAGAAAAATAATCTTATATGGATTTGTATATAGAAAGTTATCGACTTTTAAAGTTTAACTTAAAAAATTATGAATAGTAATTATGAATAATAAAACCAAAGAAAAATGACAAAAATTAAAGTGCAACTTTATGGTTTAAACCCTTGCACCAAACATCAATGATTGTAAAAATCATTTTCCTTTCCTTTTTTTTTTTTTGGCTTTTCCTAAAATAATTTGTATCCACTGAGAACTGTTTGTTATGTTTGGTCTCTATTATTGCTGGAAGTTCTGCCCAATATTTTGGCCTAACATCGTCATCATTTTTTTTTTTTTTTTTTACTTTTACTTGTCTTTATTAAAGGTCCAAACGCATAACGCTAAACAACACAACTTATTATTATTATTATTTTTTAAATTTATGTTTTTGTACTTTTACTCGTCTTTATTAAAGGTCCACACGCACAACGCTAAACAGCGCCACTTTTTTTTTTTTTTTAATCAGAAACTCTATTTTTTTTTTCTTGGTTTCTTTCACATTTCCGGGACCCACATCTAAGCTGATGTGCACATACACAGCACATGGATTCCAACATCTTAGACGATTGATAATTATGCCTTTTTTTTTTTTTTTTTTTGTTTAAAATTACAACGAATAACATGGGACAGTAGCTTTTGGGAGAAAAAAAAAAATGACATTTTTTTATAAGTCTGGCCGGGCCGGTCATGATAGTTATAATTATAGCGCATTATAAATTTTTATGAATTGACAAGTACGATGAAAATTTGGCGAACTCCTACATTATGCTATATGATTTGATTTGCATATTTCTACCTACTGGATATTAGCTCATGTAGTTTTTTTTTTTCATGCAGATGAGGGCACATCTTGTTATCGTTAGGAGGCCGCCTTGCACACTCTCCATACTTGTAACTTGGTTTTATATTGATACTGCTGACCGTATATGGGTACACTTTTATTTTGTTTTGTGTGATTTAGAACTTGTATCAACTATGAAGATTGTTATATAAACTACTTGGTCAACGTTTTTTGAGGTATATTTTATAGTATATGTTATGCTGGCTTGTGTTTTATTAGTAAACCTAATAGTTATATTTAAATTATTAAGGTTTTCAAAAGTTCAAATTGGCCAGTTTTTGTATAATAAATTAAGAGATTTTCTAGAAAATCATTTAATTATACATTAGAGGTCTGATTAGGTTTGGTGAGTGTTACAAATGCTCTACAACAACAAACACACGAGTATTATGATACAATCGACCAATAGATACTGTCTTTTTGATGGTTGTCTTCTACAATATCGCGATGGGGTTTTTGACGTTAATATTAGTTGCTTCATGTGTTAGTTGCTTAAACCGTTATAGGTCTTTATTAAAAAAAAAAAAAAAAAGAAAAAAAAGGTTACTATTATAGGTTTTATTGTAAAAGTTACACAGGCAAACAAGAACAACAAGTACTATTAATATCAAACACTAGATTATGCATACAAGCTATAATTTTAAAGTTAATAGTTTGAATAAAAGTCTCTAATCGAAGACACAAAGTTGGACAACTTATTTTTAATAAGATTGCAATGTTAGCCTATTTTCCATTGAGAGTGGTTTCTGTTGAACATTGAAGTGGGGGCTTTGAAAGTAGAGGCACTGGTATTTGTGTCACTACCTAAACCCGGGAGTCGTGATTATGGAGATTTAATTATAAGTTTAGCAAAATCAGAGAATTAATCATTGACAAATAAATAATAAAACATATTGTTCTGGAATCTTACATTTAAAACAATATTAAGACATTCCATAATTTACAACTTTTCTCAAAATAAACAAGGTGTCGACTGATACAATTTATAAACACGAAAAGTATAACTCAAAATTAAATAATAAAATATCAATATGAACCGCCTGTACGTCCAATAAATCTTCACACGACCACAATGAAAATATCGCTCTACGTGTTAATACCACTAAGTCTGGAAGGGGAAAGACATATAGAACAGAGGAAAAGCCCACTAATGGGAAAACGGTGGTGCGTTCGGGTAATGTCACAAATCCGGGAAAGACACATAGAACATAGGAAAAGCTCACTAATGGGAAAAGGGTGGTGCGTTCCATTTCAAAACCTCTTAACATTTTTGACATTGTTTTTGGGCACTTTACTTCTTTATCACCCATGAGTAGTAGTCAAAGGTTAAAAGGATATTGGTCAATGGTCAACATAATATATTTTACTCAAATTATCCATATTAATAAAAAAAAAAATCTAAAAGATACCAAATGTAACGACTAACTTTTTGACGGACTCGTGATTTCCTTTGATACCAAGGAAATTTAAGTATGTACTATGTACGCTTATGTGAAATATATGATCTGATTTATCAGAATATGTTTGAGTTCTTATAAATTATAAGACTCAATGATAGTATGAGGCATTTTGCTGAGGAGGTAGAACCACGATTTATGACTTTGTTTTGGCCTATGTATGACCAGGATAACTCATGACTTGAATAAGACGATACTGCAGTGTATTAAGCAGTATAAAAATTATATTGTGTCTGACCGTCATTGCGGATGCAAAATGAAGAATAAGGAATGTGATTACTTTAGGAAAATCAGGAATAATATTTGGAGCAAGAAGGACTAAGTAGTTTCAAGTTCTAAGAAAAAACCATACGCAGTCCAGTTAAGTGCAAATGAATTCTGAACTACAGTATAATATTACAGTACTATTAATAGTTAAAACAGTATTGATATTATCTGGATTATTAAGGAAATGAACTACATATTAGAAGGGAGTGCCAAACATGGCCTTGATTGGAGGACACCTCATCCAAGATGATTATTCAATTTTGGGAATTTTTGTTAATTATGGAAAAGTGAATAATTATGAAAAGATTTTTAGTGGATTAAGCTACACTTGGCCGGCCACCTCAAGAAACAAAAGGGCAAATATTTTGTTTTTAGGGTCAAATATGTAATTTTAAGAAAAAAAAATAATTGTGAAAAATTGAGAATTTTTCACCTATAAATAAGGGTGGGGTGTAGAAGAAAAACCATTTAATTGGACCCCCAAATTTTTTGTTCTCTTTCAACTTTCCTCTCTAGCCCTAGAAAAGAGAGAGAGAGAGAAAGAGAGAGAGAGAGAAGAGCAAGGTGGCCGGTTGTGGTATAGTAGTGGTAGAGCAAAATTTTTCTCATGTCAAGACCTAGAACAACCCTCCAAACTTTAGAGGTATTTCTCTTAACTCTCGAAGAATTTCATTAAAGATTTATGTGTATTTCCAAGTTTGGGTTGTAAGAGTATAAGCTCATATCTCTTTTTATATGTTATGGTTCTTATATGATTGGTGATGATAGATTTATGCTTAGGATATCTTGAATGCTAGCCCAAAGCATGAATTTAATTTTTATGCTCTAGAATGGGTTTTATGATTGCATGTGCTCACCAAGTGTTTGTGGATATGTCTTCACATGTTTGAATATGGATGATGTATGAATGATGATGATGTGTGAATGTTGGTTAATAAAGTAACTTAAAAACACAATTTGGTAAGCTAGTTAGATTGTCCATACTGTGTTTTTCCAAGTAAGAAGATAAGTGTATGGTTGAGTATTATGAATGAATCAGACGCGCTGCATGTTGATGTAAGCCCACGGTTTTGACCGTTTGAGGTAGTGTGTACGAAATTTTAAACGAAAACCAACCAACTACAAAATTGTCAATTTTCGGATTTAATCGGACAGTTTTCTGGAAACCTGATTTTGAACTCCTTAGAAGCCGAATATGAAAAAAGTCAAAACTGCAAAATAGTAGAAAATGGAAAACCCTAGGGGACTACATGGATAGTTTTTGAAAAAGAGATTCAAAAGGCTTCTGTTTTATTGAGTTTTCAAACCTGGCCGGTCCTAATTTTATACACGGCCAGTAACTTTTAAATGGAAAAACGGATAAGTTAAAAATAGAATTGAGTTTTAGGTAAAGAACAAAAGTTGTAGTTTTCAATGAGATCTACAACTTTCATGAAGAAAACTTTTTCACATTCTCAATCAATTTAAAGATCAAACTGAAATTTTAAAACTGTGCAGGATATAGGAAATTCCTGCATATAAATTAAAAAGCAGTTTTCAAAGTTTTATAATTTTACAACTTCTTTCACATAGAATCTAAGGTTTTATGAAAAACAGTTTTAAAGGGTTTTAATCCATTGGAAAGTTCACAAGTAATTTTTAAAAGACAATTTTTAAGTAATAAATCAAGATAATACTTGATTTATGAAATCAAGATATTTTTCAAGAAAAAAATGTATTTTAAGCAAAAAGGATAAGATGAGCAAAAGTTATCAAAAATGTAAGTAACAATTCTATGACGGATAGTAATCAGTTTGGAGACCAAACCAAGATCCAAGGAAATGAATAATAAGCCCAAGTCACTTAGAATATGGTAACAATTACATGATTAAGGGTAATCGGATAGAATACTAATTTATTATAATAACATTTGTATTTATGATTACTTAGAGTAATTGGATTGGATACCAATTAAGTATGTCATGGTTTATGTTAACAGGAGTGTAACTTGTTGTTGTGCTTCGTTGAACGATAGACAAAGAACGTAGGATAACTTGTAAGTACAAATCTACTTACAGCATAGGCAAAAAGTTTTACTGCTTTGTATATTTTTCAAAGCTCATGTATTAATGTATGTGATGCATATGTTTTATATTCTATGTAGTGGCATCATGAAAGCGTGCTCACTAACAATAAATCACATGGTAAGAATAAGATCAAGTTTCAAGTAAGAAACTATTTTTAAGAAACTATTTTCAAGAAATTGTTTTCAAGTATAATATTAAACAAGTTTTCTTGTGTCATACCGACCTGCTACGAGGGCGGGTTTGGTCTATGGTTTGATTTTGATTAGACCGATCGCCCAACCACTCCATGGCTTTGCACCACAGTACGTACACTCAGGTTATGTAAGGGCCCAAAAAAATATGCTAACCTAAGAAAGCATAATGAAAGCATAAATTGGTGCATGCATTGTTTTATTAAGAAATGTTTTGCGGAAAAAAAGTTGTACTTGCTGGGCGAAAGCTCATAACTTATGTTTATGCTGTAAGTAAGCAACCTACTAATAATGTGTGATGCAAGACTGTGGTAGAGGACACAACGGACTGTGAAATTCTGGGCTGGACACCGTCACGCGTTTTGAATAAAAAAATATATATATATAAATGTCGATATCATGTTATAATGGTACTAATATCTAGTAATTAGTATATTTTATAAATGTGTTAAGATGATTTAAAAACTTAGTATTTGTCTTGATCAAGTACATCTATATGAGTATGAAATTAAATTGGGATTTAAAATAAGTTTCAAAAAAAAAAATTCCGTATTTTTACATAAGATAAGAGTAAGTTTTTAAGTGAGGTAAGTATTGTAACGGCCTACGTAAGGCGGGTCGTTACACCAAATAACCAATATTGTGGAAATTTCGTGTTTCAAAATGGATAGTTGGACATATCTAGAATGAGTCGTCAGTGTTGCTTGTCGGAATATTCTAGTAGAATGTTTTAGGTATTCTACTAGAATATTATTCTATTTCAACATTAATGGTTGGGCATCTTCGGCTCCAGCCATCAGCATCGGTCACTGGAATATTATGCTAGAATATTTTTAGTACTCTACTAGAATGTTTTGGATATTCTAAAAAAATTTCAAATTTTCAACATAAATGATTGGATGCCCTAGCTTTGGTCGTTGGAATACTCTAGTAGAATATTTGGTTAATCTACTCGAATATTTTTATGTTTTCAACATTGATGGCCAGACATCTTTCGCTCTAACTATTGTTGGCGGTCGCCAGTTGCTGAAATATTCTAGTAGAATAGTGTGACTATTTTAGTAGAAAATTGTGGGTATTCTATTAGAATATTTTAAATTTTTTATTAGAAAATTTTCAATTTTCAACATGTATGGTTGAATATTTCCGACTCCAACCACCAGCATTGATCGTAGAATATTCTAGTAAAATATTTTAATTATTCTGCTATAGTATATTTATTTGTTTTAAATAGGGATGATGAGACGTTGTCAGTCACCAGAATATTCTGATAGAGTATTCAAAATATTCCATTGAAATATTGTTTTCCACATAGCTAGCTGTACTTCTACGAGTCCAGGCGTCAAGACCGGTAGAATATTTTTCGTACTCTAGCAGAATATTTTTTTGTTCACTCTTAGAAAAACAAAACTAGAACACTACTCTAAAAACATTGCCAATTTCTTTCAACAGGTTTCATCTAAACATAAAGAAATTCTTAAAAAAAAATAAAAACAAAGAATATAATTAAAACGACTATCTATAATGTTATCATGCATGTCTTTTCAAATTCTATGATATAATTGATCTATCTATAATGTTATCATGCCTTTTCACCTTTGCTATCTATCTATAATAGTTCAGGTAGTCAATATAAGAAGCCTAGTTATCTAACTTTGCAAGGAGAACCCCACAGAGAACACTAGAAGCTGCACCACTGCAAAATAACATTCGGAAAAAAAAAAAAAAAAAAAAAAAAAAAAAGCCTTGCAACAATAATAACAGCATGAATAACATGAGTTTACGAAAGACAGAGACAACAAACGTAGACATGTCATATCTCCATAGGAAAAAAAAAAAAAAAGAAAAATGAATTTACCTTCCAACATACTCATCAGTCGGGATCGCGTGATCGTTTACACTATGGTTTCCGTCGTGATCGCGATATCTGGTGCGATCTCACAGCAGTGGTGGATGATTGCGATCTCAGGTGTGCAATCTCCGGTGTTGCACTGCCACAAGTTCCGTCTTTCTCCACCGTCTTACCATGAGTTCCGGCCACCGTTAGACAGAGAGAATGAGAGAGAGAGGAATGACAGATGGTTTGGGGCGATATCTCCGGATAGTAAAACACTATCTCGATTTCAAAATACCAACTTTACATTAAATTTTCTTTTTTTTCCATTTTCGAAAGCTCAAATTTTAAAAGCTCATAATTTTCTCATTTTAAATCAAAATAAGATTTTTTTTAGGTCAAAATATTCGTAACGACGAAACGAATAAGATAAGATCTATTTTATATATTTTTTCCTGAATAAATATCAAAATTTTACACTATTTTCTATTTCACTTAACTTTTTCAAAACTTTTCCCTTAAAATACATTTCCATTATATCATTCAAAACACTATCTCTATATGTTTTCCCAAACAGATTCCAACTATGATCGATAAAAATAGAGAGAGAAAAAGGAAACTAGAAGATTGAACTTCAGCTAGGGGCAAAATTGAAAAACAAAAAAGCACAAAAAAATAAAATAAAATAAAAACAGAAAGTGCCTTAGGTGTTAGAAAAGTAACTGGTTGTACGACAGTGGCAAAAAAGTCCAAATGGCGCGCAACAGTGACGATGCAAGTAATTTTCTCGCCAATAAAACAATGAAGTACACAAAAACGGACGTTTAGGTCAATAAAGACTTGATAAATAACTCATTGCGCACAACAAGAACCTATGAAGGCAGTCAAATCTTTAAATCCAATAAATCAAGTTTTTTGAAAATGCTTGCAAAATACTATATAACTTTCAACCCATTTAAAAAGTTGATTGGTATCCAGTGTCTAAATAGTTTAGAAGTACTAGGATATCCTAACAACTAAAGTAAAACCATATGGGTTATATAAATGTACAAATAGGAGTTCATGATTCAAAAAATGTCTACTTTTTCCTTTATTTACAAAATTATCTAAAAAAAAAATACTTATAAAGACAATATTATCTTAACTTCCGAGTTGAAAACAAATAAATAAAGAATTGTTAAAAAAAAAAATTTGCTAAAAATAAGTATACTAATCTCATTAATTATAATTAGAAAATATGACTCGTTTATTTTTTTTTCTTATAAAGAAACAGTTAAATCTTATTACAAATTAGAAAAGTAATACTGAATATGTGAAATAATAAATCGATGAACAAAAATGAACACATGAATGACAAATTAATAGAAAAATTAGGATAAAGAATTGAATGGAGAATCTAAAAAATAGTTACACAAAAAATTCATTTTCAGGGTTTCTTTTTATAATATGTCATTTTTTTAATAATATTGCGTGAATGTCTATTTTTTAAAGAAACAAATGTATCTAATATCTATTTTGCTATTTTACTATAATTGACACCATTTCTCTTTTATACATATTTTTTTTTCTATTATTTTTTTTGACTTTAGTGATGAATATATTTTGCTAATAAATTTGAATTACATTTAATAAACCCAAATGAGTTTTTCCGTCTTTTTTATTTGAATTTTGAAATGGTTCTAAAATAATCTCATTTATTTTCCTTTTTTGGGGTATTCAGTTTTTTATCATTCATTTTTTCTGTTTTGTATTCCGAGCATGTCAAGAACACTCATCACTTTTACTCCAAAAAAAAAAAAGGAACACTCATGCTTTTTTTATTTTTATTTTATTTTTTATTGTTTGTTATTGATTGAACATGATTTTTTAATCCAGCATTTCATGATTTTTTTTTCTTTGTTATATGTTTTGCAGTTCATGATATTTTTTTTTCTTGGTTTTTATATGTGCTCAGAATATTTTCTTTTGGATTCTGAATAAAAAGGTTTTTAATTTCAACATTTTATGAATAAGTTTTCATGAATAAAGTGTTTCTTTAACATGTTTTTCCCTCATTATAATTTAAATTATTTTCCTTACTTTTTTTTTTTTTTTTTTATCATGGTTGTATCTTTATCTTAACGACCAATTGTTATTATTATTTAAATAATGGTAGCTTGTTAGTATGTTTTACATTTTTAAATATATTTCTTAAATATGATTTTGGTTTCTTGAAAACCTATGTTTTTAGTGCAATTTAAGTTCTTTACTAAAATTGTAATGTTATTGCAATAACTTTTTTTATTTATTATTGGTCTTGTTTTAATATTTAGTTTCCAAAGTTTAAATGTGGTATGAAATTGTTTATTTTTTTATGATAGTTATTTTATCATTATGATATTTTTAAAAATAAGGTATGCTTTTTCTTTATGATAATTATTTTACATTATGATGAATTGTTTAGGTTTTAAAGTGTTTTCTATTTCTTTACAATTTTAATTTTTTAATATATTCATTATGTACTTTATCTTAATGATCAATTACTTAATATAATTATTGTTTTACGCATATTCTACCATACAACTTATATTTGCTGTGATACCGTTTTTTTTTTTTTTTTTTTGGTATAATATATCAAGTAAAATGTACATTTCTTTCATAAAGATTTGCTTGTTCTGATTTTTTTAAGAGATTTTTTCTTTCATATTTAGTCAATCCTTTATTGTTTAATTTCAATTCTTAATTAAATGATAATGTAATTTTTATAAGTATCAATTTAGAAATTCATGTATATAAATAAAAATGAACATTTATTTTAAATCAAGGCCTTTAATTTAGACATTTACGTAAATAACCTAGAATCTATTTTGCATTTATTGCATACATAATTTTTTGTTTGGCTTGTCTTTTGGATAAACGTGGCTTACTTATCATGATGACGCTACTACAATATGAAAATGGTAAAGAAGAAAGGAAACACACAAAAAAAAAAAAAAAAAAGTTAAACAAATTATAAAAATGACCAATTTGTCGTGTTTATTATAAAGAAACAGTGATTTCTCATTACAAATTAAAAAAATAATAATAATAATAAGAAGAAAGAAATGTTGAAAATGTAAAATAATAAACTGAAAAAAAAAAATCATGAGCTACAAATAAATCGAATAATTATTATAAAGAATTAAATGGAGAATATGTACACTTTTCCATTTCTTGCGTACATAATTTATTTTTGTTTGGATTATCTCTTTTTTTTTTTTTTTTTGATGAAGATGGTTAATTTATGGGGGCAATACTACCACGTGAAAATGGTGAGAAAGTAAGGAAACACCAAAAAAAAAAAAAAGTATATTTATAGTTTTAAATATAGTAAAAGACAAAATTGTTACCACAAACGTTTGTTTCTAGAAAAATAAACCTTTAAGCAGTATCATTAAAAACACGGACATTTTTTTAAATTGGAGTCCTAAAAATGGACAGTTTGTAATTATTTCAGACGGTTTACCTGATATTTTGAATGCTCTCTCAAACTATCGACAAATTCTGCTATTTATGGTTCTCAAAACCAACACACTTTTTTTACTTGTATCATACACACACACACACACATATATATGTATATACTTATTACATACTATAGTTTATTGCCGGGAAATAAAAGGAGTTGAAAAAATTCCACGGGTGACATAGTCACCGAGCAAAGAACATTAAGTTGAACGAAATGTTCTTCAAAAGCAGGTTATCTCGTAAAAAAAGGAAGAAGGACCTACGCAAGAAGAATAATCTTTTTCAAAAGAAAAAGAAAAAGAAAAAGAAAAAGAAAAAGAAAAAGAACAAACTAATGGATCAAGGTTGTGTTACTTCAAGTAAAGCATAAATTGTTTGGGTTAATACTGAGGCCTCATCCCTACAAAGCTACAGTAACCACCAACACCAGGAGCCAGTCGATTCTGACGAGTACAAGCCAAACAACAGAGTTGCTCGCGGCGGTTGACGGCATATACAAAACCTAGTAATCAGTTCCTCTACGAATACGGGCATTCCTGAATTATCGACGGTGAAATCCTTCGCCTCTATCCATGTTTTTACAGCCTATATCTTATTTATTGTTTGTTCGTTTGCTTGTTTTTGTTTTTTATTTTTTCGATTTTACGGGGCTCTTCTTTCACAATGCCAGTCATGATGATATCTCGTTTTTCTTTAATTCAGCTTTTTCTTCGAATTTTTATTCTGCTGCTTTTCATATACCACCGTGGTGTGCATGACCAAAAACTTTTCACTAACACACCTTTAATCAAATACTCTAAATCCCATTTTAGCAACTAGCCGCAGTCAGTTACTATATCCTATTATGCGATCTATCCATCTATAGTGCTATAATCCGGAGAAGCGGAAAATTGTTTTGCATAGTTTTGTTATCTACTTCTAAATCACAACTAGAATACTTTGGGCATGTTTGACCATGCGACTATGGAATACTTTTTTAGCACTATTTTTGTTCTCTAAAATGAAAACAATTTGTTTGGCTAACTTTTTTGGAATAGTTTCTAGAAAACAGAGTTAAAAAAATAAGATAACAATCTTTTGCAGTTTTTCAATGTTTTCTAAAAACAATTTTTAGGATGACGTATTTGTATTAAAGTATATATCTGATGAATATAGTGTACACACTAAATCTGGGAATGAAATAGGGGTGGGATTTGAATTTTGGGTCGAGATCAGGTTTCTGGATCGGAGTAGGGGTCGGGTTTTGGGACAAGAAACGATATTAGGATTGGTATTAGAACAAGGTCGGAGTTGGGAATCGGAACCAGTGTCAGGGTCATGATTCGAGACCGGATTAGGGTCGGGTATCAGAACAGGGATAAGGATTCTGGATGGGGGTTGTGGTTGTGGTCAAGTCTTTGGATAGGGGTTGGGATTATGTTTCGGGAACGGGGTTGAGGTCGGGTATCAGGATAGGTATCACGAAACCCATGTCCTGAATTCAGACTACGACCCAGTCTCGAGTCTCAACCTCGACCCTTGTCCTAAATCCCGAACCTGGTCTGGACTCGGTTCCAAATCCCAACCCCTAAACCGATTTGGGAACTAGATCTCGACGTCGAAACCTGACCCTGACCATGACCATGACGATGACCATGACCACTTTCTTGAAACTCGACCCCAACCATGTTGTTGAAACTCAACCCCAACTTTGGTCCCAAAATCATACCTTGACCACAGTTTTGAACCTGAATCCTAGCCTGAATCTCAGTCCTAACCCTGGTAAAATGACAAAAGTTAATTTTAAAAAAAAAAAGTTATAAAAAATTCTGTCCTAACATGTATTTTTTGTTTTCACTTTGATAAAAATATTTACAAAAAAAAAAAAAAGCAACTGTCAAATATCATTTGTTCTTTGAGAACAAGTGAATTATTTTTTGTCTCATGTTGAAAACTCAAATTTGAAAACTGGAAACAAAGAACATGGCCAAACAGGCCGTTGTCAGTTTCGGATTACTTTATTCTTTCATTCACTTTTGCTTTTGGGTTGTCTCTTTCTTTTCTTTTCTTTAATTTTGCCGCGCTTTTTTATTCTTATTTTTTATTTTTAGGTGGTTAAATTACACAAAGAGATGCCAATTAATATGAGTAGGAACGTATAATTAGAAAATATAAATAGAGAAAAACACATTTGGTTTTCGTTTCAAAACTATGTTTGGCTATTCTTTAATCTCTAACAAAAGGATTGGTACATTTTTGTGTTTTTAACTAATTAGAAACTATTAATTGGTATTAGATCATCACTCACCCAGGGTTGCTTCCCTTGGCTTAATCTTCGTTCTCCGAACTCGCTCCGCGCTATTCTGCACGCCAATATTCCTTTAAAAGGTATGTTGAATTTTCTTCACTGCTTATAATGTATTTGGGATTATGCAGAAATTAACATCCTTAAACCAAGTTGTGGACAGGATGTTGTATTCCGACAAAAGGTATGTTGTATTTAAGACTGATTCATCTACAATATTCGACAGGATGTCTGCCGAATACTGTGCTGTTTCCATTCTAATATTTAAAATAATTTTTAATATTTAAAAAAAAAAGGAAAAAAATGACCAAAAACAATATTACTTAGGAAAGTAGAGCAATGGTTTAATTAAACCAATATGAGATGGCCAGCTGGTTAGCATTATCAAGTGGACCTTACTGAGAGACTTTTTTGTCATGTTGTAGTTCGTCTCACTGACCATTGCTCTGCTCATTTCCCTGCACAAAACAAATAATAGATCTTGGCTGCAGGCCTGGGGGGAGGAGCCCTGCTTTCTGCTTCTCTTCAATTTTTGTTTGTGAGGGTGGGTTCCGGTGTTGTTTTCGAGGACCTCCTGGACCGGATTGAAAACCATCCTACAAGGCTACACCCACCAATTTTGTAAGTAAAGTTACTGAAACTTTTAGCAATGAATCAAATGACAAACATTTCATGTACAAGCAGCAAAAAAACAGAGCTACTCATCGGCGGTCGACGGCATGTACAAAAGTAGTCGGCCAACGGCAGCAAACCTAACATTTTTCCATTATTGTGGGTGAAATCTTTTTCCTCTTTCCATGGTTTTATGGCCTGCATTCTTCTTTCTTTCTTTCTTTTGGGCTCTTCAGTGGCAATGTTAATGGTGATGTACTTCTTTGTCTTTTTACACAATTTTTTTCTTCGAATTTCTGCTGCTTCATATACCACCACGGTGAGCATTATGAAAAAAAATTTCACTTACTCTTTTTAATCCACTAGTTTTAATTGGATTCAGCAACTACAGCTTTATAAATTTAAGAAAAGGGGAAATTGGTTTGTAAATATTTGTTATCTACTCCGGACTCACAACTAGAAAGTTTTGCTGTGGAGAACTTTGTTCTTTCATTCGCCTTTTATTTTGGATTGCTTTTTTTTTTTTTTTTTGGTCAGTTTTTTGCTGTGCTTTTTTCTTTGTGAACTCCCATAAAAAAAGATGCCAATTAAGATCTTGTATTTGGGATTAAGCAGAAATTAACATCCTTAAACCAAGATAAAGAGTATGTTTAACGCCGATTTGTCTACAACATTGGACAGGATAAAAGACCAACCAGAGATCAAAGCTGTGGAAATGACATCACGGAGTACTACTCAAGAAATAACTAGTCAAGGCCATCGTACCAGTGATCAGGCTGAAGATATTGTGGGAGTAAGTGTAGAAGATAAGGAACTGCTTAATGAACTTGCGGCTGA
>CM046387.1:20023993-20041993 GCA_025413485.1 Ficus microcarpa
TAAAGTTAATATTGGTAATGTGATGAGATATAAACTTCTTAATTCTAATGTTATGTTGAGTTACTTTTCACAGGTGACATGATGAGAACTCGATGTGCTAGAATAAAGTTCAGGCCAAATTGATAAATTTTTTGTGATGAGTTGATAATTTTGTGTGAGTGCTTAAATATATATATATATATATGGTATGTAGTATCTGTGATGATGCTAATGTTTAAAAAAAAAAGGAGGGGGAAAGTATATTATCCAAAAAAGACATATTTTATCTGATGTTAATTTCCAACTCAATTTTTAAATCCTTAAATGTCAAAAATTATTCTACAAATTAGATAAAATTATAGAGCTTTTCATAAGCTTTCCAACACCTACTCATTTGTGCAAATCCGATATCAGAGCAAGAAGTTATGACCAGTATACTATTCGGATACCTGCTAGTCACCAACCAGTTTATCATGTGCGATTTTAAGTCCGAAAATTCTAAGTTTAACCTAGTTGTTTCCTTTTCCTTCTACATGTTTTCACATCCTAATGACAGCCATTCCACAGATATTAAGAGACAATTAAACCAAAGAATTCAATCCTAATTAATTTCAAAATTTATTTGGGATTAAATTACAAATTCCTTTACAATTATCAAAGTTTCTATTTTTTTTTTCATGCTCTCTCTCTCTCTTCCCTAGCCTCTCTTTTTACTTTCTTTCCTATTCTCTTGTCTGCTCTCTCTCTAATTCCTCACACGCACAAACACAGGGAAAAAAAAAAAAAGAATCCGCCAAACCTCCAAATTCTTCCAAACCGAAAATCAAAGGATTTCAAGGTATGTTTCGGTATTGTTTAATAATGAGAATGATTTTCTTATTTATTTTAGTTTGAGATTCTTTGAGGGATTGGATGATTTTCTTGATGAGTGTCTTTATGTGAGTTTGAAGAGAGGATGAGAAATATTTATCAAATGATGATCGAAGGATGGCAATAAGGTTGATTTTGTGAACAAGGCGAAATTAGGGTTTTTGATTTCTTGATTTATGATTTCATTAATATGATAATTGAATAATTTTATGTGTTAGAAACATGTCTTAGGGTTGTTTTGTGTGTGTGTGTGTGTGTGTGTGTGTGTGTGTGTGTGTGTGTGTGTGTGTGTGTGTGTGTGTGTGAATCATCTACATTGTGATGATATTTTTTTTTTATACTTTTAATGATTTTCGGATTTGACCACTGTTACTAGAATTTCCAGATTTTATGATAAGTTTCGAAACTACTTTTAAGGATACAAATAGTCTCCATTTTTAACAAATTTAGTATCATTGGAAAGCCCTAGATGTCTATTTTCATTTGAAATTAGTTTCATATCATTTAGAGATATATATAAATTTTTATGATTTTTCAAAGAGGCAGAGATCCGGATGCCAGATTTTATATAATTTTAGCGGTCTGTGTTCAAAACTGTTTTTAAAGATCCAAACAGTCTTTGTTTTTAATAAATTTAATATTGATAGAAAACTATAGATATCTATTTTCATTTAGAATCAGTTTTAGGTCATTTAGATATATATTTGAATTTTTGTGATTTTTCAAATAGGCAGAGGTCTGGCTGCCAGTTTTGGTAAAATTTAGAAATCAAATTCAAAACTATTTTTGAGGGTCCAAACGATCTTCAATTTTTACGAATTAGGTGCCATTAGAAAGATCTGGATGTCTACTTTTGTTTAAAATTAGTTTCAAGTCTTTTGGAGCTCTATATGAATTTTTATGAATTTTTGAAAGAACAAAGGTCTGACTAGCAGATTCTGTCAACATTTAAAATTTCATGAAACTGTTCAATTTTTGTATTGTGATGTTCTTGAATGATAAAATAGGCCTTTGAGGCACTGCTATGATATGATAGATGTGTTTGATAAATTATTATGAGCTTTTGTTGATTTTATTATATTTATTACTCATTGCATGAATGGTTCTAAAGGCGAGCACCCGAGACCTCAATCGCGCGTCACCATCGAAAAATTTGAAAAGGTTAAGTAAGGCGTTTATGTAAGTACACTCTCACCTACAATATGAATAAAAATTTGAGAAGTATATGTTTTGATGTTAATGATGATGTTATGATGTTCTTAAATAATATTTTCCTATGATGACGTTTTGATGAAAAGTATATATATGGTATGTATATATATTTTATGTTTTAAAATGGCGTTGTACACCCTTGATGATAATGATGTTGTTCGATAAGTGGACTTTTGTCATCGTTGGTTTGGGATTTGCTACCCCAACCCTTCCGTGACTAGCATGCTATGATGGTACAACGCCGGGCCCAATAAATGATGGTTTTAAAAGTTAAAAAGTTTTTAAATGATGTTTATATTTATGATGATAAAAGAAAATTATTTATTTACGCTTGTGAGATTTAAGTGTCTTACTAAGCCCGCCATTGCTTATATAAGTTAATTCATGTTGCAGATAAAGAAAAGGGTAAGATGTAGTGTTGGAGAAGCTTGGAGCGGATAGCGGGACGATACGTGATAGGAAAATGGGAGGAATGATAATGAAATGGACATTTTTAATTTCCAATAAAGTTTTGAGACTTTAGTTTATTATTATTTGTTTGGATGTTTCATATGGACTTAAATTTTATTTCATTAATTGGGTTTTAAATATATATATATAAATTAATTATAAAGTTTAATTTTTATATAGCTAAAAAAATTTTTCTAGAGTTTTCTAAAATTATCTTAGTAAAGTTTTCCGTTATGTAAATATTTTTATTTCAAGATTAATATTTTCTGCAATTTAATAAAAGATGAATGTTAACTAAGAAGTCAACTGTAACGATTCGTGAGGGGTCGTTACACTAATAATATTTATGTATATGACATATATTATAATGTAGAATCCTCATAGGATATTCATAATTAAGATTAATGTTAAAATTCTATTTACCTTCTCAATTATTTTATCATTAAAGTTTTCCTTATTTTATCTTGATCAAACCCTATTTATGAAACCCTTCATAAATAGAAAATCGTTTAATAAACAAATTAGAAAATGATCAGGATCCATTTTATTTAATTAAGTTCTGAATAACACTTTTACAGAATATAATTCACTCTTGTGAACGAGTTATCTATTCTATCTAATGAATAATGTTGTCATCATTTATACAATACATCTCCAACTTATTGAGTGAAGTTGCCATCCTGCCATGCCTAACATTTGATAAATCAAAACAAACATCGCACAGACATGCAATCACTTATCCATTTCAAATTAAGATGTCTACAAGAATATCCATCAAAGTGAATTGATTTCTCAACAGAATTATTCCACAAATCAATATCAATTTAGGTCCGGCCTAATACATATGATAAACCAATTGTATACATCAATGTTTCTACTTGAAAAGCTCATTCCAATAGTTAAGACAAATTATCCCATAAGGTAGAAGTAGGTGAGCATCACAGTCTTATCGAAGTCAAAGTACTCAGCTTTAGATTATCACTTCAATATTATATCATTCCGTATACTTTTTGTGCATAATATCAAAGTATTATACTTATAATCTTGATGTCATTTGCTTGTTACAAATCTATGTTAATAAAAGTATTGAGGACAACCGATACATGAAATAAATAAATAGCATTTATTAACATATAAACGACTGAAATTTATTAACAAATTTTCATTTTAGGCCAATTCTAACGTTATCCAACTTGCCCTTAAGCTAAAAGGTGTTACATCCATCACACTCCCATAGCCTCCATATCTCTCTCAAAGCTTCTGGCTACCAAAGCTTTTGTAAATGCATCTGCTAAGTTTTCCTCCGATGCGATTTTGCAAACCGCCACAACCCCTCGTTCATATTGGGCTAGTTAACAATTTGTCCTAAAGTCTACCGAATTTTATATTTATGAAAATTCTCAAGTAGCTTATTAATCAAAACAGTGGGCATTTCGAAATATTAAGTTTTTCGCATGAAAATAAGATTAAAAATTCAACCTTTAGTATCATCACACAAACAAACAAAAACAAAAAATAAAAGTACATGTCACGACTCGACCTATGTAAGGCCGTGACTTCGTATTACTTAACTTAAATACCAATTTTGCAACGACCCGATTTGGTGGTGCTGTTACCTTTCCATGCTTACTTAAACATACTTCATCTTAAAACTTACTTTTGCTTTATGTCAAAATAGGGAAACATTTTTTTTTCTTTATTCTTCTTTTTAAAATTCAATTTAAAACTTAACTTATACTCAAACTTATTTATAGGCACTCACTCGAGTATCGAACTTTAAAACCACATTTTTACAAATCATAGTAGTTATCATATACTAATACCATCGACTTGTCATAACATAACACAAACACATTTTACCTAACATATTTTCAAAACTCGTGACGGTGTCCAACCCAAATTTCACAGTCTATAATGCCATCTCTCCACAGTCTTGCATCAAGCATTGTCGGTAGGTTGCTTACCTACAGCATGAATGTAAGTTATGAGCTTATGCTCAGTAAGTACAACTTTCTATTCCACAAAAAATTTTAAGTAAAAGAATGCATGAACCGATTACGCTTTCTTATGTTAATTTGGTTTTGGGCCCCCAACATAATATGAGTGCACGTACCGTGATGTGTAGCCATGGAATGATTGAGGCAGTCAATCCAATCTAAATCAAATCATGAACCAAACTGTTTAACATGAAGTGGTTGGGGTAGCCAATCCAATCCAACTTAAACATGGACCAAACAATTTAAACCCGCCCTCGTGGCAAGCCAGTATGATACAAGAAAACTTACTTGTCTTATCTTATTACATGAAAAATTGTTCTTGGTTGATTGTACTTAAAAACTTGAATCTTAGTTGTTTCTTACTTCAAAACTTAATCTTGTTTTTATCATGTGATTTATTATTAGTGAACATGCTTTCATGATGTCAAAATAATAAAATATAAAACATATGTATATCATGTAACTCAATGCATGAATTTTTGAAAAACATGCAATGTAATAAAAACATTTTACCCATGCTATAGACAGAGTTATACTTACAAATTGTTCTATGCTCTTGGTCTATTGTTCTAATAAAGCACAACAACAGGTCATGTTCCTGCTTCAAACAGAGCGTAAGATAAGAGTCGTTCTATCATGTCATAAACCATAACATACTAGATCGGTATCCAATCTGATTACCTTCGGTAATCATAGATACAAATCCTATCATAGTAAACCGGTATCATATCCGATTATCATTGATACCTTAACATAGCAAACCGGTATCCTATCCGGTTACCATTGGTAATCATGGATATAGGTCCTAACATAACAAATCGGTATCCTATCTGGTTACCATCAGTCATACACTTGTTACCATATTCTTATGTTTTGAAAATATCACAACTTTATAAATCAAATATTTCTTACCATAAAACTTGAAATTGCCTTTCATAAAACATAGTACGTTTTTAACAATCACTTGGGAAATTCCATTAGATTTAAACCTTTTTGAAACCATTTTCACAAAATCTCAATCTCTTTTTAAAGAGATCATAAAATCTTAAAAACTGCTTTTAAAACATCCTTTTAATTTATTGGACTGCATGTGTGCAGGAAACTTCCTACACCATGCACAATTTTCAAAATCCCATTTTATCTTTAAATCAGTTTAGAATTTAGAAAAACTTTCTTCATAAAAGTTGTAGATCTCATCGAAAGCTACAACTCTTAGTTTTTCCAAAACCTAATTCTACCTTTAACTTACTCATTTTTTCCTTTTGAAAAATTCTGGCCGTGTATATTGTCTGTACTAACTAGCTTCGGATTTTGATAAAAACAAAAGCCTTTGGAACCATATTTTCAAAAACCGTCCATGGTACCCCCTAGGATTTTTAATTTTCTACAACTTTACAGTTATAATATTTTCCAAATTCGGCTTTTAAAGGCCTCCAAATTAAGTTTCCAAAAAACTATCCAGTTAAATTCGAAAATTGGCTGTTTGCATTTTTTGTTGATTTTTGCTTAAAAGTCCGTGCACCCTACCTCAAATGGGCAAAGCCGTGAGCCTAAGTCAACATGCAATTTGTCGGATTCGTTCTTAATATTCGAACATACACTTGTCTCATGTTCTTGAAAACACAACATTGATAACTTTTCAAGCTTACCAAATTGTGTTTTAGGTTAATTCATTAACCAACACACACTTAGCATTCACATCATCATCATCATCATCATCATTATTCGTAAAATCTTCCTAGTTAGACATGTGATGGCATTTTCACGAACACATGCTGAGCAATGAGCACAAATAATCTTAAACTCAACATAGAGCATAAAAATCAAACCTTAGCATATATCTAGCATAACCAATCATCAAAAACCATAAAATAATAAACATGAGCTTATGCTCTTACAACCATAGCTTGAAATACACATAAATTCCATAAATGAAATTCTTAGTTAGAGAGTTAAGATTATACCTCTAAAGCTTTCATCAAAAACCATAAAATAAGAAACATAAGCTTATGCTCTTACAATCATAGATTGAAATACACATAAATTCTATAAATGAAATTCTTAGTTAGAGGGTTGGAATTATACCTCTAAAGCTTTGAAAAAGTGATTCTAGACCTTGCATGAGCAAAATTCTTACTCCACCACCCTCCATACCACAACCGGCCATCTCTCTCTTTCTCTCTCTCTCTCTTTCTTTTTTTTTTTTTTTTTCCTCTAAAGCTAGAGAGGAATAGTTGATGTTGAGAAGGAACTAAAAGTTGGGAAGCCAACTAATGGTTCAACTCAACACTACCCACCTCTATTTATAGGTGAAATTTCCATAATTTTTCATAATTATTTTTTTCCTTAAATTCTCCTTGAATTGCATATTGGTCATTAAAAGACAAAATATTTGCCTTTCAAGTGCCTCCAAGTGGCCGGCCATGCATGTGTTGGAGTCAACAAAAATCTTTTCAAACTTATCTCTAAGTTACTTTCTTGTTCCCCAAGGCCACCCAATGTAACAAGCCATTTGGCCTAGTTGAAGGCCTTGGTTAGGAAAAAATCCATAAATTCCATAAATCAAAAATTTCATATTTAATCACAATTATACTACTACAGAATGCGGATACCACGACGGCGATTGCACGACCGTTATTTAAAAACCGTCGTGGAATCTGAGGCAAAAACACGGAACAAAAACCGGTCTCCGAAAACCGTCGTGGAAGTCGAGACTTCCACTACGGTTTTTTAAAACCGTCGTGGAAGTATGTATTTCCACGACTTTTCTTTGAAACTGTCGTGTAATGATCCAATTACACGATGGTTTCATATAACCGTAGTGGAATCTTCGAGGATTACACGACGGTTAAATAAAACCGTCGTTGAATTTAAGACTTACACGACGGTTTCATGGAAACCGTCGTGGAATCATCGTCCTTTTTGTTCAGACATATCAAATCGAGTGGCCCTGTTTTTCCCACATCGATACAACAGCTGCCGTGAACAAAAATCAGATCAGATCACTCCGACAACAGTTCCATACGCCGCTGTTAGACGCCACCCACCACCATCTACTGGTCGATCATCATTCTTGTAAGTCAAGATGACCGAAATGAACTCATCTTTTTGATGTTTTCCTCTGTATTAATTTTTTATTTACGAACCCTGAATATTAAATTTGTTTTGTATTTTTTTGGATTGCTTTTGATACGTTAAATACTGCAAAGTGTTTAATTTGGGTTATCACAATCAATGTATTATTAGATTGGTTTTTTTTGTAGTTTGGATATTTTAGTTAAATCCTACCACGATGTATGTTTAAAATTACGATGTATATATTTTTATTTTGGATTTTTTAGTTAAATAACCCAGGCCGGTTTTGTAATTGTATTTTTAGTAGTTTTGTTATTTTTTTTGGATTTTTGTATTAAATATATTGTTTATTTAATTAATGCATGTGCCGGGAGTATTTATATATAACGTAAGTAATTATTAGAAGTTGATATTCATGCATGCAATTTAAACGTATGCACACCTTCATGACTTCGAGAACTAATTTGATTTATTGGTTTAGGATTTGCCCGCAAATCATGGATAGGAAATGGATGTGGTTTGATAGATTGACTAAAGCATATGAAGATGGTGTTGAAGAATTTTTGTCATTTGCCAAATCTCATACACAAGACGATAAGATTCGGTGTCCGTGTCAAGTTTGTGGTAATCATAGATCCCATTCCATTGATGATGTTAGAGGGCATTTGCGCGCTTATGGGATTATTTGTTCTTACCAAACATGGTATTTACATGGCGAAGATTTTGTCCATATTAAGTATACATCGACTAGTACTAAAGATAAAGAGCCTATAGTTGAGGAAAACGTTGGTGATAATATGTACAATATGGTTAATGATTTGGAAGAAAACTTTGTGCACCGTCCGGAGTTATTTGAGGAAATGATTAATGATGCCGAAACGCCCTTGTATGTCGGGTGTACAAAATATACAAAATTAGGGGCATTGGTTAAATTATGGAATATGAAAGCATCGGGAGGGTGGACGAATTCTAGTTTCACGACTCTTTTAGCTTTTCTAAAAGATGTTTTACCGGAGAATAACAAAGTGCCACCTAGTATGTACGAGGCGAAGAAGACGTTGAGCACGTTGGGAATGGAATACGAGAAGATACATGCTTGTCCAAATGATTGCGTGCTTTACCGGAGAGAATATGAAGAGTTAGATGAATGTCCGGTTTGTAATGAGTCAAGATGGAAGAAGGGCAAGGTGCCATCGAATGGTAGTAAAGGAGTGCCGGTGAAAGTGTTATGGTACATTCCACCAGATCCACGTTTCCGCCGTTTATTCCGTAATGCACAGCATGCTAAGAGTTTGACATGGCATCATGATAAACGTGTTGACGATGGCAAGCTTAGGCATCCGGCCGACGCACCGCAATGGAAGACCTTTGATGACAATCATCCAGATTTTAGTGCAGAACCAAGGAATTTACGTCTCGGTTTGTCGACGGATGGAATGAACCCGCATAGTAACATGAGTAGTCGGCATAGTACATGGCCGGTCATACTTGTCAACTACAATCTCCCTCCAGAAGTTTGCATGAAGCGGAAGTTCTTGATGTTGACATTATTGATCTCAGGCCCTCGACAACCGGGGAATGACATTGATGTTTACTTGGCACCATTAATCGATGACCTAAAAAGGTTGTAGGATGATGGTTTACAAGTAAGAGATTCTTACCGAGGAGATACGTTCAATCTTCGCGCAATGTTGATTTGGTCAATTAACGACTTTCCTGCACTTGGCAACCTATCTGGTTATCCTGTGAATGGTGCTATAGGATGCCCCGTTTATATGCAGGAAACATCTTCCATCCGGTTGAAAAACGGTAGGAAAACCGTTTACCTTGGTCACAGGAGGTTCTTGCCGAAAAATCATCGATATCGCAAACAGAAGAAGGCTTTTGACGGCAATACCGAAGAAAGATCAGCTCCTCGAATTTTGACTGGCGAGGATGTATTTGATATGGTTAAAGATGTGAAGGTAGTTTTGGGAAAGAGGAAACGTAAGGATAAAGTTAACGATGGACCATGGAAGAAGAAGTCAATCTTCTTTGAACTTCCATATTGGAAGTCACTCTACGTGCGTCATTGCTTAGATGTTATGCATATTGAGAAAAACGTATGTGAATCGATAGTGAGCATGTTGCTTGACATTCCGAATAACACTAAAGATGGTGAAAAGGCACGGTTGGACCTTCAAGAGATGAAGATTAGAACGAATTTGCTTCCCAAGAAAAGGAAGAACGGCACGTACTTACCGCCAGCAAAGTACACATTAAGTAGACACGAAAAGAGAAAGCTTTGTGAGTGGCTTGCTTCCGTGAAAGTGCCAAGTGGGTACTCTTCAAACTTCAGGAGGTTGGTGTCGATGAAAGATTTGCGGCTCGTTGGAATGAAAACACACGATTGTCACATCTTGATGCAACAATTATTACCTATTGCATTGCGGGGAGTTTTAACAAAAGATGTGAGATACTCAATTACGAAGTTATGCTCATTTTTCAATTCAATATGCTCGAAGGTAATTGATCCAATGATGCTAGATTCGCTACAATCGGAATTGGTTATGACATTGTGCCTGCTTGAGAAGTATTTCCCACCAGCCTTTTTTGATATAATGATCCATCTATGTGTGCACTTAGTTCGGGAAGTTAAGTTATGTGGCCCGGTGTATTTGAGGTGGATGTATCCTTTTGAAAGGTACATGAAGGTTTTGAAGGGGTACGTGAAGAACCGGAATAGGCCGGAGGGTTGTATAGTGGAAAACTACATAGCCGAGGAATCAATTGAATTTTGCTCTGAGTATTTGTCCAACGCGGACCCAATAGGGTTGCCAACAAGCGGGCTGCATACCTCGAAAGGACTATCCGTCGCCATTCATTCATCAGTAAATCAAGATGAATGGGAAAAAGCTTGTTTGTATGTTTTGCGCAATGCGAAGGAAATGGAGCCATTCTTTCAGGTTCATATGGCGGAGGTAAGAGCTGCGAATCCAAGAAAAGGAAGAAGTGAGAAGTGGATTCAAGATGAGCAGAATCGGACATTTCGGGAGTGGATAAGAAAATATTTGCATGCGAATCGTGGCGTTTCACAAGACGCATTGAAGCTATCCAGAGGTCCGTCATCGATAGTCACAAGATATACATCGTACCTTATCAATGGGAACTCCTTCTATACTCGGGACAGAGATGAGAAGCATCCCGTACAGAATAGTGGTGTCACCCTTCGGGCCGAGTCTATGCATATTTCATCCGCAAAGGACAAGAATCCGGTATATAGTTCCATGAATTACTTTGGGGTCATTGAAGATATTTGGGAACTTGATTATTGCGGCTTGCGAATAGCACTCTTTAAATGTAAGTAGGCTGACAATAATTATGTTAAGGTTGATAGTGACGGCGTGACAGTGGTGGACTTTAGGCGATTGGGATACAAAAATGATCCTTTCATCATGGCGTCACAAGCGGTCTAGGTATTTTATACTACGGATCCCGCAAATTTAGAGTTATCTTTAGTTGTGACAATGAAGACAAGAATAATTCGAGATGGCCACGAAGATATTGACGATTACACCGACATTCCATCATTTACAACGGGTTTGCCACCGGTGGACGAGATTGATGATTTTGACGATGATGTTTCACACTTACTTCGATTGGACGTCGAGTGGACACGTGTTGAGAAGCCCAAAAAAAAGCAGAAAAAAAAACGGAACAAATTAATGAATAATGTTCTTAAGTACGTTGTAAACATTGGGATATACGGTTTTTGGATTATTACGCACATTATATGGGAACCATTTATCCATGCAAATATGATTGGAATCAAATATGTTTGGAATGAATGATTGCACAACATACAGGGCAGCATACTTAAAGGGATTATATTAACAATTTCATTTTCCTATTATCGTAAATTTCAAATACGTACGACGACGGTTAAATAAAAAAACCGTCGTGGTATATTATGTACCACGACGGTTTTCCTGTAAGACCGTCGTGGTACATACAGTTGTGGTAGACGAAGTAAACTCAACCACGACGGTCTATTCCAAAGACCGTCGTGGTAAAATGATCTATCACGACGGTCTTTTAAGTTGACCTTCATGTTAGAGTGGATAAATCAAAGAGCTATACCACGACGGTCTTTATATTTGACCGTCGTGGTATTTATAGTACCACGACCGTTCGTATATTTAACCGTCGTGGTATATTGATTACCACGACGGTCTTTTTTATAAACCGTCGTGGTATCTATACTACCACGACGGTTTAAATATGAACTACCACGACGGTTTTTAACCAGGACCGTCGTGGTATATTGTTTTAGCGGCAAGTTTTGAAATTTTTGAAAATTGTTAAACTTTTTGAAACCTTTTAATATAACCTAAAAAGCTGCAAAACTCTTCCTCACCCAGTATCGACCCTCTCTGAAACCCTCGAACTCTCTGAAATACTCTCTAAAACCCTCAATCTTCGACGCCATCGTCCAGCACTCACGGCGTTATCAACCTACAATCTCCGACGCCATCCACCACCAATTGCGGTGATTTCGGACTTTACCATTCTCTCTCGCCGACCAGAACCCACCATTGACAAAACGGTAAGTATTAATGCATATTCCAATTTTTTTTTTCTTTCTCCTTTTTCTCTCGGTCAATTTTATGATAGGCAGAAATTTTCAAGAAGTTTCCTTGTGTTTTCATCTATTTCTCTGCATATTTTTCGATTGGCTATCACTTGTTTCACACTGAGTTTTCTTATGTTGCTTATATTTTTTCTTGTGTTGCTTTTTTCATAACTGAAAATACCTAGGGAACGTTATTACACATCAGAAATCAAATTAACAATTTTGGAAGTTTGATTTACCCAATGATTAGATATTTTCAGTTACTTTGTTCTATTTTTAAGGGAAGAATATTTTTATTTTATTGTTAGTTACATTTCAGTTATTGGTATGTTCTTTTGTTATATATATATTTAGGAGAACTTTTTTATCGTCACTGTCAGGATGTCTAAATAGAAAATTCTTTCTATTTCACTGTAGTTTTAGATTGATTTACGATGTCAACCAATCACGAGGAGGAAGTGTCAACCCAAACTCAAGTTGGAAAACCACGAAAAACCAACTCCTCAAGATTCAATGCCGACGAGGAGGGAAAACGTCGAGCCACGCTGCTTAAAAGAGTGCACATTGTTCGGACGAGGGGAGAACGAATTCAAGTTAGGTTTGACCCGAAAGGCCAACCAATAGGCAATGAAGGTGATGAATTACAGAGTTGGATTGGAGTGCTAGCTCGGGAGCACATTCCAATTTGGATTGCTGATTTCAGAAGTGCTGATTTGGAACCGAGGAAAGAACGAGTGTGGATGGAAGTTTTAACTTCATTCACGGTTGATGAATCACACAAAAAGCAGGTGTTGAAGTCTTGCGGAGAGGCAGTCAAAGGATTTAGATACGATCTCTACCAAGCATTTGTTAGGGATCATATTGATGAAGAAAGTGTTTGGCAACGACTGGCCAAAGTGGTGAACAATTACCCAACCATTAGCCAGGACGATTGGGAAAGGTTTGTTGCCTATCGACGGACGGCAGATTTCAAGAGGCTATCCCAACAAGGCAGGGAGATAAGGAAAAAAAGCAAGTACGGTTCAACCACAGGCCAAGACGGCTATAGGAAACTTGATCAAGAAATCGTAAGTTAATTAATTGGATACCAACAATATCTTCCATCCAATTGAAAATTTTTTTTATTGCTTGTGTTCTTTATGGTTACTAACTTCAATTACTAAATTTCAGCTCGAGAAGACAGGGAAGTTTGCAGACCGAGCTGTTGTTTGGCGGGACACGCGGCTCAAGCCCGATGGAGAGTACAAGCATCCATCGATTAAAATTATCGGCGATGCAATAGTAAGTCAACACGTTATATATTTCAAATAAGAAGTAAGATTAATTGTCTCCATTATATTTACGGGCTCAATAACATATTGTGTACTTGTTATAGGACGAACTAACACAACAAGAGACCCAAGAAAGCTTCGAATCCGTGGGCACAGAAGACATATTGACACGGTCTTTGGGCAACCCCGAGCATTCCGGTCGGCTTCGTGGGCAATCAAAATTTGTCAAGCAGTCGCAATACCTCAATTCCATGAACGTACCAAGGGAGAATGTTGAAGTCACCTACATGAAGCGACAGCTGGCTGCATTGGAAAGGACGGTGCAGGAACTTTGTGCGAAGCACGGTATCGACCGTGAGATGATGGCCGAGGAGGCAGCCCAACCTACGGTTGATCAGCACAACAGTTTCAAGGCGAGTTGCACCCTAAATAAGAAGGAAGCCGACGCCTCGGATCCGCAGCCCACACCTAATGCAAGTAAGGAATGCCAGCTTTTCCTGACCGATTTTATTAATGGTGGAGAAGTATTGGTTGCAATAGGCAGGGCTTACATGGACTGTGTTCCAACCGACACAGTCCATGGGATTCCTTTGGGCGAGGGGAATGTGCGGGTGACGATTAGTGTCCCCAAAATGAAACGTGCCCACCTTCCCATTCCGACGAATGAAGCCACGTATATTGAAGAGGCTGTCGGGGGGTTTGTTGCGTGGCCCCGAAAATTAGTCGTGCTTCAGAGCAGTCTAAGCCAGGCCAGTCGAGGTCCCAGTCAAGTTCCCGACCTAGAACCTTAGAGAAGGAAACGGTTGAAAAAGAAAGCCGGGAGAAAGAAAGTGCAGTCACAACCGGAGGTACAACAGCAAACGGCAGAAGACGTCGAACCTACGTTGGACATCAATGCACTTCCCGATATAATGAGACCACTGGCTTATTACGCACAAAGTTCCTTGGTCGACGGTGACCAGATTCCGTGCCCACCACTGCAAACCGATGATATGCCCATATATATTGGGTATGAAGATGTATGCCATTTCTTATCGTTTCAAGAAATCAGTGCAAGCTGTATAATGGTATACATCAGGTAATTGTTTTTTCCTTAAACAATACTTAATTATTGTTCCAATTAGCTTGAAATATAGATATATATGTTGATTTTGCACGCGTAACAAGTTTGACTTAATATTTTGCAGCTACTTATCGGATTGTTGTGCAAGAGCTGGATTGGGTCGACGATTCGAGTTTATTTCTCCATTCCTTGTCTCGCCAGTTCAACAAAATGTAGATCGCGCAGCCTACATTCGAGAAAGAGCCGAAAATATCATCCGGATCATAAGGGACGTACCAAGGGGACGGCTTGTTCTCATGCCATATAACAACGGCCAACATTGGGTATTGGCTGTTATTAATCTATGGGATGACTCCGTCCTCTATTTTAATCCTCTTGGTAACGATCCGGGTGAAGATTTTCAACAGCTAATTACGATGTAAGTATAACTTTGATGTTTATAGTTCAATGATTTGACATTCCATAAATGTTATATTATCTGTATTGATATATTGTCAAATGGTTAGGGCACTAAACGATTGGAAATTGCTGGTGGGAGACGGAATAACAAGGCGACGCAACTGGAAAACGTTGATTCAGACCGCTCGATGCCCGATCCAGCAAGGACATGTGTTATGTGGCTATTTTGTCTTGGGGTTCATGCGAGAAATAACGTTGCACGTCGATGGACTTGCCTCGCTACAAAACAAGACATCTTATACAAAAGCTGAGTTGAATTTGGTTAGGCAAGAGTGGAGTACATATGTAATGAGCCAGACACAGAATTTGTAAAACACATTGAGAACAATTTGTACTATAAGTAAAAATTTTATACTATAATTATTTTATTCTTTGATGCGTACTTTTTTCATGTCATGAATGATTGAACAGGAATGAACAGGAATGAATGAAATGGTATTAAATTGAACGAATAAATATTTTTTTTTGTATACGTTAAACCCTACCACGAAGGTTTCCATTAAAAACGGTCGTAGAAACATATATACCACGACGGTTCATAACTAGAACCATCGTCGTATCATGAACTACCACGACCGTTTATCGTTTTGCATGATCCACCGTCGTGTAAGTGAAATACCACGACGGTGGATTATAGAAACAGTCGTGGTAGATCAATATACCAATAAGGTTTGTCAATTCGTTTAAGAAACCGTCGTGGTAGGTGGAAATACCACGACGGTCTTTTTTATAAACCGTCGTGGTATATTGACTTAACACGACGGTTTTTAGTGTGAACCGTCGTGGTATTTCTCATTAAATAATAATTTTCCAGCTTATTTGTACATATTACACGACGGGTAAATAACCGTCGTGAAATGTGAAAAGATTCCACGACTCTGGATTCCACGACTGTTAGTGAACCGTCGTGGAAATGTTACCACGACGGTTAAAAACCGTCGTGGTATCCGCATTCTGTAGTAGTTAATTACTTGACCTCCAAGTAGGGCCATGTTTGGCACTCCTCCTAAATATGTAGTCTAATTTCTTGATAATCCAGATAGTGTCAATACTGTTTTAACTATCAACAGTATAGGAATACTGGACTATAATCCAGAATTTATCTATACTTAACTAGACCGCGTATAGGATTTTCTTAGAACTTGAAACTACTTAGTCCTTATTGCTCCAAATGTTATTCTTGATTTTTCTGGAGTGATCACATTCCTTATTCTTACTTCTTCATTCGTAATGACGATTGACCACAGTATAATTTCAATACTGGTTATTATATGGCAGTACCGTCTTATTCAAGACAATTTATCCTGATCATTCATTGGCCTGAACAAAAATCATAATTCATGACTCGGCCTTTTTCATCATAAAGTCTTATCATTAACTTAATAAATTATCATTGGGTCTCATAATACTTATAAGAACTCAAACATATTATGATAATCAAATCAGACCATAAGCTTCATGTTGACATACATGATTCAAACTTAGATTTTCCCTTATATCTAAAGAAATCACAAGTTCGTCAAAATTTTGGGTTGTTACAATTTACTCCCCTTAAAAAAATTTTCGTCCTAAAAAATTTAGTGGTTCTAGTTCTAATGGTCCCAAAAATGAACCTGACTGAGTTATTGGTCTCCTGACACTGTATCATCTTAAAACTCATTTTAAAACATAAAATCGATCTCCTAATCTCATTGTCCTGCAAACTGCAGATTGCAAACTGCATACTACGTACTGCATATTGCATCACACTGCATACTTTCTTATTTCATACCTTCATCATACTTTCATAATGTCATACTTTCATACTTTCATGCTTTGATATATTCATTCTTTCATACTTTCATATTATCATGCTTTCATACTTTCATCATACTTTCATACTTTTATGCTTTCATACATTCTTTCTTTCATACTTTCATATTGTCATGCTTTCATACTTTCATCATACTTTCATACTGTCACAACCCGCCTAGCACAGACCCGTTACCTTACATACATACATACTGAACTTATCATAATTACTTACTTAGTGAAAATTAGCGGAAATTTTTTTTATACAGCGCATACGAGCGGATAGCGATAGTAAAAGAAAGATGTTCGAACATCAAATACTATACATAAAAGTACAAAACGCGTAGTGGCTTCATTTTCCACATTTCACAATTCGCCCTGCCACGCTCCTCCATCTTGTATCAACAGTTGCTCTTAGGTTGCTTACCTACAGCATAGACGTAAGACAATGAGCTTTTACTCAGCAAGTACAACTATTATACCGCGATACAATACAACCATAACATATCACGATTAAACATATCATAGCATATCTTGTCATAACACATCATAGCATGTCTTGTCATAACATATCATAGCTTAACTTAACATATCATATCTTGACTTAACATGCGATACAATACAACCATAACATATCACGATTAAACATATCATAGCATATCTTGTCATAACACATCATAGCATGTCTTGTCATAACATATCATAGCTTAACTTAACATATCATATCTTGACTTAACATGCGATAGCATAATATATGCATGAACCGATTATGCTCTTATTATGTTTTCTTATTCATTCTTAACTTACTTTCATAACTTATCTTGCTTATGGGCCCCTTACATAAGTGTACGTACCGGGTGAGCAACTATAGAGTGGTTGGGGCGGCCAGTCCATTTCTAACTCAAATCATAGTCCAATCCGACCTAACGCGGGTCAGTACGATACAGGCAAGCTTGCTTGCCATCTTGCTTACTTGTCATGTTATACTTTAATCTTATTCTTGTCATAAGAATTTGTGGACATGCCTCGTAATGTCACACATACATACTTCATGTCTTAATCATAACATAGCTTTAACATAGCATGCATCATGAGCTTACCTTGTCATGCATCGTAACATAATCACATCATAACTTAACATGCCCTATATCATATTCTCACATCACAACACCACGTACAACATAGCATACATCTAACATACATTCATAGCATACATCTAAC
>CM046387.1:20042093-20069593 GCA_025413485.1 Ficus microcarpa
CTCTTTACGTGTGGTATGTTTTTCCCAACAAATTGTATAAGAAACAATTAAATTTTCTAATTAAAAAAATTAAAATTAAAATGGCCCCTCGATGCAGAAACAAAAGAGTACCAATCTCTTGTGGGCACACTAATTTGTATTGTTGAACTTCAAACTAATGTTTTCAGCAAAAGAGCAAAAAAAAAAAAACAAAAACAAAAACAAAAACAAAAACAAAAAGGGAAAAGAAGAACTTCAAACTAATGCAGGGTTGGTTCATAATCAGATAATTAAAACACAATACTATAAAATTATATATAAACCTATTCAATAGTGATATCAATTAATTGAACAGAAGGAAAAAGAAAAAAGAAAAAGAAAAAGAAAAAGCACCCAGACTATATGAAAAACTGATGAATTTCGTAGTTTAACTCACACAAAAATCAATGTACGAAAGAACGTACCAATCTCTTGCCGTGAATAACAGAGCATCAACATCAAATTTCAACATTAAATTCTTTGTGATTGCATAGTCTAAAGCCTACCGCAATATTTTGGTGTGTGAAATTGAGGCCCAATTTTTTTTCTTCGGTGACCTTTTCACAAGGACTTACATCAACTTAATTTCTATGAAGACCTAATAGACTTGTTATTTATTTCTGATGTTAAATAAGTCTTTCAAGTTTTATTTGAACTTCGAAAGGTTGACATTGGGTTGAAATGCCGATTTTTATAACCATCAGCTTTTGCACTCATTTGTTTGCGTATTGAATTTGGGAGGTCATTGATGATTCTCGTCGGCTTCATCATATTTCAATGCATGAAGTGAAAATCAGTGTTTTTTTTTTATTTAACTTGCTATGGAGGACTCATGGTGGTCCAAGTTTCAGAAATTTTAAAATACCATAAACCAAAATCCTCCTTCCCCCTATTATGAACTCATATCTTAAAATTCATCGGGGATTTGACAAAGCTCCCTTCATAATATATATATATATATATATATATATATTTATTCTTCTTTTTATTGTCTAAAACTTTCGTGTTCAGCCCGAAAGTTGGTTCGGCCCATAACTGTCTTGTTCTCTCAAAAAGCAAAAATTTTTGTTTGACTTAAAGAAAAAAACTGCTTGCACGGGTTTTGGAAAAACGTCGCAAACAGCGCCGTAGAGTCGAAATTTCGCGGTGGCTATTTCTTTCAAAAATGTTCCTAAAATTTGAGCATATATTTTTTCTGTTGGACGCAAAGCCCAAGTAACTTCGGACAGCAAGCTGCCCAGGTTTCGGCAGAGGAATTCCATGGGTTACCTAGAGTATATCATCAGTTTACTCAGCTTTCCACGCATTATTTTTGCTTGTTAGGTTCTCTAATACACCCATGAATCCAGTATCCAGTCCAAACTTGTGTTTTGCGCCTTTATCACAAGTTACCAACATCAAACACTATCCTTTCTTTGGATTACAACCATTTAAAAAAAAAAACAAAAGAAAAGAAAGAAGCCATATAAACCTTATCTAGACGTAAGTTTAGCCTAGGCAAGAATCGCATTAGTATAGTCAGTCACAACTCATGCAAACAACATCAATATATTCTTAAACATCTTTATAAATAGATTCCAATAATATTTTTTATGAGGATAGAGATTTTATACCTTAAATACTAGAAAAAGGATTGAGTTTTTCTCACATCTTAGTAATCTTGCTAAGCTTGAATCACAATAAACCAAAATAAATTTCTTAGTATTTGCACCTCTAAAACAAATGTGACCAACTAGAGAGAAAACACAAGATTTTCTTTTAATAAACTTACTCTAAGTGATGCTTCCTCCCTTGGTCTTCTATTGATCCCTTAAAGCAAGCTTGGTTTACATAACTATTTGGAGATATTGGTGGGTGTGGGCCATGGCCAGTAAAGGGGAAAGGAGAGAGAAAGGTTCATGTGTTGGTGGATGGAAAGAGGAAAGTGAACTCTCTTAACATATGCAACATTTATAGGCAAATGTTAATGATCTTTTCTTAATCGCTTAAGCTCTGCCTAGGCATAATTAATTAGCAAAATCTTGGCTTAATCTGTTAATAGTGGCTGATTCTCCAAGCAACAAAAAGGGGTCAAAATTGTCTTAAATTCTTGACATCCCATCACCATTCAACCTAGCTAGCTCTAGCCCCCACCTTTTCCCAATATTTTGCCCTAAATTTGGGGTTGATGTCAACTTGCTTCCCATGATCTCATCCATTGGATGTTGAAGGGAATTTTTGTCCCAAAACATCATCAACTCATAGCCCTTGATTTGTAGCTAAAAATCATCTCATGCACTTTTTCTTCACTAAGCTCAAT
Source organism: Ficus microcarpa (assembly GCA_025413485.1). NCBI lineage: Eukaryota > Viridiplantae > Streptophyta > Magnoliopsida > Rosales > Moraceae > Ficus > Ficus microcarpa. Next base: position 20,044,411 of record CM046387.1, read on the forward strand.
TTTGAGCTACTAAGTTAAGCTTTAAACTTGCTAATGTAGTATGAAGGAAATATTTAGTGGTAATCATACTTTGACTTCTAAAATAAAAATATTAACCTTTCCTTCTGTCGTTTGAATATGTGAATAACACATACTATTCATACCATGACTTATCTTGATTAATTATAATATTTTAGCACATAAAAAAATGTGACAAGTGATAAGGGCCTATGCTAATGGAAATTTTGTGAATTAAATTTTTAATCCACTACTTTTGTTTAACTCACAAAATTTACAAATTAGAGAGAGAAAAAAAATATATTGATCACTACAACACCGGACAATTCTCAATCATATCAGTCTTATCCTTCAGATCCTTCATGGCTATAGAGTACTTATCTCTAAAGAAGAGAGATTAGAAGTCCTAGATGAAGATAAAAAAGAATCTGACCCAGGAGACACCTACAAGGATCTTTACATAGCACTATGTTTAGATCTGTAGGGATGTAAAATTCCATCCCGGCTCTTACTTTGTGGACACAAGACACGATGATCACTTCCTTTAGAGGGACTGGTTGGCGCGCGCTCCCCAGCCATGGGAGACACTCGTGCAAGACAAGGCACAAGGTGTCATGCGACCCCTTCTCATTGTACCATGCAGTCTAATTTCCTCCAATTAATTTCCAAGTAGACTGCCATTAATAGTGAGAATAAAACTAATATTTATTTATTCCAAAAATAACTATCCTGACTCTGATGCTAACTCTTGTCCAGAACATAACTTCGACACCGATTCCTGTCACGGAACTCGATTTCCACCATCCTAAAACCCAATCCTGATCTTAATTCTGAAACTTGATACTGACCCCGATATCGAAACCCAACCTTAACCCTGTCCTGAAACCCAACCCTGATCCCTCACCCCCAACCACAATTCGTTAACTCAACCCCGGTCACCATTCTGAAAACCAACCCAGTAACATACCAAACCGCATCCCCGATCCCAAACATGCCCTTGAATTTTGACTTTCCTCACTTATTTTTAAGGAAAATAGAATCCAACATTTCCTTTTTAATTTTTATCTCAGATTTTTCCTCTAACTTTTTTTTTCCCAATCTCTTTTGGGTTCCAAACAACGGAAAATATAATCCCTCATATTGTTTTTCTTTTCCCCTCTAAAATCCAGGTTCCAAACATACCGTAACTCTATAAGAAATAATTAAAACTTCCAATTAGTTAAGAAAAAAGAAACAACCGAAAGGGTCCTTCTCGATTCAAAAACAAAAGAGCACCAATCTTCTAGGAATGCAGGTTAGGGTCATACTCAGATAATTAAAATGCATTTATAAAATTATAAACGAACTTGTTCAATTGTGATATAATTTTAGCTCTACGGTGTAATGGCAATTCGTCTTTCTTTTGTCTATGACATAATATAATATTGAACCTGTCTCTTTCTTTGAAGAGCACTTTTCTTTGGTGATCCGGAGTTAGAAAAAGAGATTAAAGAAAGACGACAGACAGGCAATGAATTAGACTATTTTAAAAATACGTGGATGCACCGAGACTATTTAAACCAAAAAAAAAAAAAAAAGTCAATGAATTAGAAAAAGGAAAAAAAGATAATAGTATCGAGACTACATGAAAAACTGAGGAATTTCATAGTCTAACTTGCATAAAAATCAATGTACGAAAGAGCACCAATCTCTTGCGGTGTATGGCAGAGCATCAACATCAAATTCTAGTGATTGCATATTCGAAAGAGCACTGCAATATTTTCATCGTGCACATATCTTTTCTGGGTGGTCTGAGAGCAAGTCTCTTCGCCCTATAAATAGGAGTCAATTTGCCGCATGATTTTCTCACATTTCTCTTCTTTCTTTCAATGTTCAATTGCCTATGGCAAACACTTCTTTTGCTGCAATGCCGATCGCAAACACTTCAGGAACAAATAACTTCTCTTTCGCCGACCAATCCAACGGGCAGGGCTCTCACCAACATGCACAAACTTCCGTCAGAGTCGTGTACATCCCTACAAGAAACTACTTTCTCCAACAACAGCAGTTTCTGGTGGCCGATCATTCACCTCATACGGTTCTCGTTTTTGTCATCCCCGTGGTGATCAACTTGATTCAACTCAAGTGTCAATCCAATGGCAATTCTCCGTTCGACACAGACCCCGTGACGATGTGGTTCAGCATGTCCTGTTTGCTGGCATATTGTGTGGCTCATAGGATCGAGCTGAAGTTTGGCTGTCATCTTCGGTCTCCAATTACTAATTCTCTCACTCTTATCCGATCCGCTTCATACCTCTGTGGTTCTCTCTGCTTAGCTTCTTTAACCTCAACATTTTTTCCGAGCAAGACGATGCCCGTTCTTTACACTTTCTACGCGGTTCTGTCGACGGCTGACATACTTGTTAAGTACACCCCTATTGGAAAGCTGTGGAAATGGAGTGCCCAAAGAATTGTGAGGATCTGCTCTCATCAAGGTGACATACTCCCGGTGTAAAGCAGAGATTCCTTCAAAAACTGTGTTTTATTGTTTAAATTCTTGAATTTTCTATTATGTATTGTGTTTGTTTTATGTTGTATGAATTTTTCATTCATATCATTTTGTAGTTATGTTGTATTTCATGAGTTTTTCAATTATGTTCAATAAAAATAGTGATCTTTACATTTTGTTCATGTAATAATTTTCCTTGCAATATGATTTTTTTTTTTTTTTTTGGCCAATAATCAACGGAGACAAATACAAAATCCACAATAAAGGAGCACAGTACATCTCAATAAAAATGACTCTTTCGAGAAAGGGGGAAAAAAAGAAAAAAGAAAAAAGAAAAAAGAAAACGACGACCGACCTCTTTATTTTCGTATGTACACACTAAAACAAACTGTGGTCATTTGAATGAACTAAAATACACCACGGATAAGACAAGTTCTTGGAGCACCTAGGACTAAACTAAAATCTTTACTTTTTTTTCTACAGTTGAAAGCACTGCAAGACTTCATATGGCAAGGGTCCCCCCATTTTTTTTTCTTTTAATTTTTTTTTAAATTTGTTTGTGAGGCCCTACTCATCTTTCCTTCCTTCTCTCTCTCTCTCGCTTTTTTTAATTATTTTTCAAGCCGGTTGAGTTAGAAGAATAGCTCTTTCAAAGGTTTCGGACCAAACCAATTTTAAGGGAACAAAGGGACAAGATGCACCCTTTTATTTTTTATTTTTATAAACACCTTCTAATACACTTACGTGGCATACATTTTTGTTATCCAAAGATAATGGTATTGTTCAAACCACCTAGACTTTACAGGAGGGAGGGGGTGAGAGAGAGAGAATATTTCTGTCTAATTTTTTATTAGGAATTAAATATCTATCATAATAATGCGAATCTATTTTTTAAATAATATTTGTTTTATCTTTAATGATGCGTCAAATCAGTAATTTCATTAAATTTTTAAATGGAAACAGATGGCATATCTATTAGACGTTATTTCACCAATGCGAGCGCCAAGTTGTTTCATGTGTTCAAATTTCCGATCCTCGAGACAGTTTGAATAGTTTGTATATATTAAAGGTTAATATATACAAATGAACGATTTATAAATTAGCGGGTAAAGTGATATTCATGAAATTAATCCTTTCTTTGGTGCTACATTGAGGCAGATATGAATTGTTGAAACTAATAATTTTCTATCTCTTATCATTTTTTTTTCTTTCAAGTTTCCCCTTGATTTTTGAATCTCTTTGCTTAGCTTTTTTCTTTTTTTTTTTTTTCTTTGTATCAACAGTTTTTGGGGACAACATGAAGTCTATTTTGTATAATTTTAACATGATGTCGTCAACTTGTGACATACTACACAATAAGTAAACCCCTTTGCCCAATAAAATAAAGAGTAATTGACATAAATAGTCCTTGAATTCTTACAAAAGTGATGGTTTGGTCCTTGTTCCCTTTTTTTTTTTTTTGCTGATATTATCTTAAACTCTTATTTTTTAGTTGTTATAATCTTTCTGTCAAAATCCATTAAATTTTTAACGGAATCTTGCTGAAATGATTATTTTTATAAATAAAATAACTAAAATACCCTCCCCTCTCTCACCCTGCCCCCTCCCCTCTCTCTATTTCGCTCACCCCCCTCCTCTCTCTCTCTCTTAGTCTGGCCACCCCACCCCCAACTGGTTGCCCCCTACCCCGACTGGGTTGCCCCCTCTCGGTTTTGTCGGCCCCACCTGTTGCTGTTTGTCCCCCAGCACACAACTGGGTCCGCCCACACGATCTGGTCCCCCCAACTCACTCCTTTGGTTTGCCTCCCCCCCCCAACTGCCATTCAACCCCCGCCTAGTTGCACTCCCCCCCTCCCAAGGAACCCAGATCAGAGTCGCCACCCCTTCCGCCTAGTCACAAGCCCTCACCACCCCCCCCCCCCCCAACTGGAGCCCAAATTGAAGTTGACGCCCTCCTTCTGTGCCATTATTGAGCCCCTCCCCCTTTCAGAATCACTGATCTAGGTCCCCCCCTGTCCTCTCCCTTTCCGAGCTTGGCTCAATACCCAGACACCGAACTGGGTCTCCCCCAATCCCCACCGCCGCCCAAGGTCCCATCCTCAGTTTTGATCTTGGCCCCCGAGATATGAGCTTTGGTTTCGAAGAGAGCGAAAGTTCAAAGAAGAGAGAGAGAGAGAGAATCTGGGCTTTGGTTTGGAGGAGAGAGAGAGAGAAGAGAGAGATTAATTTTTTTAAATTAATTATTAGAAATTTATTAAAAATATCCTCTCATTTTGTTAGAAATTAATGGATTTTGATGGAAAGGACCATAATGGCCAAAAAATAAGAGTTTAGAGTCATCTTGGTTAAAAAAAAAAAAAAGAATATAGTCCAAATCGTTCCTTTTTAAAAAATTCAGGGACTATATGAACTAATTACTCTAAAATGAAAACAAATTGATAATGAATTATGAGTGTTAGTTTATCAATTCATGTCATAAGCTTAAGGTTTTGTTTGGGAAAGTAGTTCAAACTACCAACTCAAACTAAAATTTTTGTCCTTTTTTCAAAAAGTTTTTTGTCTTTTCTGAAAAAGTTTTTTCTCTTATCTAAAAAGTCATCAAAAATTACTATTACAACTAAAATATTTCAACTAAACTAACATACCAAACAGCCTATGAATTTTTAGAATGTAGGCTTACAATAGTGTTACACTCTAATAATGCATAACTATTTTAGTTGTCTTGTTGAAGTCTTCTCACAGAAAATGCAACAACGGATGCATACCCTGTGGCAGGATGCGCCTTTTTTGGATGGAACATACTCCCTGTGTAGACGAGAGATAATTCTTGCTCTGCTTTTGACTACTAAATTTTCTCTTATGTTCTGCTATTTTTTGAGAAAAAGAGAGAGAAGAGAGAAGATCTCTAAATGAAAGGGATAAGGGGTTTTGGATATAGAGAGAGATAAAGAAAGTTTTTAAAATGTGTACTTCTAAAATTATTAGTGAATTTATTCTCCATTTCTCATATATGCCTCTTTACCGAACTATATAAACCTTTGATTTCTTTCTGTTTTGTTTGTTTTAGTTATTTTATTTTTCTGCTGCCTATGCATATAGGGTGTGCTTTCCCAACACTAGCATTATAAGAAACAATTAAATTTCTAACCAAAAAAAAAAAAAAATAGAGAGATATTGATCCTGTAATGTTCAAGTTCAAACTAATGCAGGGTAGGCTCATGATCAGATAATTTAAAATGCAATACTACAAAATTATAAATGAACCTATTGAATAGTGATATCATGTTAGTTCTACGGTCAGCTCAATGAACTAAAAACAAATTTCTCTTTCTTTTTTTCTATTACAAAATATAATATTGAACCTGTAGATTTAAATTTTCTCTTTCTTTCTTTGGGTGATCTGAAGTGTTCCCGGTTCCAGTTCGTACATGTTCAGTTGGTGAACCGTGACTATTTAGAAAGAGAGGAGCACAAAAAGCATTAAAAAAGCACCGAGAACATATTATAAAACTGTTGAATTTCAACGTCTAATATTATAAGATGCATTGTGCAAAAGAGCACCAATCTCTTTTGGTGTATAACAGAGCACCAAGTTATTTACGCCCCATTTTTCAGCCACAACACGTCTTTTTTCTAATAACTTTACCATCTTTTTCTAGAAATCGCATGGTCTCAAGAGTATTTTTCAGCCACAACACGTCTTTTTCTAATAACTTTACCATCTTTTTCTAGTTATTGCATAGTCTAATGAGTAATCCCAATATTGTGATCGCGCACATATCTTTTCTGGGTGGTCTGAGAGCAAGTTTCTTCCCCTATTAATAGGAGTCCATTTCCCCCATGACATTCTCACATTTCTCTTCTTTCTGTCAAAACACAATGCCTATTCCAAATATTTCTTTTGCTGCAATGCTGATGGCAAACACTCCAGGAACAAATATCTTCTCTTTCGCCGACCGATCCAACCGGCGTGGTTCTCAGCAACATTCACAAACCTCCTTTACAGTCGTGTAAATCCCTACAAGAAACTATGTTCTCCAACAACAGCAGTTTCTGGTGCCCAATCATTCACCTCACATGGTTTTCGTCTTCGCCATTCCCGTGATCATAAACTTGATTCAACTCAAGTGTCAATCCAATGGCAATTCTCCGTTCGACACAAACCCCATGACGATGTGGTTCAGCATCTCTTGTTTGCTGGCATATTGTCTGGCTTATGGGATTGAGCTGAAGTTTGGTTCTAGTCTTCGGTCTCCTATTACTCAGTCTCTCACTCTGATCCGATCCGCTTCGTACCTCTGCGGTTCTCTCTGCGCAGCTTTTCTGACATCAACGTTTTTTCCAAATAAGGCGAAGCCCGTATTCTACACTTTCTTTGCGGTTGTGTCAACGGGTGACATGCTTGTTAAGTACACCCCTATTGGAAAGTTGTGGAAATGGATTGTCCAAAGAATTGTGAGGATCTTCTCTCGTCAAGGTGTCATACTCCCAGTGCAGAGCAGAGAAATAATTCGCTTATAAATTCTTCAGTATTGCGTTGTATTGTTTAAGTTCTGTATTTTTCAACCTGTTTTGGGGCTATGTTAGTGCGCGAATATTTCTTTCATGTCATTTTTGTTGTTATGTTCCGGTGTATGAAAAATCCATTCATATCCAATAAAAATGGTGATCTTGATATCTTGCTTATGTGATAATTTTCTGACTTCGTTTTAATTTATTTTTGGGATTGGTCTTGATGCAATTAACAGAGACAAAATCCACAAGAAAAGAGCACCTTCCCAGGTCCCAGCACATCTCAAAAACAATGACTTTCAAGAAAAGAAAGTAAAAAAATAAAAATAAAAATAAAATAAAAATAATAAAAAAAATCTACAACCCACCTGGCACCTTTTAATTTTAGAAGTATGCCCAAGAGGTCATTGGGGGTCATGTAAATGAACCAAATGCGTGACCAATAAGCCTAAAAATTGACCGAGAGCACCGAACTTTGGCCCCCATTTATCTTTGAAGTTTAGTGCATTTATATTTAATGGTCTTAAAAAGAACACCGAACTACTCGAGGCAGAAGCAAATCTTGTAATTTAAAGATTTCTATAGTTGGAAGAATTAAAACGTTTCTTATGTGTATGACAACGGTTTCCATTAAAAATAATTAAAAAAAATCCCAGATATATTTTTTCTCTTTTTTTTTTTTTTTTTTGAGTCCGGTGTCCCATAAGTTATGGTAAATAAGGAAAAAAATAGAAGTTTTGGTCAGAACTAGGAACAAAAATTGTAGTGGAGAATATTTTTATGAAAATAATTGAAATAAATAGCTGGATTTTAAAATAATTGAAATAAATTACAAATCTATTAAGTAAATGACTTAATTATAAGACATAAATAAATTATTTATCTTGTAAATCTATTATTCACTCTAAATATTTTAAAAACCTGTTATTTACTTTAATTATTAGGTAAATTGTAGGATTAGTTCCTGAACTTTTAAATGGATGAGAGTTTAGTCCTTAAACTTTCTTTTTAGATAAAAGTACCCTTGAACTTTTAAGTAGGTAAAATTTTGGTCCTTAATTTATTTTTTGTTGTTAAAATATCCCTAAACTATTAAAAAATGTGTGTTTGGATCCTCATATTAAATTTTGGACAAAAGTCGAGGTATGACAGACAGTGATGGGGGAGGTCACTTCGGCCAACAGAGTACAGCGTAGGACATCTGTTTTTGAACAAAAGTACTCTATTGTCCTAAAAATTGAATAAGCTCAAAGCAATATCCAACAAAAAACAATCCTTACAAATTATAAAAAAAAAAAAATAAAAAAAGCCTCACTACTCTTTAAAAATCAGAAGAAAAAAAATTTGATAAAGACAGATGAAAATGTTGTTTCTTGTGAAGAAACAAAATAATTTAAAATTAAAATCAATAAACAAAAACTAACATTTTTTATTTGTCTCTGTATGAAAATTTGTTTTTCTGATTACTTATGATTTGTGAGTAGATATTTTTGGGGGGGGATTTTTTTAACTTATATATTTTTTAGGGTCATATAGTACACTTTTGTTCAAAAAATGATGTCTTTTGTCGTTCTCTATGAGCTGAAGAAACCTCATTCATCAATGTCACTCGAACATCAAACTCCACCCTCCTCTAAAAAATTAATTGAAGGACCAAAATACACCTTTTTGAAGAGTTGTGGGGTATTTTGACCAAAAAATATAAAGTTTTGAAACTAAACTATCACCTACTTAAAAGTCCAAGGACGAATCCAACAATTCACCCTTAATTATTTTAAAACTGCTATTTACTTCATAATCAAAGGGAGCATGAGGACGAAGGAAACATGTAGAGCATGGGGGCGTCGTCAACCAACCAAACAACGAAGAGAAGGAAACATGTAGATTTGTGGGTCAATTTGATCTTGTAACATGATTCCATCCACTTTCTAATTTGCGAATTCAGCAGATTTTAAACCGACCTGGTTGTTTATTAGATTCTAAAACGAAAATTCTCAAAATTTAATGTGAAGTAAATTGGGCTTTGAAAAATAGTTTAAGCTATAAACAAAGAATTACCTTCCAACTGAATTTACTCCATATACATGTACACTAATAAATAGCACGTGCTTATAAAATTATTATTTCAAGAAAGGAAAACAAAATAATTAAAAAAAAAAAAAATCTACAACCCACTTTTTTAGTTTAGTAGTACGCCCTAAATGGCATTGAGGTCATGTAAATGGATCCAAACACGCAACGAATCAGACTAAAATTTGATCGAGAGCACCTAGGACTTGAATAAAAGTCAATAATCTAAAGAATTCTATACTTGAAACGTGTCATATGGCAAGGGTCACCAATATTCTTTCTTTCTTTATGTTTTTATTTTAAATTTTTTTGAACGGCCCACAAATCTTTCCCTCCTTTTCTCTTTTTATATTTTAAATTATTTTTCAAGCTAGTTGAAATCCTCCAGCACACACCAAGGTGCACCCAAGTTTTTCTCAGGTATGTTAGAAGAATCACTTTTGAAGGGTCCGTTCTCGAACAAATCAATTTTAATAAAACAAAGGGACAAACTTCTTCAATGATCACTTTCTAATACTCTCATGGGAACAAAAGTTTTTGTTATACAAAAATAATATTGTTCATGCCACCCATAAATAAAAAATAATGAAAAAAGGGAATGGATGAATAACTAGACTTAATTTACACCCAAGTTTCCCATTTTTAAGCAACATCATGTACACATAATTCTTGAATGTCTTGTGACTTTTTTGGATTATAGATTTGAACACAAAAGATTTAAATTGTTGTGAGATAAGACACTAAAGAAAAAAGTTTAAATTGTGAATTCAAAATGTTGATCTAAATAGGGGTTAATGTGCTCAACTTTCCCCACCAACTTGTCAACTTTTGTCTTTTCACCTTAAAAAAAAAAAAAAAAATTGTGTACTTTTTGTCATTCCTGTGATGCTAAATTGACACTAATACAGATTGTTGAAACTTTAGTTTTCTATCTTTGCATTTACTTTTCTTCTAAGTTTTCCAATGATTTTTGGTTCCCTTTGCTTAAGATTCTTTTAGCACCAAAATTTTTCCAGGACAGGATGAAGCCCAAATTTTATACTTGCGATGAAGCCCGAAGTTTATACTTCTCATGCATTGCTGTCAACTTAAGACATATACCATAAGTACATCTAAGCACTGAAAATTGAAAATAGATTGAACAAAGGATTGTGAGTGTTAATTTACTAATTCATCCCAAAAGCACAAACTGTTAGAAGGTAAGCTAACAATAGTATTATATTTAAAAAGTGAGTAAATTTTTTCGATGTCATGTTGAGGTCCTATAAGAGAAAATGTGATTATGGATGCATACTTTGTGGCAGCATACGCCTTTTTTTGGATCGAATATACTCTATGTATTATATTTTTCTCTTGTGTTCTATTATATCTTACTTTTCATGTGTAGTCAATATGCGAAATAGCAATAGTTTTGAAGTGTAGCTATGTTTTTTGGCCCTATTTTTTCCTTCCCAAAATATAGTATATTTGGGTCCATGGAGGAGCATTTACTTGACCTTTGGATCTATGGACACATGTTGAAAATCTCTTTCTGAGAATTCTATTATTCTTTGGGCTTATCTCTTATCTATTGAGTCCTTTCCCTGTCTTTAGATTTAAAAAGATTCTCTTTTCAACTTTTGATTCCTAATTTCGTGGTCTACTTTTGTCAATTTCATTTGTTTTTGTTTTTTTTTTTTTTTTTCAAATCTTATTTTTGTCTTCTTTGTTTGTTTTTTCTTTTTCCCTCTTTTATCAATTACGGGGGAAAATGAATTAAGGTATATAATCCAAAGCTTATTTGTGAAGTTAATTGTTCCTTTGATGCTAAATTGAGACAGATCTGAATTATTGAAACTAATCATTTTCTATCTTTGCGTTTAATTTTGTTTCAAGTTTTCCCTTGATTTTGGTTCCCTTAGCTTTTTAGAATCCACATTTTTTCTTGCTCTGCTATCGACTACTATATATATATATATTTTTTCTTATGTTCTGTTATTTTTTGAGAAAGAGAGAAAAAAGAGAGAACATAGATAAGCAAATGGTGAAAAAGGTTTCGGATATAGTGAGGTTGAGAGGAGGTAAAAAGAGTTTGTTAACTATGTAGTTCTAAAATTATTAGTGAATTTATTCTCTTCCCTTTATACATTGGTATTTTTACCGAACTACGTAAACTTTTGTTTTCTTTCTGTTTTTGGTTAATTTTTGTTTCAGTTAATTTTTCTGCCACCTTTGTATATGGAGTATGTTTTTCCCAACAAACTGTATAAGAAACAATTAAATTTTCTAATTGAAAAAAAAAAAAAAACAATTAAAATGGCCCCTCGATGCAGAAACAAAAGAGTACCAATCTCTTGTGGGTACACTAATTTGTATTGTTGAACTTCAAACTAATGTTTTCAGCAAAAGAAAAAAAAAAAAAAAAGACAAAAACAAAAACAAAAAAAACAAAAAACAAAAAACAAAAGCAAAAAACAAAAAACAAAAAACAAAAAAAAAAAAAAGGAAAAAGGGAAAAGAAGAACTTCAAACTAATGCACGGTTGGTTCATAATCAGATAATTAAAACACAATACTATAAAATGATATGTGAACCTATTCAATAGCGATAGCGTTTTAGTTCTACAGTGAGCTCAATGAATTAATGACAATTTCTCTGTCTTTGGTCTATCACGAAGTATAATATTGAACTTCCGGATTTAAATTCTCTCTTTCTTTGACGAATACCTTTCTTTGGGTGATCTGAAGTGTACCCAGTGCCAATGCCAACACGTGGAAATGGATTGTCCAAAGAATTTTGAGGATCTTCTCTCGTGAAGGTGCCACACTCCCAGTGCAGAGCAGAGGAATAATTCCCCCCTGTAAACTTTTTAGTGTTGTGTTGTATTGTTCAAGTTCTTGAATTTTCAATTTTGTTTTGTGGTTTTGTTAGTGTGTGAATTTTTTGTTCATATCATTTTTGTTGTTGTGTTAATGTACGAGTTTTTCATTCATATGCAATAAAAAATAGTGATCTTGACATCTTGATTATGTGATTTTTTTTTTTTTGTGCAATGTGAATTTTTTTTATTTTAATTTATTTCTTGGGTCGGGTTTCTTGCTATTGACAGAGACAATTACAAAATCCACAAGAACAGAGCGCCTTCCCTGCACTTCTCAATGACTCTTTCAATAAAAGAAAGTAAAAAAATTGATTAAAAAAATTAAAAAATACACAACCCACCTGGCACCTATTTGGATTAGTTGTATGGGTCGTGTAAATGAACAAAATACGTAACTAATAATGCTAAAAATTGATCGAGAGTACGTAGAGTAATTAGAGCAGAAAAGTCAAGATATTTGAATTTTAGTGACCATCTATCTTTTGTGGACTTAAAAAGGGCACCGAACTTTCACTCGGATTAGGTTCTTTTTCAAGGCAGAAGCAAACCTTGTAATATAAAGATTTCTATGGTTGGAAGAAATGAAACGTTTCATCTGAGTATGACAAAGGGTCTCCCTTATCTCTATTCTTAAAATAATAATAATAATAATAATATAAATGAAAGGCCCACACATAATTTTTTCTCCTTTTTTTCTTTTATTTATTTTTAGTTCTGGTCTCCCTTAAGTTACAGACATAAATAACTGTTTAAAAAAAAAAAAAACGTTGATTGGAACTAGGAACATAAATTATAGTAAATAACAGTTTTTTTATTGATAATTGAAGTAAACAATAAAATTTTAAGATATTTAAAATAAGTACAAAATTTATTAAAATAAAATTTGTTCTTCTTTTCTCTTTCATGTGTTGATTAGTGTATCTCCAATGCAATGCTAAAAGATTTTGTCAATGATAAATTTTGTAATTTGGATGCAAAAAGTGCTTTCCAATGGAGTATTATATTTGTTGCCACATTTGCCAAATGCTAAATTTTATGACAAATTTGCCACAAGGTAGAGCCAATACCAAATTTGATATTTGATTTTTCTTGATTGTTAGCTTGATTTTTGCTATGTAATTATTACAATAGTTTCATTTTAAATTATTTAAATACTAAATGTTCACCTTTACAAGTTCCAAAGCACAAAAATAATAACAAAATGTAAAAATAGCATTAGAAATAACATTATGCATTAGAGCATAAAGTAAAGCAATGCTATTTTCACACTTTTTTGTAACGAATATGGTATTGACATAAATCAATACATTGAAAATGGTCCTAGGATGAACAAATTGTTGGGATCTATATGTGCCACAAGGATAGAAAATCAATATTAGGGATTTTCTGTAAATATGACATTTTGATATTAATAAGAGGAAATTATTCATGTTTAATAAGTTGTGTTCTATTTACTTTCATTTGTTGATTGTATGATTATTTTGAGCAAACATAAAATACTCCTAGGCTGTTGGTAATATATCGAATTATCATATGTATACGGGGTATACATAGAAGACGTGGTAATTTGATAACAGTCTAAATAAATAGTCTGCAATCAACGGAATAAGATTTGGGGATCTTATTCATGATAAGATTGTAAAGGTTGTCTACTTCCTTAGAGGGATGGTTTGTCTTGACCATCGGATAGGTTCCGAGTAGAAACTTTAATGTATACTAGTATTGAGGCATGACATTGGACTGGACCTAAAGTGTTATTTAATTCGGTTTAATAATTCCGTTTATAAGAATCAATGATGCTTTGATTATCATCCTGCATTAATCTTAATCCTGAAATGATTACTTGAGTTCGTATCCATGACTTATGTACTTTGATGCACTAAAGGTGAGACACTGTTAATTCATGGTCAACATACTTGTGTTTTGGGTGCATGACTTATGGATGGAGAAATCAAGATTCATAGATACGGAATCCATAGCTATCTTAACAATAGTAAATGTTATCTACTTAAAGGCATTATTCGGGGATTGAAAGATAGTATAACAAGATCTTGGCCATCGATTTACTTAGTGTTCTCTGATGGTTTACCAATTGTATGGTTTTACAATTGGTGGTTCTTTCAATGGAGAATAATGAAACTTTAAGTTAAAATGATTGAAAAGGTAAAACGGAAAAAGTCCTTAATTCAATCATGGATAACATATGGGGATTAAGCAAGCGATGAATAAATCATACAAGAAGCACTACGTGAGAGAGTTTTCGTAATACGGTATGTAAACATGAGTTCAGTTTCAAACTTTTAGTGGAATAGTTTTGAAGTTGATAATTGATGGATAATTAATCTGGGATTAATTTTTCACAATTATAAGAGTCTCTTTACATATTTCCATCGGGTCCCTCTATTAGCTCATATAGTTCCACGAAGCATCTCGGGATTTGTTCCTAATGAAATTGGTAAATTGTAAATGGAATTTAGAAATATCTATTAAGACATGGTACTCTCTAACATGCAATCCAGAAAGGATTGGACATGTGAAATTTGTAGACAAATGATTTGTCAACATGTGATTGGTTAATTTGAATTTTGAAAATAAGATTGTGTTTGAATTTTGGAAAACAAAATTTTTCTCTCCTAATTAAAAGAGGTGCACGGTTTTTAATTGTGTGGAGGGAAGAAAATTTTGTTTCAAAATTTTTTAAATATGTTCCTAACATTAAATTATTAATTGGTTTAAATAATGGAGATTATTTTATGGAATTTTCTTTCCTAATTAAATAGGTGCACGGTTTTCGTGAGGAAAGAAAATTTGAAATATTTCATTGATTTAAATTAATTAATATGGATAATGTTTATGGAAAATATTTATTCAAATATGTGAATCTTATTTAAATTCGAAAAGGTTTAAAAGAAGTTTGAATCTAGATAGGACTAGGATCTTTTGACTAGTCTAGATTCTTGATTTAAAATTTGAACCACCAATCATGATTTATCTCTAAGTGTGGCTAAATTTTTGAGGAAGGATTTCCTCTTGAAAAATTGTTTTTAGGTTCAATGAATCTAGTCCTAAAGTTGTATGATATTTTGGTTCAAGATTTATCCGGAAAAATAATTATTAATTATTTTTCAAGAAGGAGATAAATTTTGAAAAGGATTGAAATACTATATAAAAGTTAGGAGTTCTTGAAAAACCAATTTTTGATTTTCTTATTAAGGAAAAACGTTTTTTAGAATGAAAAAAAAACAAAAATTGGTGTTTCTTCCACATCAAGAAATTTGGCTATCTTATGAGAGAAAAAGAAAGAAAATTCCATTGAATCAAAACTGTAAGGAAGGTTAAACCGAGTGATAATTTTCATAGGAGGTTAACCGGTTCCTATTTTGTAGTTTTGAAGAAAAAAGTTAGATCAAATTCTCAACGTGGATCATCGGAATTGAGAAGGAGAGATTTAGACTTCGGAAAGTATTACTATTCGATTGGATTCATAGAACGTGTGCCCACACACACTCTGAGACGTGAAACTCGAGAATAGTAGAGAAGACACGTTGGTCAAACGCTCTAGCAATTCTGGAACCCAAGAAATAAGGTATGCTTGATCATGAATTTAATTTATTGTTACATGTATCATGAGCTTCTTTTCTGGAAACGGCATAAAATGTTAAAACTTCCGCTGCGCCGTAACTCTGATACCGGATTCGATTTTTCCAACAAAACAATGGATTACTATAGCTCAAAAGAGGCAGAAAAACTCTGCAAATATACGTCGAAGGCCCTTAGAGTTTGAGGTTGGAGACTTGGTGTTTATCAAGGATGTCTTGATGAAGGGCAAGATGCGATTTAGGAAGAAAAGCAAGCTAAGTCCAATGTATGTGGGACCGTATATGGTGATTAAGTGTATCGGTAATGGGGCAAACAATTTGGATTTGCCTCAGGAGATGGCATCTATCCACAATGTATTTCATGCATTGGTGTTGAAGAAGTATGTACCAGATTTGTCTCACGTCATCCAACCACAAGCAATTCAAATTCAAGAGGACATGAGCTATAAAGAGAAAGCAATTGAGATT
Source organism: Ficus microcarpa (assembly GCA_025413485.1). Taxonomy (NCBI): domain Eukaryota; kingdom Viridiplantae; phylum Streptophyta; class Magnoliopsida; order Rosales; family Moraceae; genus Ficus; species Ficus microcarpa. The sequence goes on from CM046387.1 coordinate 20,060,405, forward strand.
TTAGATCAAAAGGCAAAGACCTTGAGGAATAAAGAGATTCTTTGAGTAAAAATTCTTTGGTGTAATCATGTAAGGAGAGGAGAAGTTAACGTGGAAAAAAAAAAAGGATAGGAGCTAATTAGTATCCAATTGATGTGATTGTCAGCCTACAAATCACCTAATTTGAGCCAATTCAAATTCCAATTAATTCCAAAGTTGATTTGGGATTAAATTACTTACAATTTATTAGTTTAATAAGATTTAAAATTTCCCTTTTTACATGCTTACTAGTCTCTCTCTCACTTCTCTAGTCTCCCTCTCGGGCCTACTGTCGCTCTTACTCTCTCTCTCTTGCTCTCGCTCTCTCTATTCCTCTCACACGCACAAAGCAAAGCAAAGCAAAAGAAAGAAAGAAAGAAAGCAAAAAAAAAAAAAAAAAAAAAAAAAAAAAAAAAGGCCAAGACTATCCATTAAACATCCATCTTCATCTAAGCCAAAATCAAAAGGAATTTAAGATACGTTTTGTTTCATTGTTTGATGATGATTATTATTGTTCTTTTCGGTTTGGGATCTTTTAGGGGTTGAGCGATTTTCTTGATGAGTTTCATCTTGTGAGTTTGAGGAGATGATAAGAAATATCCATGGAATAAGAATTAAGAGAGGGAATAAGCAATGAAAATTAGTCTATGTTTGATTCTCCATCTTCAACTTAAAAATTCTAACTCAGTTTTTGTCGTTTTTTGAAAAGTCAATAAACATTTTACCTAATTTTTGAAAAGTCAACAAACTCTTAACTAAAAATTTTATCCAAACCGACAAACTAAACGGCAACTAAAGCATGATAAGTTAGGAGGAAATAATGTGGAAGTGGGAGAACAAGAAATAATAAAAGTAGGATAGAGAACAACCAATTAATTAACATTTTTTACGTGAAGTACCTAAATTGGAAAAGGCAGTAACTAACAAGATAAGGGAGCCTGAGAGCAACATGTAGTACAAGTTTAGATATATATAAAATAAATAACTAGGATATAATGTAGGGCATGGTAACATTGAAGATCTTAGTTGTCCATGTGTCATGAGAACCCAAAATTTAGATCAAAAGGAAGGTAGGAATTGTGGTGATAGTGAGCATCACTATTATAAGGCTGGGGACAGGAAAAGGGTGTGCAAAAATAGTCGTTGGACAACATGCACTAAGTGTTGCGGAGTCAACATGCAGATCTGAATCTATAAGAATTGTTTTTTCTCTTCCAAAACATTAAACGTACCCACTCATTTTCGTGGAGTCCAAATGAGGAAATGAGGGCGTCCCTTCTTGAAAACCTTTTTCAAGAAATCTTGCTCCGAGTGAGTCATACATGAGGTGCTTGGGTTCTCTCCTGAAGTTGACGTTTTTTATGTGTTCTCCAATATATAAGATCCACATAGTCTACAGGGTGCACCTAGTAGGAGCTCTGAAACGGCATTGCACGTGACATTGTTTCCATCGATAGTTACAACTTTTGGCTTCTTGTTGTCCACTGCTTGCAGGAGCATCTCTAGAGCCCAGAGGAACGACTCAATTGTTTCGTCACAGAGCAAGACAACACCAAAAACCGAGATTCTGTATTGATTGTTGACTCCAACAAAAATTGGAAGAGGCTTAAGATACTTGTTCGTGCGGTACGTGGTGTCGAATGAGTAGATGTCTCCATATGCACCATGGTCCCTTTTGGAATAACTATCGGCCTAGAGGATGTCGCAAAGTCTGTTTTCCTCACCCGCATTATGAACAAAATTAAAATCACTGCAATTTTTTCTGGCCAAGCAATGGATATAATCTAGGGCCCCATCAGAATCGGTGACTATAGACTAGTGTGCCTCTTGACGTCAAACTCTATCCATCTTGTTCTACAGGTCCTAGGGAGGAAAGGGGGTTTGACAATATCACCCAACACCATGGCGATGAAGTCAATGCTGTAACAACATATTAAAAGTTTAGGAGCATTTTAATTACGAAAAAAAATTTATAGTTCAAAGTTGTACAAAGTTAAAAATTTATGGACTAAATGAATAATTTACTCTCAAAAAAATTGATGGTCACATGCCCCTGGTCCTAGGGGAGGTGAAAAAAGACAGAGAAAGGGAGATTGTAAAAATCCTAGAGTATTTTTCTCAATTGGAAGTGAGGAAATGTTAGATCTATTACAATTATCATAAGAAATTGAGGGTTAAAAAAATCAATCCCCTAGTCAGAAGAATGGTATACACAGTTTTTTTTTTTTTTTTTAGCTCCTACCAACATAAAACTTCTTTGTGAAAAAGAATTACAAAAAGAAAAAGCTTAAAAAATAAAATAAATAACATAACCTTTTTTTTTTTAATTGATGTGAGCGAGCAACTACTCTAACATAATCCCCTAAACGACCAAAAAGTAAAAAGAAAAAATAGAAAAACTTTCAGTTCTAAGAAAAAACGTGAGACACAAAATGCCAGAAAATGTAGTTATAGTGGTAATTTAACATCTGATTTCATTAAAAATAAAATATAAATCATAGATGTATTTCACCCTATGGAAGAGATTTCTTGGTGTTTTTGTTTGCTAAAATTCAGACTCAAGGTGTTTAGAAAAGAGAAAAAGCTTTCTTTTAATGAAAATGAAGAAGCAAAAATGGTTTCATACTACCATACCCCTTTTATAGGCACTTAAAATAGGGCTTAAAAATTTGAAAAATAATTATTTTTAAGCTTATAATTATAAGTTGAAGCTAGTGGTAGGAAATGAAGATTTTTCCACATTTTCTAAACTCCATCGATATAATTTAAGTGATGGATCATTTTCCCAAAATAGATAGTATAAAAAAGTGGTCAAAGTTTTGATTTTATTTATTTGGAGTGTTTTTTTTTTCCTTGATAATCTCCACATCAGAAGATTTTCCATCACGTAATCTATTTATTGTTATTATTATTATTATTATTATTTTTTCCCTGGCTGATTCCACACGACCAGCCTGCTGGGCAGCCGAAAGGCTGATGTCTGGCCGTGGGCTTTTAGCCAACAGCTGGGCCCAACGGGCTTGGTTTGGTTTGCCGGGCATGGCATGGCATTCCATGCCATGCACGTGTGCCGGTGTATGTATATATATAAATACATTATTGTGTCTTATTTATTATTATTATTATTATTATAAATTTGTTTAAATCTTGGCATGCCCATTTTTTTTTATCTTACTTATCTAATTTTTATTATAAAAAATTTTGTGATCACATAACAGACATGATAAATCATGGCAATTTCTAGAATAAATAGGAAGTCACCCATTTTTATTTCTTATGATTCTTTTATCACTATTACGTAAAAATGTTCTTGAAGATAAATTTATAATTTATATTCTCAATTAAATTAGAGAATTAAATCGTAAATTTTCTGGATGCTACACTATTTGTCATTAACCTCCGATTTAAGAGCGCGACATGTTGTTGGAATACTGTGTATAATAGATGAGATCATACCACAACTTGTATCAATGAGTCACACTTTTTTTATTACCAACAAAAAATATTGTGACTTAAAATTAAGTGACATAGAATCTTTATTATATTAGTCACATCACTTGAATATAACAACTTTTAATATCAAAACTTTAGGCTATCCACATAACCTAAGCATTATTCTAATACATGAAAATTTAGTGTATTAAATTATTAATTGGCTAAATTTGTAAATTATTATTAATTAGATAAAAATCACTAAAAAAATAACTACTAATGAAATAATTGCTTGATTAGTATTAATTAATTCTAATATTTTCATTCCCTAACTGATAATTTCTATATATTTTTTTGGCTCCATGATGTTTTCTTTAAGCATACCCTAATTGTGATTCCTCATCGAATCGAAAAAACATGGATATATAGGGAAAATCATATTTTCATGCCAAATAGTGAAAATATTTTGCCATTGCCAACACTATGTCACGACGTAAAAGGCCCTAATAGTGTTATAAACAACTTCATATATACAAAGTATTAAAGTCAAAATTATTATTTTAATTGGTGAATGGTTTAAAAAACAGTATCAAACAGATAAACTCAAGGTGACAATATATATTTTTTCAGTAGTTAGACAATCTCGGATGCATTTATGTATGACAATGCTATATTTGTTATAAAATAGTGTGAAAAATAGTATTATCTTATTTTATGCTCCAATACATTATACTATTTAATTCTATTTTTACCTTCTGTCATTATTATGTGGTTTGAAAGTTATAAAAGTGAACTTTTAGTATTTAAATAAATAAAAAATAAAAACAGTGTAATAATTATATGAGACAACAACTAATGAGAATCAAAAGTAAAATTTAACATTGTTTATATCTTATGTTAAATCTGCTATAAAGTTTAACATATAACAAATTTGACATGAAAAACAACACTACATTCGAGGCCCCTTTTTTTCATGCAGATGCCAAAATTTAACATTGACACATTAATTTAATTTTACATTGGAGATGTTCTTACATAAGAAATGATGGCAGTACGTAATAAAAGACAGTCTATGGATGATGCAAGTGTACATATATATTCGTTCGAAACAAAGTCAGAGTGTCAAAAGTAAGCCATCATGTCATTATTATGTGCATGTCATGGCGATGAAGATTTTGCTCACCAGACTCCACATGCTAGTATTATTGTGCACCATCACCTGTATCATGGGAAGAACGTGAGCTAATGCTCAACGAGGAAAAGATAAGTATAAAAGCACTGCTTGAACAACGTCGCTAACATGCAAACGTAATAACATTGACAAGCATGCATGCATCTTTTTCTTGTTACAATCATAAAACTTGTGCACGTTTCTCTACTTCTCTAGAATCGTTTACGAAATATAAAACAACTACAAAATGTGTGGTGAAATTGTACTAGAAAAAAGAGTTGTTTTTTTACCGATATTATGAAACTGACAAGTTAGAAGTATACAAGATAAAAGAAATGTTTAGAGATCATCTCCAGACCACTTGTGTACCAGTTGTAAGCCTATAATTAGGTTTCATGAAGTTTTGTATGAAGTTAATTACGTATTGATAACTCACCTGATTATTGGTTGCTACTCCTGTTCGTTTTTAGACTTGCATAAAACTGCACATTGTTAAAGCAAGCTTACATCAAAATAAAGTATAGCCAAAGTCAGTAAAACTGCGCATCGTTAAATAATTGCAAGAATTTTTTTATATGCATAGCAGAATCTAAAGTACAGGGTGAAACACCAAAAAGAAAAGCTATAATAAAAATAAATATATTGTACAGGGTGAAACACCAAAAAGAAAAGCTATAATAAAAATAAATAAATATATACATGCATAAAGTTTCTTACTTCTGTGGTTGATGTTGGGTGATGGCATCGTGTCCATCACAAGGAACCTCATTATTTTCTGTAGAAGAACTCGTAAGGTTCACATGGACGCTTTCTGTTTCCTGTTGAAGCTTTTCTGACAGCAGCGTGCCTAGCTTATTTGAACTCCTTTCCCCCTTCGAAGGCACATCTTCTCCTCGTTGGCCCACCTTTATGCTTTCTTTGGCAGATTTCATCCACCTTTGCAGTGTATATTTACCAGGTACTTGAAAGATATTGTTTACATTTAGCACCTTCAAAGCATGAGCACATAAGATCCCAACTTGTTCAAATTTCTTACAAGTGCACCCAACACTCGTACCTACACGCTTAAACCGAACAGTTTCCTTTTGTTGGCCTTCTGTCACTACAAACGTTGATCCGGGCTTAAATCTTTGATCTTCTTTCACTGCTAGTGATTGACTGCCACGTAATTCTCTTTTAAACAGTTGAAAAATTTCAGGGGTGAACAACGTCTCCGCATGTGCCTCGATCCCTTTTCTGGACTTCAGGGGCTTCCTCGTTTTGTTCTCTACAGAATTTTCTGCACGCAATTTTTCTGCCCCGTCAAGAAATTTTTTAGCAAGCTTGGTTAACGTCATCCCTGTGGTTGAACCTTTAAAAATAACATCCCCAACACTGATCTCACCATCCAGCATTGATTGTATGCCAGCAATGAAGGTTTCTTCACATGACGAATCGGACCATTTTTCCCATGATTTGTACAGAGTACTTTTAGTATTGAACCATGGATGCTCCTCGAGATTGTATTTCTCCAGCAAAACTTCGAAAAGTTGCTCAAAATCCAACCTTGAGGAGCAACTAAAGATGCATTTCCGCAAATGGGTCTCAAAATCAGGCTCTTGATCAATGTGTTTACCTAGCTGTTTCTGAGCATCTTTGAGAACATAGGATTTGGCAATACGATGTTTTGTACTCGGGAACACTTCCAGTGCACGATCCATTGTTCGAGACACACCAGTGTAGAACGTTTCAGGATAATGTTGATGATTTCCAACTGCTTCAATGAAAGTTTTCAACAACCAGACAAAAGAGTCTTCAGATTCACTATGCAAGAACCCACAGCCAAATAAGACCGGTTTCTGATGGTTATTAATTCCCCAAAATGGCGCACAAATCATACCAGAATCTTCCACTTGAAATGTGGTGTCCAAAACAAGAAGATCCCAAAAACACTCGTAATCCTTTCTTGATTGGTCATCCCAACAAAGAACATTACAAATTTGGCTCCGAGTACTATCTTGGATCTTGTCGTGAAATGACTCGTTTTCCTTTTGAAGTTCGATGAAGCAATTCCTCATGTCTGGAACATCTTCTGTACGATGATTTGAAGCGTACATGGAGTTTTTAATATCCATGGGATCGAGAGTTTTGACTTCGTCTACACGAGCAGTGTCTTCTTCCATTCTTGCTTCACCAGTGTCATCTGTTGGAAAAGCCGGGGACTTATTACTTTCTCCTGTCTGGCATTGATCAAGTTCATGATTGTGGTCAAGAATAGCCATAGTAGTCTTCCACTGGCCGTCTTCGACTAGCGCAATTACTAACTTCGCGTTGCAATTACTTCTTTTTGATTCCTTCTCGAACTTTGGTCTCTTGCCTGGTCGCTGGTTCTTCTGACCTTCTCTTGAGCACACAAACTGGCGCCTTGTTAACTGCTTCGGTTCACCAATTTTTACCGTCTTTCCTTTTCTCACTGTAAAACCCATTTCCTTGGCATAATTTACTGTAGAATCTGTATGCTTCATCTTCCGATGCGAACAACATCCCAACTTCTGGCATGCCAGGACTGGTTTTATGCTCCCCTTGGCCTTGGAACCGTTCAGCATTGACTGATGCTCCCAGATCGTCCCCATGCACCGGCCTTGTCTCGTACCTTGGCGTGTCTTCAGTGATTGGCCCGTCTAACTCCTGATTAATGAACAAAGAGAGGTTTATTTACATTTATATACAATGTATTTTACTTTTATTCAGAAAATATACTCTGCATGTATTTTGAAGTGTTAAATTTTCATACCATCAAATTACATTTAAGCTACTGATATATATATATATATATATACACACACACACACACACATACGTTTCTGGGACAACACTTCATTTGGATTTAAAATTATCCAAATAAGCTTAAATAAAGTAAAATTTGGAATTTTCAAATTATACCAGGTATTCTACTTTTAGTAAGAAAGTAGACCTTACATTTAACATCATGTTTTTTTTAATACCATTTTATTATATTTAATACATGAATCTATTTACTTTCTTGGTCAACTCTTCATTTGGACCTTATAATACCCAAAAAATGCCCTTAAATTTGAGTCTCTTCAATTTTTTTAATTTAATTTTTGAAGGTATTTTCAATAATATTGTTGAGATCAAAATAAGTGCTGATCGAGAAAAAATATAGATTGATGTATTAAATATATTATAATGATATTAAAATACATAATATTAAAATACACAGTATACTTTTTGAATACAAATAAAATATAGGATACAAAAAGATAAAAACACTTAGTTTTAATTTTTAAGAGTTCTTTGGGTATTATTACATCAAAACTAAGTGTTGATAAAAAAAAAATGATATAAATTTATAATATTAAATGTAATATGATAATATAACAATTCAAAATTTTAAAACATATGATATACTTTTTTAATAAATCAAGTACAATGTATCAAAGGTAAGTAACTCAATAATAAAAGAATGAGAAAGAAGCGACATATTTGATCCTTTTCACTGCTAATATTATATACAATAATAATAACAATTATTATTATTAATTACTATAATGAATAATACCAACAACAACGACAAAATGAGATTTTTGCGAGCAAAACAGAGCCAAGAGTCTACTAAATAGGCATAGAGCATAAAATAATGCATGGGCACGCTGCACGTCTAATGCAACACCCAAATTTAAGACTAAGACCTAAATCAATAATAATTTTACATTTTATAAGCATGCCTTGCTTGCATATATATATATATATATTAGTCTTTGGATCATGATGAGTTAAGTTTAACTTTATTACTGATCAATTAATGTTGGATTTAAAAATGGAATTTGAAAGTTACTAAACAAAATATTCAGTTTTGAAAGACAATGTGAGTAGCTCGTGTGGAGGACTGGTGTGCTAAATACGAAGAAGAGGTTCCAGATTCTAATGACTACACTTTCTAAAAAAATTTTATGTGATTTTACGGCTTTACTTTTAGTTTTTTTTTCTTGTGCATTTGTGTGTGTGTCTATGTGTTTGAGTGGAAGGGACTATCTTATAAACAATAATTTTATGAGGTTTTGACGACATTAGGCAGAGTTTGGAGTTAAAATATAAATTAAAGATTAAGAAAAGTTGTTGTTGACTACAAGGAGCTGGCTTTTAAACAAGTATAGAGTTAGTTTAGTAATGGTTTTGGAGATTTCAATAGTTTTTTTTTTTTAATACATAAATTACAATATAAATATAATATTTGATAAAAGTATTTAAAAATTATTTGTATAAATATCAATATATTTTAATAATTATTTAAAGAAACTAAGATTTATAATTTTTACTTTTTAACTTTTACTCCTTCTTTTACTAAACTTAGAAATTATATCCTTAAAAAATATATTTTTATAAAAATTATGTCAAAAACATAACAACCAAAACAAACCCAACTTCGATGAGTGAACATTAGAGGATGACAGCAGCCCCACATAAGCTTAGCCCCTTTTATATCTGGCTTTTCATCAAAATCGTGCATTTTTTTTTGGCAGAAAAACCCTTCCTTTTTTATGCACTTGCGACCGGACAGACATCTT